>JARHVA010003372.1:1200000-1530000 GCA_037957365.1 Torreya grandis | reverse complement strand
AATAGGGTTATTTTTAGACCTGATATACTTCAATATTATGATAAACAAATGTCACTTATTATACAAAGTTTGAAAACTACCTCTAACAGGTAAAAGAACTATGTAAATTAGAAAATACCACCTCGTGAATTTAGTTTGGGTGATAAAGTTTTTATAAGAGTTAGAACTTAGAAAAGTTTGATTAAATTTCATCTAAGTTAGCTCAATGATATATTGGACATTTTTATACTTTATAAAAGATCAGTCTTATAACCTATCAACTGGCCCTTCTTTCTTCGTCTAGGACTCATGATGTTTTTCATGTTGCTTTGTTTTGAAAATATATTTCTAGTCCCACTCATTTTATATATTGTAAAACCCTTCAAGTTATGAAAGAAAGGTATATTTAATTAGAATCCATGAGGATCTTAAACCATTGTATAAATATGCTGTGAAATAGATATGTTCAACAAGTATTGATCCAAATCAATCCACTTAGTGAGAGAAGTGTTACATGGGAAGACAAAGATCTTTTTAGGCATCACTATTCTCATTTATTTGAGTAGTCATCAAACAGAGCCTTTTTAAGAGGGAGAGGATTTCACGACCTCATTTATAACTTTTTAAAAACTTTGATTTAATTTTTTATTAAATAGTCACATAACATTTTTATGTTTTTATAGTTATGATAACATGGACTTGTTCAAATATTATTTATTATAGTCATTAAATTACATATTTTAGATTACTATGTTTTAATTTAGTAATTATATAATTTTTTAGTGTAGCTACATTTACTTGGATATCATTGGACATATATTACTAATGTCATATTTTATTTGACTATAGGTACTGATATGAGCAAGGATTTACTGTTGGAATCAGTCGATAGGGATGGTTAAGTGGCACTCGATTATATTCTAACAATAAATACTAAGACATGAGTTTCTTAAAGTAACCACAATATTTTATTTTTAGTTGACTCCTTTTTATTGTTGACTTGTATTGAATGGATGCATTAGTATGTTTTGACTCCTTTCATGTCACTTTTAGGGGTCTATTCTTTAAATTCATGCTAATTATTTTATTCGTCATTGTTTTGGTTATTGATGGTACTTATCCATTGTATTGGAATTGTCATAACTAGTTTGTTTTCACTACACTATGATAGACTAAGGATAGAATACATTGGTATTACTAGTTTGATGTGAATTTATGTTTCTGGTTTGATTATATTTGGTTTTTTTGCCTTCATAATTAGTCATTGTTTTATTTTCAAGGAAACCCCTATTATTTTGTTCATTTTCCATGGCCTTCAATGATTGTCATTGTCTTGGTTTTATTATTTATATTCATGAGGGTTAAATTTGGATTATATATTTTATTATGTTAAATGGTAATTCGGACCTTAGTCAACTTCTAGTATTATTGTTGTTTGATTTATTTTGATTATCATTGATGCTAATCAATGGCATAACATAATGTATGAAAATTATAGTCATAGGTTGTCTTAGGGTTTTTTTTGTTTTTGATGAGTTTATTTGGTTGAAGATTTGATTTTAGATGTTGTTTTTAGTAGTTTTTGTTGAGCTCTAATAACTTGGAAAAACCAAATAGTCTCTATGAAGTCCTAGGAAGTTTATCCACCATTTCTAAATATTCAAAACTTGGTGTCTAGTTTGAGAAGGCTATGGTAAAGGAAGTTGTAATTAAGACTATTATTTCTTTAGAAGAAAGGTGGTCATGAGGAAACATGGAGTTAATACCTCCATTACATCACATCTTTGCCCAAACTATTCTAGGGGAAAGGTTTCAGACTTTAATAGGGATGGTGAACTTGTCTTTGCTTAAGCAGAAGAACAATATGAAGTTACATGTTGTGAAAGGCAAACAATAAGAAAAATGGTATTCTAGCTTGTGGAAAGGTGAGGTAAAATAACTATGTGGTGTCCCCATAGTAAGTAATTTAGTCTTTCATTTTCTTGTTTTAACTCTCCTAGTTAAATTAATGACATGGTGAAAAATGTTAATGTGCTCTTTAGTTTCTTATTTTTTTAAACTATGTACAATTTGACCATACAGTCTGGCTTGGGTTATGAAAGTATGGAAATCTCTTTTTGAAGGAATTTTGTTTTATTCTATTTGTTATTTTTTTGGGTTTTCATTTTTATTCAAACTATTATTTTGATATTTAACATTATAGGTTCATATCCAGAATGTTGTTCAAGTTATCATGGAGACAACCATTTTTGGGTATAAACCCTTAAGGTTATATATGGAAATGTATTTTGTTGGTATGTTATTAATGTTAAATGTTTTGGCTAGAAATTATTTTGATACCACTACCTTGTGATCTGATTCCAACCACCAATCTGATGGTTTGGGGTGGTTAAGGCCACCTATGGAGGGATCACAAGGATAGTTAGGTGGGACTTGTCACTCATTCTAGTCACATTATGGATTCTCTCTTCCTTAAATTCAATTTTTAAAATATGTTGGAAGTCTACTTGGAATGTATGAACATTTTTTGGTTAAAGGTGTTTATTTTTAAATACTCTTATTCTTGCATTTGAATTCATAGAATGGTTTTAGTGCATATTCGACATGCAAGGAGTTCTATTTTTTGATTATTCATACTCAGTTAATACAATTTGTTACCTACTTAAATTATATTTTAATAAATTAATTGTATAATCATAGAATCCTATGATTTATTTTTGTTTTGGTTCTTTATGGATGTGTTTTGAGTAATGAACTCTTAAGTTAGTTTTCATTTAAATGTATCTATATATGTGTTCGATTGTCTTTAATTATAGTCATTATTATGACTATGTCTAAGCTTTATAATAAAATTCAATCTTTGTATACCATTTATCATACACATTTTATTGGTCAAATAATTTATTGTGTAATAATATTAAGATTATAAATATTTTTGGATTCATTATCTGAACAAACTTTGGTATGGTTTATAAAACTACACTATATTTATACATATTGTTTTTTTTTTGGAAAGTTAAAGCACAATTATTATGATATTATCATTAAAAATTTTATGTGGAAATTAATTTTACTATTATTTAAAAATGATGTGATACCTTGTTATTATGGCTATGTCTGGGAGTTTATAGTAAAATAAATTGTAACTTATGAGGATAACGTTTGTAACGTGAGTTATTTCCATCTTTGCTTATTCTTTTTGACTTAAGTTGAAATCTTATCTTAATTTGAGTAGTACATGATTATATTGATTTATGAATGTAATCTTGTTTTAAATTTTTCTCACATTATCTAACTAATTTGAATTGGCATTATAGTTGTTAATCTTTACTGTAAATTGGGAAACATTTATTTGAATTGGTAAACAATCAATTGAATGATCTTACTTTCCTTATGTAGTGTTTATTGGTACCATTTATGTGATATGTATTGGACCATGAAAACTTATAAGATCTTGGTGCATGGTAATCATTGAAAATTATTTCCCTTTTGAAACCATTAGTGCTAGCTGGAAGAATCTTTTAGAATCTCATGCCATCTAACAAGCAATTTCTTAGCACCTATGTTTGAAGGAGAATCTATCGAGTGCTTGCACATCGCAGTTGAAGAGTGTGGGTGTGAGAGTAGTGGATTTATTTCCATAATAACCTCCAATGATATCTTATCACTTGGTGTGCACCCATCCACTCTGGTAAGAAGATGATTCTCTGCTTACAATACCATCATGAATATAAAGGAAGGGGGAGGTGACATTAATATAATGAAGCTCTACAAGATTTGTTCTAGGTTTATAATTGTATTTTGGATTAAATCCCACCATTTGTATCTCACAAGATCACCTATGAGCTATTGGGATTGTAGTAGGATTGAGCTAAGTGCATGCTTTGTTTATATAAACTATACTATGTATTAACAAAATTTGAGTTAATAGAACTAATGTTGCTTATCTTCTTGGTTGTTGATTATTTCCATATAGTTTATCACTATTTTATGTTTATGACTTTTATTTTATGTGAATAATGCCATTATTTTCCTTGGTGTAATGTATTGTGATGTAAAGGTCTATTACAAGTCGCTAATGGCATCGTTATGTCATATAATGACTTCAAGATGCTAATAAAATCTAATAAGTGTTAAAACTGGCATGTACTAAGGCCCTAATACCCATGCCTAGAGTTTTAGCTTGAGGAATGAAAAATTGAGTATGATCCATTCCCATGATTTATAAAATCACTTGAATCACCCTTAACTTACTATCCCCCTTAGTTTGTGTCATTAAGAGCTAGGTGTAGCTAGATATGAACTTACTCCAAATGACTTGTGCCCTTGAATAGGATCAGACCTATCGATATCACCCATAATGGCCTCACATTAATAGACCACCTAAGCTATTTCACAAATGACCAAGTCCCATTGACACCAAAGTTATGCCATGTTTCAACTAGCCCAACACAGGTCTAGTTTCTTTGCTATTTTGCTTCGAGTGAGTGCACAAGGATTGTGCCTTATCTAAAATGTATGCCAACATATTAGTGTGTTAAATTTTGTGTACAATAGACTTTATTATTCTTGTGTCTAGTTATACCATGTATAAAACTAACTTGGATTGAATTCTAAGTGCATGACTAAGCACAAAAGCTAAACAAGCAAAATTTTCTATAATATTTTGGTTCCATTGCTAGGACCCATGTTGAATTTTTTTGCTTTAATGGTAAAATAGAGTGATTCTCTAAATTTCACTCGAGAACATCAAGCACTAGCTAGAGAATGTGGAAGATAGTTTCATGCAAAAGCATCTGACATGCCAAGGGTAGTAGCTAAGGAAATAGGTGCAAACCTACTTGTATGATGTTATATATGAAGTGTTATTTTGAGATATACCTAAGCATGTGTATCAGTGCTTGATTGCCTATACTACCTCTATAAGATGAATCTATGACCAATTCCTAGAGTGAACAAAGGAGTGCATAGAGATTCTTGAGAGCCTAGATGATGTTTGGATTCATGATATAGACAAGTGGCAGAGTGGCACATTAAATATCTATGTGTTGGAATTCATGGTGTTGACCTTCTCTTGCCTAAAAAAATTAGAGTATAAGTTCTTTTGAAAACCAAAGGGTGCATTTATAATAGGTCTAGGCACCAAAATGAAGAAATTATTGGTGGATTATGGTATTGAACCATAAGAATGGAAGGCTAAAATCCTTACACATATGAGTAAGCACAAAATGTGAGAAGGGGAAGTGTAAGTGAGGTGAAATGGAAAGGGATGACTAACTTGACACTTGAGATCTTTGAAGGTAGATTTATACCAAGAAAAGGCATAGGTTCATGGAGGATCCAGAACCTAGATATGTCAATAAGACTTATAGTAAGTAGGAAGGGCATGGGAAAGGATCCCTTGAATTGTAGTAGCATGATGAGAGAGAGGAGGAAGTAAGAGACTGAGCTCATCAATTGGGTGAAAGATGCCTTGGGTTCCTATAAGACATGGAAAATGAGGATGCACTTGAAGCACTTACTCCCTTTAAGCTTGAAGTGCAAGCTCGTGTGCTAGATTCCCCACTAGAAGATAGAAGAATGATAACTAACCCTATTATCGACATTGGTTTTTATAGACTTAAATATTTGAACCAAGATTTTAAAATTAAACAAGTGATACCTTACGAGGGATTAAACTAGAATACCACCAACTCAGTGAGTGCCAACCCAAAATCTAGAAAATAAGTGCAAACATCCCCATTCAAAGGATGTCAGCTACACCGATTGGCCAATAACCCATAAGAAGTGGCCTGATGCCATAAGCAATTAGAACTACATCATCAAGTTCAATGGTGTAACTTACGCTAATAGGGCTAGCACTTAACCCTACACCTAGAGGCATTGGAGGACTACCTCTAACATAGATGCTAAGGGGGAAGTGCCTTAGCATCTAACACCACCCCCTCAACAGATTTGTTATGAAATGGTGGTGCACTTGCTTGAGTATCATTATATAAAGAATTCCATAGAGTATGTGCTCAAGTGTGAACTTCAATAGCATTCTCAGGGTATTACCCTATCAGAGCACAAGGTGACTTGGTTCTTAACCACTTTACTAGATTGTGTCCATATCTAGTATCAAAACTTTGATCCAAACCAAACTATGGTTGATTATGAAATATTGAAGGAGGCCTTATTAAATTAAATTGATATTTTTGAGTTTGAGCAATAGAGCATCATAGTGCTCAAGGAAATCAGCCAAGGGCTATTTGAGAGTATGTGCCTATATGGCACATGATTTAAGACATTCCTTTCTAATCTTCCATATTATATCCACCCCTCCCAACATGGGCAATGGTTTTTTTAGGCCCTGATAGTACATTTTAGGAGAGCATTGTCAATGAAGACCTTTATATACCCCCATGAAATGCTTTAAGCCATGATTCAGGATGAGGTAGTAGGCAACATTGACACTAGGATCAACCCATTTATAAAGTTATAGATCATATCAATGACCTCTCAATTACATAATCTAACTACTGGTTCAATACATGATGCTCACATTAGATTATGGTGCATTGACTATGAGATGGAGGGGAATAAAATGAATTATTTCCCACAAAGAAATATTCACACCTTACTTCTCAATTGTGAAGTGTGTCATGGTATACATGAATCTAAAAATTATTCCCTATTATAATGCACTAGTCAAGTAAACACTACCATATACTATAAGATGTATGATTCCTATACTCATTCAACAATAGATTATCAATTCATTGATGAGAGGTGCCTAAATATGGAGAGAGGCACAAGGCATGTAATAACCATAGCTGATGGGTAGGTAGGCCAAGGAAATGAAGACTATGGCCAATAAAATTCTAGCTATGGGAATTAGTGACGTGCATTCAAGTGAGGTGAAGGACATGGTAGAGGAAGATTCCAATCATGATGGTATGAGAAAAAGGAAGATAAATGGTCTCCCAAGCCATAATAGACTTGCAAGAAGCCACCTAAGGTGTAGGCCACATCTTGGAGTGGGTTCACCACTCAGTTGCCTATTACACTGACAAAAAAACTACACTTAGAATATGATGAGCCAAACCACTCTAAGTGAATAACGTGACTTGAATAAAAATATACACCCTACCCTAACTTGGAAAGATATAAGGACATCCTAAAATAAACCATGAGTGTAACAAAAAAAATTTAGGGAGAGATCCAGCTAGCTAGAGATATAGAGGTACAGTAAACATCGTGTGTAGTAAGTAAGATAATGAGGGGGCTGAAGTACCAGAGTTGACCAAGATCTTGCATCTCCTATAATCTGAAGGGATGTTTCCCCTACTACAAAACTTAATTTTAGAGTACATAGGGAAAATACCAAAGGATGAGGCTATGCCTTAGATGATTGAAGTTGTTGCAATTCATATGGAGTAGGTGCATAAAGTAAGTCATACTCAGAATGAAGAGTATGACTAATAACTACTAATAAATGCCACCAGTGATGGATGGTCTATTTGTGAGGTCCTTATGGACATAGGCACTAAGGTTAATATTCTAACCAAAACTACCTAGGAGAATATGGGATGACCACCCTTAAATCCATCCCCTCATATGTTGTAGATATTATGGGCACCAAATTTTGAGCTGACTTTGAGGTGATCAAGCTGGTAGAGCATGATAACTATCCAACGCTCTTAGGAAGGTCATGGTGCTACACCAAAAACATGGATATATGCTTTAAGAAGTGATACAAGAATTTCAATAATATCCAAGAGAGGGTGGTGATACCCCTATCAAGTGATCAAGGGCCTCTACATGTTGAAAGTGCTAATCTCAAAGACAAGATCAACCATATTTATAGCATCATGATATTGGGTGTCGAGAAGCTAAACCCAAGTGACCAAGGAGTGCTCAAATGGTAATATGTACAATCAACATCTAATAAAATGATATAGCCTATGACTGATGGGTTGAATAGGCTTATGAAGTGATTGGCCAAAATTGCCACCTAGTGTGGATAATTGCACAAAAACCAACCAAAATAAGACCGATGAGGATTGAACACACTCATAAGAAATGATTTCCCACACCCAAAAGGTAGGTTAATGGTGTTTTGATTAAGTAAGGGGAAGTTTTTAGCACTCCCAAAATATGGAGGGAACCATCTTGTATAAAAATAATGTCCATGACATTGAAGAATGTGTTCCCAAGGAAATAAATAGGATGGATGCACTACATACCTTAAAGATCACTACTTCTTGTTAGTATGCAGTGTAGAGGCCTAGCTTGCCAACATAGAAAGATGTGAAGGAAGAAATATGCATGATATTTTGAAATATTAATGAAGACTTAGACATCCTTACTCAAGAAATTCTAACCCAATTATACATGTGTGCTTGTGTGAAGAAACCTAGACTATCTATGATGAGAACATGCTTAGAGGCCTATGGGTGCTTGACTTCTACAAGACTTTGAAAACATTGGTGCAAGTGTGGTACATTGTAAATGAAATTTTCTAAGAGATAAGAGATTATGAGGTGCTCAAGGAGATTTCATGACACCTTCTCCTTATCTTCACAAAACTTAGAGCTACTGGAGCCACTACAAGGCATTCATAGGGTAGTGTTTGAGGAAACTACCATCTTAGAATAATTCCTTATAGACATGTTCAAGGATAAATGAATAGCACTCCCAACATATTTTAAAGAAAAGGCTCTCAATAATTACTCCAATGAGTAGGAGGATGAGACCTAGAAGGAGTGCAATTGGAAGGATCTAACAAAAAGAAAAAAACTTGTGAACCTTTATAAATGATAGCACCCCAGATGAAGAAGATCTAACTCATCTTTGAATTGAAATAATGGATGGTACAAGGCAAGTTGAAGAATCTCATCAGGAGAGGAATGAACCCTAACTCATGCCACTCAAAACCACTAAATTATACATCAGTATAGAAGGTGAGTCAACGATTGCCACTATAAGTGCTTACTAGTTTGAGGTAGAGATGGCATGAATAATAGACCTCTTGAATTAATTTTAGGACTTGTTCCCACATAGTTACCAAGATATGAAGTGCACACACCCTTGCCTTGGAAAAATGAGCATCAATTTGGTGGATGGTGTAAGGCCTATCAAGAATTACATGTATAGGATGAATCCCAACCTCTATTCCAAGGTAAAAATGGAAATTGATGGAATTCTAGCTACCAACATCATCTACCTTGTACAAGAGTCTAAATGGGTGAGCCTAATGGTTATATGCATAAAAAGGATGGGTGCATATGGATCTATGTTGACTATACACTTTTGAATTCTACCTACATCACTAACCTATTTTGGACCATTTTCATTGATGAGGTACTAAATAGTGTCATAGGGTGCAAAATCTATACTTTCACTAATGGTTTCTTAGGTTACCATCAATACAGATCAAGGAAGAGGATAAGCCTAAGACATTCTTTACGATTGAATGGGGTTATTTTTCCTATAATGTGATTCCCTTTGGACTCGATAATGTACCCACCATATTCTTTAGAGTGGTGATCACCACTTTAAAGGACTTCATCCATAGGTTCTTCCTAGTATATCTTGATGACTAGACTATATATGGCCTTGTCAAGGATCACTATGACAATCTATGCCTCATGTTTAAGAGGTTTAGGTAGATTTATCTATTGCTAAACTTGAATAAGTACATCTTTTCAATATACTTTGGTATATTTCTTAGGTACATAATTTTAAAGGATGGTATTCTTGTTGATCTTATGAAGATAGCCATCATAATTCAACTCCAAACTCCCTCAATGTATAAATATGTCTACACCTTTCTAGGCAATTATAACTACCATAAGAAGTTTATACAGAGCTATGTAAAGATCATAGCAAGTATATAGGATCTCTTGTGCAAAGATGGCCCATTTTATTGGGGTAGGATGCAAGAGGAGGATTTTGAAACATTGAAGCTAAAGTTGGCTAGCATGCCAGTTCTATAATTTCTAGACTAGGAAACTCCTTTCCACATCCATGTTGATGTTTTAGGCACCACAATCGGTGCCATAGTAGTGTAACTAGGTGAGGGTAAGATGAACCACCCCATTTCATTCAAAATTAGGAAATTAACACAAGTAAAATAAAATTACACCACTACTGAATGTGAGGTGCTCTGGAAATGGTCTATGCATTACAAAAATTTAGGCAATATCTATTGGTGACCCCATTCATCCTTTTCATTGATCATGAGGCACACAAGTATCTCATGAACAAGATTTTATTGCATGGGCACATATGTAGATAGATAGTTATATTCTAGGAGTTCTAGTTATTCATTGTCATTAAACCTAGGAAGAAGAACTTGGGGCTAGACCATTTGTCTCACATAAATTTTGGTGATATGGTAGCATTGATTAAGGATGACATGCCAAATGTGCAAATTTATAGAGTACAACATGTCCCTAAATACTTATTGAATATTTTCACTTTTTTAACATTTACGTTTGTGGCCTAAACCATGTCAACTAAGGAGAAGAAACAACTTGTAGTTTTCACTACCCCTTTCTATCGCATTAAGGTGGAACTGTACAAACTAGGTAGAGATGAAGTCCTACACCAGTGTGTTTTGTAACATGATAGGGAATCCATATTATAAGAAGTGCATGAGGGAATCATAGGATGCCATTTCACTAGAGAATTAATGGCATGTAAGATATTGTAGTTAGGCTTGTGGTGTCTAATCCTATTCTAAGATACAAAGGAGTGCACCAAGGTATACAACATATGCCAATACACTAAGAATCCCAACCATCATGATGAGATACCTCTCATCCCCAATCTTACATAGTTGTCATTTGAGAAAAGGGCGATTGATTTTATTAGACTAATAACATCTGTATCTTGGTGCACAGGGGCAAGGTATATCTTGGTGGCCACTAACTATTTCACCAAGTGGGTTGAGGCCACAACAAAAAATATATTATATAGATGCAATAGTTATGTGCTTCATCTAGGATAACATAATAAGTTGATATGGGTTCCCATTAAGTTTGAATAATGATAGAGTCACTCATTTCATCAATGAGATGATGTGCATCCTCTTAACTAAATACATGGTGTCACACCACAAAACCACCTCATATCATCCACAAGTAAATAACACCACTAAATATTTAAACAATATCTTGGGAACATGCATGACAAAGATATGTGACATTAGTCACAAGTATTAGATTGATCATGTTTCAGTGGTACTATGGGCATACCACATGACATACAAGTGCCTAAACAAAGCTACACCGTTTTAACTAGTGTTTGGCATTGAAGCAATTATCCCCATGGAATTTATGGTGTCATCCTTATGTATTTCACTAATTGGTTGCTTAGATGACCAATAATATTTGAGACAAGGTTAGAATACTTGGAGCTCTTGGATGAAAAGTGTACCTAAGAAAGATAGAATTAGTAGATCAAAAAGGTGCACCAAAATCTCTAGCATGACAAACACATCAAGCACAAGGCACTAATTAAATAAGCATTGGTTTTGTTCTATGATTTTAAGTACCTCAAGTACCTAGGAAAATTTAAAATAAGGTGGATGGGCCCCTACATCATCCACCACATACTGGAGATAGGTGCATGCAAGCTGTGTAACTTGTCTGGTGAAATGATCTTAGGGCATTTCAATGGCAACCAATTAAAGTCATATCAGTAGTAGGATAGCACTTGCACCATAAGAACATTGACTTCTTGGTCTCTAATTGATGTGCATGGAGATGACTAAAATATAATTTGGTGTATAGCCAAACCATTCTTTTTCTTTTGTTTTTTTCCTTATATAATGAAAAGAGGTAATATACAACATGTGGTAGCTATAAGAACTTATCCATCTAGCCTCTCACTCATAATTATAACTAGGTGAGTCAATAACTTATGCTTTCTAAGTACTTAAGGCTAGACACCCAAGTGGTGGGCATATGAGACTCATCAAATTCAAAGAATAAGCACACAGTAATCCATTTATAAGGTTCCGAATGAGGGGCACTTCCAATCCTATACATGAACTACTTTGGCCTCTAATGCATAATTCTAATTAGGTGAGTTGAGCACTTTGTGTTGTCTAAGTGCATGAGACCAAAAATCTAAGTGGTAAGCATGTGAGACTCACCAGATGTAAGAAAAATATGCACAAGATCCATGTGTGTAATGTAAACATTGTAAGGGTTTTGGAGGCCCAAGAATGAACTACTCTGGTGCTTCCACACATAATACCAATTAGGTGAGTTGAGCTCATTTACTTTTTAATCACCTAAGGCTAGATTCCTAAGTTCCTAAGCATGAGGAAGTTTATATACTTAGGAAAATTGAGAATAAAATATTAGAGTATAAGCAAAAAGGTAGCCTTTATGTCATAGTTTGAAGGTGGTGCATCATTTTATCCTTAGCTAGAGATCCAAAGGAGAATAGTGAAGATGTACAATCTAACAGTGCACAAGAGAACCAAGAGAGAAGACAAAATCATTAGAAGGATAACACAAGGGATTTGTATGGGTTAGGATAGACCAAGGTAATACAAAGCATAATAGATCAACCAAGATAAATAAGAATGCTTGAAATAGAAGCACATCTATTAAATAAAGTGGAACCAAGGAGGTTAAATTTCATACATGTGAAATATTTTTCCCATGTTACCATAAGGAAGGTGAAGGTTGTGCCAAGTGAAAAATCATAGAAGGAAATCATCTAAGACAACTGGCATCCACTTAGAAATGAGTTGGAAGTGACCATTTGAACTAGATATCACTTTCCTATTTTTTTGTTAAGAACATTCAATGAGGCAATGATGTTGGTACAAAGATATGCAATTAATTCACTAATGACAAGGGATTCTCAAGGATTTCAAATAATTTTTCATTTTCCAAGAAATTGAGGCACCTATGCCATAAATCTTACATTAATGATAGTAGATGAGAGAGAAGGGTATAAAATATCAAATATAAGACTTGGTTAGGTTACAAAGTTTAAGTTAAATTAAGACTTAGAGTGAACCTAAGAAGAAACTAGAGAGATGAAGTGGAAAAACCTATCACAATGACAATTTGAGCATATTAGGCACTAAGAGTGAATGGTGACATACTAAGAAGGAGTGTGTTCATAGTGAGGCTAATTTGAAGAAGTGAGGAGAGAGACTTGTGTAAAAAAATAGTAGAAGCAAGAATTTATCACCTATACCATCATTAATGGCTAGTGAAGCTCAAGAGCCAAGCCAAGGTGCAGTCATAGATCTATAAATTATGAAACAATGATAACAATTTGAGGCTTTAGTAAACCATACCTCTTGTACTTCAACACAAGCATATTAAGGATGGTGAAGAAGCACAAGGTAGTGAGCTCAACATAGGTACATCAAGAACCTAAGTGGGTTAAAATTATAAAAGATATGATGGTTTCCAAAACCAAGGCATAACTGATCAAATCAGTTAGTGTCATGGAAGTTGACATCAAGGTGCTAACAAAGATGTCCTATCAGTTCATGTAATTTCTTCTAAAGCTTATATTGGGGGAGGATTGGCACTCATTTATGCACAACCATAAATTAAAGGATTATAACCACTAGACGTCAAGTCACTTGCAAGACTTGGCACAAGATTGGATGGTGGAAACATGGTGCAAGGTAGAGTAAAGTGATGTCCTATTCAAAATCTCAATTTAAGATAAGTTAACATCTTCTAGTGTAACTCAAATCTATGAGTTGCCTTATTTTGGGAATCCAAAGGAACTTATATAATTCTTACTCTCATACATCCATGAAGAGCACATGTACTTTGTAGGTAGGTGCATGAAGATTTTAACATAGTTGATCAAGAGAATAAATAAGCTTTTAGATGTTGGTAAAGACATCCATGAGATGATGGTTGATGATGAAGAGGTATATTTCACATCTAATCTCCTTAAATATTTTAAGGGGGTTTCATGTTCCCCATTAACAAGTACAAGGACCCTAACATAATGGTAGTGGTGTGCCTCATGAGTTCTAAACTATGCTCAGGTGGTCGATGGACTAATGTGTCAAAAGCATACCTATGCATCACATATCACATGGAGTAAGGTGTGAAATTCAACATTACAAAGTTCATCACTAAATATTTGGTGAAAAATGCACTAGACTTCCATAGCATGAAGGGGACCTTCAAGTGAGGGTATATCCTTATATTAATTATCATGGATAAAATTGGGATCCTAGATGGGAATGAGGATAATCTATAGGTTTTACAAAACACAATGATTCCTCAGTGCAAAAATATAGAGACTTCACTTTCCCCACCTCCTTCAGTGTTAAATATAAAATGTGTGAGATGTAATGGTGTGATAAATACATAGAAGCCTTTGAGCTATAATGGTGCATCCCTCAAGGGCTCTCCTAGAGTATGTTCATAATGGAAAGTTTTGTCATGATGAAACATTATTATGTAGTATGTTTGGTAATAGTGGATGGAAACAAGCTGGGGTGGTTGAATCTCCCCTATGCCTTCTTGAAAAAGTATTTTAGAGAAGAACTATGATAGATCCATAATTCATAGCAACTAGATATTTTAGTCAAGGAACTAGATATGGAGAGGTGTAGATCAAGGCATCATTTCATTCACACCAATATAAAAGCCACCAAAGATGAAAAAGATGAGTCTAATCTAACTGAAATTGATCCCCTCCTAAAGGTAACCATAGCTAGCTTCACCCATAGGCTTTAATCTGAGATGAAGCTAATGAACAAGGTGTCTTAGGGAGAAAGTGAAGCATATAATATTGATCCTCCTATCTAGATTGATGATAATGGGACCCTAATTCCACTAGAAAAGAATAAGTCTCCCCAAAAGAAGAGGGGGGAGACTTTGTAAGAAATAGAGGAGTGCCTAAGGCTTAATATTACCTAAAAAAGAAAAGCATCTCCTTTGATATCATCCAATAAGTGCATGAAATTTATGTTGAAGACTTATCCCAGTGTAAAGAAGAAGGGGAAGGTTCCTCCTGTGGTGCATAGGATAAGCCTATTCGACATAGAAGATGAAGAAGAGGAATAAGATTTTGAGGAAGAAGCAATAGGGAGGGGTGTATACATTTTTATAGAGGAACATGAATCCTCATAAAGTGAACAAACCCCCTCTCCATCCCCTCAAACTGAAGTGGAGAAGAAGATGTAGAGATGGAAGAAACTTGACTTCAGTGAAGTCAAGATGCAAAGGGTGCAAGAGCTAAAGGAATAGAGAGAAGAAATAACCAAGGCTAGTATGTCAAAGGAATATATTGAGATGATTGAGGCTAAGGAGTAAAGGGAAGAATTAGATAATCATAAGGTATATAAGATGAAAGGAGAGAAGGAAGGAGAAATAGGTGAAATGCCTAAATAGGTTAAAGTGCATGAAGAAGCAATACCCTTAGGTGCACCAATTGATGAAGAATTGAAGTGAAAATGGGAGAATATGGGCCTTGATCAAGAGCACATCAATGTGGAAATAAAGTTGTACCACAAATAAGAGGCTATGAGGGCTAAGGGCATGTCTCAACTGGAAATTGATCACATAGAGGTTGAGGAGTTAAAGGTAAGAGAAAAGAAATGCAAGGCACAAACTACATAGATGAAGGCTAAAAAGGAAAAATATAGGCAAGAGGAAGTAGAGAAAAAGGGCCAAGGAGGAGAAAGCCAAGAGGAATGAAAAAGAGGAAAAAATGACCCAAGTGTAAAGGGCCAAGATGGTGAAGGAAAGAGAAAAGAAGAAGGTTGTCGTTAGCATGGAACTTAGAGAGGAAAAAGTACCAAAAATGGCACCTAGTACTTCCACTACAATGATAGAAAAAGCTACATATTAGGTATTCCCTATCTTCAAAGGGGCACATAGAGATAAATAAGGTGATAATATCACCTTATAAAAACAAATAGAGAAGGAAGTAGAGACCCCATTGGAGTAAAAGAAGAGAAAGGATAACACTGAAGAAGCTCGCACCAAAGATCCATGATAAGAAGAAGAAACAAACAAGGGGGAAAAGTTTATAGAAAAACCCTTGTGATAGGGAGAATATGATGTTGAGTCTAGCATCAAATAAAAAGAAGGAAAATAAGAAGAAGAAGGCACAGGGAAAATCACCAATGCTAATAAAGAAGAAAAGGTGCTAGCCAAAGAAGAAGAGTATGGTCCAAGCTATAGGGAAAAATCACATTAGGGGTTCAAAGAGGATGATGAATTTTATATGATGGAATACATTTCCCTAAAGGCTACCATAACTCTGATGCACCATTAATTTTCTTGGGTGCTAAATTGCTACATGGATGAGCCTAAGTTTGAGGTTCTAAAAAAAGCACATTGGTATGCCAAGAAGGTAAAAGAGGGGCATGATTACTAGCTTATAAATCCTTGATATATGAACCTAATAAGGTTGTATAACACCCTATTCAAAATGGCCTCCAAAGTAGTGGACAAGAACATTATCAATAATGTTGATGCTAATATTTATAAGAAGATATCACATGAGGTATAAGAACTAAAAGCAACAAAGCTCAAGTTGAAATAGTTAGTCAAGTGCATCGAAGAAGTGGAGCCATATTTGTTGGATGGTGTTGATACTTTAGAGATGAATGAAGTGGATAAGGTATGTGCACTAATTGAGAAAATGTTACCTTAAATGAAGTTAGCAGTACAGGAGCAAGAAGACCCCTGTGAGGCGATAAAAAGAGAGCTAAACAAAAATATTGATGTGGTATATGACCTCTTTGCCAAATTGGAAGAGGGTGTGGAAGAATCAGATGAATTTTTTTTTAATTTATCCACTCAAATAATGGTCATCATCATGCACCTTAAATAGGCAAAGGAGGAGAAATATGCCTTGATTAAACACTCTTTCATAATGAGCAGAACTAAGCATGTATAAGTGATGGTGTAGGTCAACACCTTAAGTGCCCATCTAAAGACCCAAGAGAAATACGTAGAGGCTCTCTTTTTCACCTTCCAAATGAATGCAAGTGAGTAAGGGGATATTATATATGGTGGGGTAAGATGAGTGAAGGAAAGGCTTGAAGCCTTTATAAAAGATCTAGAAATCATAAACATGATCACCCTTAAGGCTGCATTAACTAAAGTAGAAAGCACCATCAAAGAGATCAAGCTCACTATCTAGGGATTCAAAAACTTCAAGGTAGAACAAGAGTAGGGTACACCCAAATTTTGTGCACTAAAGGCACTAAACTACTAATTGGGGTGGACTAGCAGTTTTGTATAAGGTAATGTTGGGCCCCTTTTTATGATACATAGTGGACTATGCCAACTCAATAGGTCTCAGTGTGTGGAAATAATTGTAAATGATTACCATTTGAAACCATTATCACCAGATAGAAAAATCTTAGAGGATCTCTCTCTAGTTGGTAGGTATTTGCTTAGCCCCCAAGTTTAAAGGAGAATCTCTTGAGTGCTTTCACATGGTAGTTGGAGAGCATGGGTATCAGAATAGTGGAGACAGTGGCATAACAACCCCTAGTAAAATCTCAACACCTAACATGTACCCATCTACCTTGGAAAGAATATGTTCCTCTACTTATAAAACCAACATGAATATGAAGGAAGGGGGAGGTGACACTAATATAAAAAAGCTCTATAGGATTAGTTTTAGGTTTATACTTGTATTTTGGATTAAATTCCACCATGAATACCTTGAAGAATCATCTTGTATCACCCAAGATCACTTGTGAGCTACTAGGCTTATAGTAGGATTTAGCTGAGTGCATGTTCTGTTTATATAAACTATACTATGTGTTGATAGACTTTGAGTTAATAGAATTGATGTTTCTTATCTTCTTGGTTGTTGATTCTTTCCATATAATTTATCACTATTTTATGTTTATGACTTTCATTTTATTTGAATAATGCCATTTTTTTCATTAGTGTAATGTATTATGATGTGAAGGTCTATTATAATTTTCTAATGGCATAGTTATGCTATATAATAACTTCAATATTCCTATGAAATCCACTAAGTGTTAAAACCAACATGTGTTGAGGCCCTAATACTTGTGCTTAGAGTGTTAAATCGAGGAATAAACACTTGAGTATGAGCCATTCCCATGACTCAAAAAAATGTCTGAATGACCCTTAACATGCTATCCCTGCTAGTTTGTGCCATTAAGAGCTAGGTGTAGCTAGATGTGAACTTAATCTAAACAATTTGTGCCCTTGAATAGTCTTGCACCTATCGATATTACCCAGAATGGCCTCATGTCAATAGATCACCTAAGACTTTTTGCAAATGACCTAGTCCAATTAACACCAAGATTGCACCATGTTTCATCTAGCCCAACATGGGTTTCGTTCCTTCATTTTTTTACTTTGGGTGAGTTCACAAGGCTTGCATCTTGTGTGAAATTAATTCTAGCATAGTAGTGTGTTAAATGGTGTGCACCATAAACTCGATTTTGCTTGTACCTAGTTGTACCAAGTATAGAACTGATTGGCTTGACTATTAAGCACATGACTAAGCACAAAAGCTAAACAAGCAAACTTTTTTATAACAATGTTAATGATTCATTCATATACTGCAACCCATAACATTCTTTGTCTACTAAACTCATGCTTATTTGGGATTGGTTATAATTGAATTTTTTTTGTTCTAAATTATTTTTATAACTGTAATGAAAATATTCAATTGTAATGATTGAAGGGTCATAATTTAGTGCAAAAATCAAATTTTATATATATATATATATATATATATATATATATCTTTATCAAGTATTAGACAAGTTAATCGACCATGCACCTATAAATTCTCTCATTGGGTAGTTTACTTCATAGAAAGATACAAAAAGGGTAATTCGGTTATTTATTCACTAGTTTTCTTCAATAGACATCAATTTTATTTTGAGAAGAAAACAAATTTTCATTAAAGGACTAATATTGGTCCTATAATATTGATCATGAATTATTTTCAAAATAATGCTTCGATGAATTTATAGTAATTTTTCTTAATATGAAGTATATTGCTTTAGTTAAATTATTTTTTGGAGTTTTCTCATCATATGAAATGAAATAAGCATTATGATGAAAGTAGTTATTCTTGATTCTTATGAAATACTTATGAGTACAGTTAGATTCCTTATTTAGTATTGGATTTATGGATACTATTGGAAAGTTTATTTGGGTTCCACTCTTCTTTGAATTTTATGATAATATTTTTCCTGTCAGTTAACAACATCATCTCAAAGGACACTCTATTATGCTATGATGTAATTTGACAATTTTTTCCAAGTGTTTAGATTAAGTGTGTTTGTTGTTAAATATTATTTTCTACAAGTTTTGTCTTTGTGAATATTGTCATTTTTCATAAATTACATTCATTAAGATAAAAAAAATGATTTAAAAAGGCATTACTATTTATAATGATATAGTGAAGTGTGCATGTTTTACTAGATAGAATGAATAACTAATTAAGAAATAATTTTATAGGGGAATGAAATTAACTTTTCAAACTCAATGATCATTTTAAGGGAATGAAATTAATTTTTTAGACTTGATGATCATCATATAAAGCTATTTGGATGGATAACATCTTGCATATTTTGAGTTACTTTCTCATTTTAAATCTACATGGTTTAAGATTTTGAAGCTAGTGTTTATTATTTTTATGTACCTTGCTTACTTGGTACTCATGGAAGGATGATTATTAGAGGAAAATATATAAATCCCTAAATAGAATCCATGTAAATTAGTTACAAGTAAGGATGAACTAATAAACCTCATTTATTTTAAAGGATGTGTTTGTTTCTTATGATGGTATATTAATCATAGAGTCATGCAATGACCCTAATAATCAAGTGTGATCACCTTGATTTGATATAATTTCATGTAGTTAAATTAGTTTTATTTCTTAGGAAAGAATGTTTAATGATAAACCTTATGTGGTGTGAGTCTATATTTTTATGCTTAAATTGACTCAATTACTTTAGTAGTATGTCTTTAAGTTTTTTAAAGATAGAAGGCATAAGTTTCATAATGATGAACCATGTTTTAAAAAGGGGATGGCATAGCTTGTTCTATGAATGTTTTAAATATTTTTATAAGCCTACTTGTTTGGGTATAGTTATTATTTATTTTTAATAATATGACTGATTTATTTTATGTTAATGATCTAATTTAGAATTATAGCATACCTTTAATCAATCCTTTAGGACCATAACAAGTCATACGCTGATTTATGCAAAGTAGGAACTCATTATGATTGTGTTTTGTTAAGTCAGTATTATTAAAAAGATGACATGTATACATACATTCAAGTTAGAATGTATAAGTGTATGACAACACATTTATAAATCATTCTCTTAATATATTCCTTATATCAATTGATGGTAGTGTCCAGACCTTTAGAAATAATATTTATAGATTTTTATGATGGTATATTGAGCATAAAAATTATTATTTATGCACATGTACATGTCAAATCCACATGCACATATATAAAATAGCTATGTATTATCTCTTATTTGAATTGTAATTATCATAATATCAATTGGCATTATACTTTATAAATTTGGTAAATTTATAAATTTAGAATATTGTGTTATTTTAATTAATTTTATTAGCCTAATTTATAATAGTTTTATTCCTCCATTTGATTAGGTTATTATAACCCCTCAACCATTAAAAATCCAAAACAACATTAAAAAGGGTGTTAGAAGGTACTTTAGGACAAGGTGATCCTAGGAAATTGACACATTAGGTTGTCATTTTATATAGTAACTGTCAATTAGATCGTGTGTCTTATGTTTCATTATAAATCATTGATTTATAGTATGTCCTAGAAGTCTATGGTATTCAAAATATTGATTCACATCATATTTTACAGGGAAAGGTTAAAATGTCTCCCAGTCACAAAATATAGAAAAACATATAATGTTGCATTCAATAAATATTGTAAGCACTTGGTGAGCGGGCCCAGGTATCCTTATAAATTTCCTACACTTTTTTTGAAGGTAGAAGAACTAGATTGGTAGGTGATTGTGAAATTATGTTAACATTTATTTACTTCATTATTATCTTGGAAAATTAGTTTATGGTTAGCCTTAACTTTGATTGTTGAATTAATTTCGTATTTAGATCTGGTAGAGATAGGGGTATTAGACCCATATTTAACCATGTTTTACTCAAAAAATTTAATCTTTAGATGTGGAATATATGGAAAATTCATTAAAATATTGGTAAGTGTTAGATATGAATTTTTAATTATATGGTATAAAAACATTTTTAGGGAAAAATGTTTGTAACACATGATCAAGTATTTGGTGAGACATATGAGGGAGAAATAATTCCATTCTCTTAGGAGAAATAATGGGTGGGGACTGTTTCAAGGTTGAACCTTCATCCAACAAAGATGTTAAGTGAAACTCTACAATCTATAAAATTCTCAAGAGAGGAGGTATGGGGAACTACATTGAGTGGATTAAAGGCCATGACCTAGTGATATTCATTTAACTTTAAAAAACTTGATCGAATAGGGTAGTTAAAATGAGGGGAGTCTTATTGAGATATCTAAATAAATTATTTCTAAAGTGTTTGGTATGACTACTAATAGCCTAAAATTTACAAATATGGAAGACAAAATAATGAATAATAAATTCCATCTTTAAGGAGAATGAAAGGATTCATGATTTGGATGATGGAATAATTAGTATCACGCTTCCAATTCTATTGGGGGAAGTCTATCTTGACATCATGAAATATGTGAATTTGAAAGATGTTGATGTGGGTTTTATGCATAGTAAATATTATTATAGGAAGGTCATAATGTTTTAGGATCGATGAAAACTCACTCCAAGGCATGAGTTATAGGTATGCTTAATAAATAACCATGTGGTGGAATAACAATGAATGAAGTGGTTATTTACCATAGATGGTTCACATATGATGTATTTATAACTCTAAATCTAAATTCTAATTGAGGTGGATGGGTGGATCAAAGCTAAGTTGCATTTGTCCAAAAAAAAAAATGATGAAAGGGTAAGGTAGACAATAAGGGGAAATATAATCGAATCAGAGACTAAACCATTCCAATATAACTTACTATACTCGGCTAAACACATGTCATGAACTATTATTTTATGTGAATTATATGAAAGCATAGAACACAAAAAAAACACAATGAAGAGTCTAAAGGAATAATTGTAGAAATATTTAGTGATACAATTAGAAATGTTGTTAGTACCAAATTTCTATGCATATCCAATATCACTAACAAGTAATAAGTATGATATATAACCAAAGAACTAACAAGACAAAAAAAATTCAATCTTAGAAAAAACACTCACCCTACTACAAATTTATCAAATTAATGGAAATTATGAAACATAACATAGAAAGTTGTAACATACAACACATTCACATAAACTCATAAAAAAATCATAGAAACTTTCCTTCATTGTATTAATTTATAAAATTCTTCCCATTTACAATAGATAAAATATATTCACACACACGCACACACGCGCACGCGCACGCACACGCACGCACGCACGCGCACACACACACACACACACACACACACACACACACACACACACACACACACACACACACACACACACACACACACACACACACACACACATGCATGCATGCACATGCACACACACACATGTGCACGCGCACGCACACACACACACACACACACACACACACACACACACACACACACACACACACACACACACACACACGGGATCACCTCATCCTCAAAACTTGTCCAAATTTAATAAGTGTAAAATAAGACTAACTCTTAATTCAATCATGAAGACTCTACATGTTTTACAATGTATATAAATAATATTATTAATTTATACCTACAACTCTTATACAAATACATAATTAATCTATCAAAAAATATCATCTAGTGGTCACTTCACTAGGTATGAATATGAGTTGTTACATATTTTTATACATTACACTCCAAATAGTCTCTAGTTGGAAACTACACTCAAAATAGATTGAATTATAGTTAAAATTAGTCGACCATAAATTCCAAGAGTAGAGGATGTTGATGTGGAACCTATCATAGATAACCCTTGCATAGATATAGAGATTGAAATTCTTGGAGGTACTACTACACCTATGAATAAAATTAGTCTTAGTTGAGCCTGTGAGGGATTTGTAGTAGAAGGTAGTGTCATAAATATAAGACTTGTTGGAGTGTAGACTATAGTATATAGAGGATAAGAATAAAATGTTGTATAAACTTGATTTTGTGAAGGTGAATATCCCACCTGATTGGCCAACCATTCCTATTCTTTTATCTTTTCATATCCAGTCATACATGTGAATTTTAGCTCAATGGCTTTAAATTTGATGATAGGAAGGTTAAACATAATTGGGATCTCAGTCATTAGTTTCTTATGTAATTCCATTAAATATATAAAATAGGTATTCAAAGCCTCTAACTATGATAATTTTCCATGGTAAAGTTATTAATTGAATAATTTTTTCACTACTTTCAAAAATTGTGCTTTTAACCTTTGCCCTAAAACTATTAATAGTAGTATGAAGTAAGCTATCCAAAAATGATCTAGTTAAAATTTTCCTAAGTAGAGTATATATGATATTCATACATGTCTCCTAAAATTTGGATGGAATTATGTTATTGGCTTGTTAATTATTAAATCAAATCTTGTATTTGTTTATTCCACTCCATCAAATGACTTATTTTATTAGCCACATAATTAAGGGCCAAAGCAATGTTTCGAAGTTGTAATAAATTGAGATACTTATATGACTTTTGCCTTAGTGCCTTGTTAATAAAATGAATTTTAGAATATAATCCCTTCATAAACTCATAAATTTTTACCACATTTCTCCATTACGGTTGTGATTTTACCCTTGATTATTGAGTAGAGCATACTATGTTTTAAAGGGCATTGGGTGAATTATACACATTATCCACTATATATTCTAGAGATTATATTATACCTTGAACCTCTTGTTGGCAATATGATTGTAATTGATGTCAAAAGGGAGATTATTGGAATTATGGATGTCAATGATGTTCATAGATGAACTTGGTGATTTGAGGATGTGAAATGGATCCTATAAGAGGCTAAAGATAAATGGAGTGCTTGTGTGCATGATTGGAATTGATCTGGGTCTTTATTATGTTCATCTAGATATTTTGGGTCTATGACAAGAAAATTTGAGAAGGCAATTTGTTTACATCACCATTGCCATATGTAGATGAGTCTAGGGGAGTTGGTCATATGGTTGTGATCACATTAGTCCCTAATTATTATGTGACATATTTAAAATCATTCAATGAATCATGATTGAATATATGAGGATGTAAAGTTGGATACTCAGATAGAATTCACTAATTTCCATACTTAGCCAAATTTGTAAAAGGGCTCAAACAAAGCCAAGTAAGCATGTTAATGAGGTAAGCATTCAAATACATGGAGGTATCAGGACAAAATAATCATATGTTGGAAATATTGTCATTGATGTCAAAGGTCTAGCATTATTGGCGATAAAGGCCCCATTGCATTTAATGGTGTTTTTAATATTCATATCTTGGCTAGTGTGTGTTAATATTTATTTAATATTAATGAATATATTTTTGGTTACATATAAGTCAAAAGAGGGCCCATGGAGAAGTCAAAGATTCATGAGGTAAATGATGAAAGAGGAATGGGACACATTTTCTCATGAAGAGTCATCTTGAGGAATTCTGAGAGTCACCATATGAAGACAAAAGAGGCATGGCACATTCTTCCATGAAGGGACACTTTGAAGAATATGAAAAGTCACCAAGATAAATACAAAAGAGGAAAGTATGTTTTTACTTCTGAAGGGTCACCATATGACTTTTCAAATGCAAGGATATGAAGGGTCATGCAAATTTGGTGCCATTTTCCATGAGGATTGAAGGGTCACAAAGGGTGAATGTTAAAGGTAATTTAGAAAGCTATAAATAAAGGCTTGAGAAGCCATTTGTAATATACAAGAGAGTGCATGGTTTGTATTTGTTTTAGAAGAGAGAAAAGCAGGAGATATTATAGAGTTATATCATTTGTTGAGTAAGCAACATTGAGAGATAGTTGTGTTTTATATATAATAGGGGTTGGTGCTCACAAATCTTTACAAGGGGTTGGTGCTCCTGTCAGTTGGTGATCACAAATAGTTTTTGTGTTAGTGCTTGAAAAAGGGGTTGGTTTTCCTATAGGTTAGTGCTTACAAAATTTATATTTTGAGTTGGTGCTCATTCATATAATTGAGATTGTTCTCTATGAGTTTTCCTAATTTGGGTTTCCACGTAAAAATATGGTCTCTCTCTTATGTGGTGCAAATTATCATTTCAATATTATTGAATATATTGAATGTGTGATTAAGTGGTTAAAGAAAAGAAATTGGATTAAGTAAAAATATATATAATATACTGATTCACCCCCCTCTTAGTATATTCCATGTTTAACAATTGGTATCAAAGTAGGTTCCTTTTGAAAAAGTTTTATATCTTGAAGGTAGATCAAGAAAGCACAATGGCTGGATCACATGAAGGATTTTATAAAAATAAGGCACCTTTGTTTGATGGGACAAATTATGTTTTTTAGAGCATAAGGATGAAGACTTATTTGATGGCCCTTGGATTTGACATATGGAAAGTAGTGATGGAGGAATATGAAGAGCCACAAACAATTGTAACTATTCCATTAGAAAAGAAGGAAAGTGAAAATAATGCTAAAGCTTTAAATGTTATTTTATGTGAATCAAAATTTATTAAAGTTATGCAATGTAAATCTACTCATGAAACTTGGGTAAAACTTGATAATATTTAGAAAGGTGATGGAAAGGTTCAACAAGCTAAGCTTTAAACTTTTAGAAGACAGTTTGAGAGTTTGAATATGGAAGAGGAAAAAAATATAGCAAGTTATCTTTTACAGGTTGATCAAATAGTTAATCAGATTCAAGGTCTTTGAGAAAATTTAGAAGAATCAATTGTGGTTCAAAAAGTTTTGAGATCTCTACCATTGAGATATGATGCAAAAGTTTCAATAATTGAAGAGATGAATAATTTATCCAAGCTAAAGATGGATGAGCTTCATGGTATTATTACGTCATATGAGATGTGAACTGAATAAGACAAATCCTCAAAGAGAGAAGCTGATTTCAAGACATCAAAGAAAGAGAAGGCTAAGATTCAAGAATCAAGTGGTAGTTATAGTGATGATGAATATGACAATGGATCTCTATTCATTCTTAATCCAAAAAAGGGGACAAGTAAATATCAAGAAAAATTACCTTTTAAATGTTTTAAATATGGAAAGACTAGACATTTTGTAGCTAAATGCCTAAATAAGGGTAATGATGACAATGAATAAGGAAAGTCTACATACAAGAAGAATTTCAAAGTTATATTCAAGAAGAGATTTGAGAAGAAGAGTTTGTATTCTAAATATCCTATCTCAACTGAAGATAGTGGAGTTAGTGATTCAGAAGAAGAAGAGATTCTATTCATGGCCATACATGAAGATGCCTCTACAAGCAAAAGTATAGATGATCAAAAATAAGAACAAGATGAAGCTGAAGTGAATCTAGAAGGAGAACTCATTTGTGCCTTAGAAGAGTTAAAATATCTTGAAAATAAGAATCAAAGATTAAAGCTCCAAATCAAAAAAAATGAAAAGGAGTAAAAGGAAATAATTGAAGATCTATAAGCACACTTTGAAGAAGCCGAGAAGAATGAATAAGATCTAGTGGTATAATTGAAAATAATAAGTAAATAATGTGAAAGGTATGTTATTGAGATTAATTCTTTATAATTAGATCTTGAGAAAACAAATAAAGCAATTAATGATAGGGCAGCCAATGATTCAAAATTTAAGAATAGCACTAATATGTTAAATAAGATATTATAAAATCAAATATCAATGTCAGAAAAGATAGGTATTGGTTTTGAAAAAGAGAAAGAGGAGGTCACTAATTTCATAGAGAAGGAAAAAGGAAAGATCTATGCTAAAGCTCTTACAAAAGAAGAAATAAAAAGGGAAGAAGTTAAGAATAGAGAGGACATCTCAAACAAAGAAGGCTAGAGGGAACAGAGCTACAAAAGGCAATCAAGTCAGAGATACACAAATAGATCATATTTTTTTGGTTACTATTTTTATTGTAATGGATATGGTCATAATAAAATAGAATGTTGAAAAAGGGCTAACAATTTCAAAAATAAGGAGAAGGAAATTCATATAGAGTCAAGTAGAATGCACAACTCTTTTGCTCCTATATCTAGCTTTAATGAAGAGGCCATAATATGTTACAAGTGAAACAAATTTGGACACATAGCTTGGTACTATATAAGCATGTTTGAGTTAGTCAAGAAGGACTAGATTTTCAAGGCTCCATTCATCAAGAAGAAAGTTTAGACAGGTTTATGGCAAAAGAAATAACCTAAAAAATCTATGTTGGTGAAGATAGCTTTGCATGCAAGAAATGAAAAAAATCCATGGTTCATTGATAGTGTATGTTCAAGGCACATGACAGGATACAAGAGCAAGTTCATAACCTTGAAGAATATCAATGGTGTCATAGTGAAATTTGGAGACAAAACTACTACCAAAATTGCTAGAAAAGGTACACTAAGTTTAGATAATGGTAGAACTAAAACTAATATTTTTTTGTATGTAGAATGTTTTAAGCATAATATTTTAAGTGTAAGTCAAATATGTGATTAGGGATACACACTAAAGTTTTATGTATAAGGTTATGAAATTAGAAGAAAATATTTCGGATGTGTTAGTTGCATATGCTCAGAGAACAGGCAATAATTTGTATATGCTATCAGACATCAAAGGTCAAAGATGTTGTTTGATTCAGATTGAAGAAAGTTGGCTATGGCACAGGATAATGGAGCACATAAATTTTGAAAATATTGTCAACATGAGTAAGAATCAAGTAGTCATAAATCTTCCAAAGATTACAAAGCCATTTGACACGCTTTGTGAACCTTGTCAGCATGGGATGCAGGCTAGAAGGCAATTCAAACAAAAGAGTATTCAACCACTCAAATGTTAAAGCTTGTTCACACTAATCTGTGGACCTATGAGAACTCAAATTACTCAAGGTGAGAAATATTTCATGTTTCTTATTGATTATTTTTCACATATGACTTGGGTAATATTTTTAAATAAAAAATTAGAAGCTTTCAGACATTTTAAATCATTAGTTGAGAATGAAACCAGTTTGAAGATTAAGTGTCTAAGATTATATCAAGGAGGATAATTCATTTCAGATCAATTTATTTAGTTTTTTGAAGACCATGGAATAAAGAGACATTATTTAGTAGCTAGAACTCCACAACAAAATAGAGTAGTTGAATGGAAAAATAGAATAGTTCAGGAGATGGTGAGGACAATGCTAAATGAATCCAAGATAGTAGATAAATATTGGAGAGAAATAGTTGCTACAATAGTGCATATTCAAAATAGAGTATTATTAAGAGTCAATAGTGACAAGACTCCTTATGAGCTATGGAAAGACAAACCAACAATTTTAGAGTTTTTGACAATAGATGCTTCATAAAGAGAACTGATGAAAAACTTGGTAAGTTTGAATACAGAGAAAATGAAGGTATATTTATTGGTTATTCTTTCAAAAGTAAAGCTTATAAATGTTATAACAAAAGAACCAAAAAAATTGTTGAAAGTGCAAGTGTCAAGATAGAAGAAGATGGAACACAAAGAATCAATGATCCAGTAGACATTCCTAAAATAATTGAAGAGGAAGATTTTGAAGAATCATATGAAGATGAGAAGAAGGAGAAAAATGACACCAAAACTCCATCCAAACATGTTCAGAGAAATCATAATGAAAGTGACATCATTGGGGACATAAATGAAGGAATTCACACTAGAAGAATGATGGTAAGTGAATTTGAGCAAGTTAATTTCTCTTTGTTATCCAAAATTTAGCCTAGAAATTTTTTAGAAGCTAGACATGATAAGCATTGGGTTAAGGCTATGGATGAAAAATTAAATCTAGATAGAAGAGAGTGATACTTGGGAATTAATGCCTAAACCAAAAGATCACAATGTGATAGGAATAGAATGGGTTTATAGAAATAAGTTGAATGAAAATGGAGAAGTGACAAGAAATAAAGCAAGATTAGTATGTAAATGATATGCTCAGATTGAGGTAATATATTTTGAAGAAACTTTTATATTAGTGGCAAGGTTAGAGGCTATTAGAATATTTCTTACATATGCAATGTTTAAAATTTTCAAAGTGTTTCATATGGATGTCAAATCTGCCTTCTTGAATGGGAATCTAGAAGAAGAGGTCTATATTGAGTAGCATGAGGGATTTATTCTCTCAAATATTAGTATCCATGTATGTATATTGAAGAAAGCATTGTATGGATTGAAACAAGATTCCAGAGCTTGGTATGTAAGACTTGATAAGTACCTGTAGGATCAAGGTTTCAAGAGAGGATTTGCTGATAGTAATCTCTACATCAAAATAGAAGGTGAACATCAATTGATTATTGTGGTATATGTTGATGATATCATTTTTGGAGGAAATATTGAAAAGATGACGAAATAATTTTTTTATAATATGCAAAAAGAATTTGAGATGTCATGCTTGAAGAATTGTCATTTTTCTTAGGATTGCAAATATTTCAGTTAGATAAAGGAATTTTCATATCTCAAAGTAAATATGCCAAGGAAATGTTGAAGAAATTTGGTTTTTAAGATTATGCACCAGTTGGCACACCAATGTGTATAGGAAATAAGGTGAGCAAGGATGAAGATTCACCTGTTATAGATCAATCTTTGTATAGATCTAAGATTGGTAGTATTTTATATTTGACAGCATCAAGGCAAGACATCATGCATGCAGTAAATATGGTTGAAAGATATCTGTCATCTCCAAAAGATATTCATGTTTAGTTGGTGTAGAGAATATTTAAATATATCAAGGGGACATTAGATTACGGATTATGGTATCCCACAGGCAAAGATTTCACTTTGATTGTTTATACAAATTCAGATTGGGTAGGGTGCTTGGATGATAGAAAGAGTACAAGTGGAGGAACTTTCTTCATTGGTGATAGCCTAGTATCATGGCTAAGCAAGAAGCAAAATTTAGTATCACTTTCTACAACTGAAGCAGAATATATTACAACAGTGTTGTGTTGTACTCAAGTGCTTTGGATGAAGCAAACTTTGGAAGATATAAAGGTAAAGTATGATGAACCTATTTTTATTTTTTGTGACAACACAAGTGCTATTAATATTTTGAAGAATCTAGTGATGCATTAAATAACAAAACATATTTCCATTAGATATCACTTCTTGAGAGAGTAGGTTGTAGATCAATAAGTTAAGATGGAGTATATCAGTATTATAGAGCATATTGTAGATATTTTCACAAAGGCACTACCAAAAGAAACATTTGATTATCTGTGAGAGAAGTTGGAAGTAATTTCTTTTACTTCTTGTCATTGAAGTTTAGCAGTAGTTGAGGGGGATCTAAGTGCTATCTCCAGGTAAAACCTTTGCCATTAATGTCAAAGGGGGAGAATAATAGGTACAAGTGTAAAAATAGGTACAAGGAATAGGTACAAGTGGCTACAATAAGGGGGAGTTATTGTATGTTTTTTAGATGGTAGTATGTGTAGGTTTCAGGATGTGGTAGTTTCAGTTTGAGGTTACCATTAATGACAAAGGGGGAGATTGTTGGAAATATTGTCATTAATGTCAAAGGGCTAGTATTATTGGTGATAAAATCCCCATTGCATTTAATGGTGTTTTTAATATTCATATCTTGGCTAATGTGTGTTAATACTTATTTAATATTAATTAATATATTTTTGGTTGCATATAAGTCAAAAGAGGGCCCATGGAGAAGTCAAAGAGTCACAGGGTAAAAGATGAAAGAGGAATGGGATGCATTTTCTCATAAAAAATCATCTTGAGGAATTCCAAGAGTCACAATGTGAAGACAAAATAGGTATGGTGCATTTTTCCATGAAGGGACACTTTGCAAAATATGAAAAGTCACCAAAATAAAGACAAAAGAGAAAAGGATGCTTTTGCTTATGAAGGGTCACAATATGACTTTTCAAATGCAAGGATATGAAGGGTCATACAAGTTTGGCACCATTTTCCATGAGGATTAAAGGGTCACAAAGGGTGAATGCCAAAGGTTATTTGGAAAGCTATAAATAAAGGCTTGAGAAGCCATTTGTAATATGCAATAGAGTGCATGGTTTGTATTTTTTTTGAAGAGAGAAAAGTAGGAGATATTGTAGATTTCTATCATTTGTTTAGTAATAGACATTGAGAGATAGTTGTGTTTATACACAAGAGGGGTTGATGCTCCTATGGGTTGGTGCTCATAAATCTTTGCAAGGGGTTGGTGCTCCTATGGGTTGGATCTTACAAATAGTTGATGTGTTGGTGCTCGGCAAAGGGGTTGGTGCTCCTAAAATTTAGTGCTTGTGAACTTTGTATTTTGAGTTGGTGCTCATTCATATACTTGAGATTATTCTCTATGGTTTTTCCTGCTTTAGGTTTCTACATAAAAATATGCTCTCTCTCTCTCTCTCTCTCTCTCTCTCTCTCTCTCTCTCTCTCTCTCTCTCATGTGGTGTAAATTATTATTTTAGTTTTATTTCATATCTTGAATGTGTGATTACATGGTTAAAGAAATGAAATCAGATTAAGTAAAATAATATATAATATACTAATTCACTCCCCCCTCTTAGTATATTTTTTATTAACATAATATGGGTTTGTTCATTTTTAAGCCTAGTTTCTATGTGATAAATATTAATTCACACTATGTAGCATGATAGAAGATGTGCATGTGTAAATTTGGGCTCCCAGGTATTTTGACAGTGTTTTACCACACTTAGTCAAATTTATAGATGGTAAGAAAATGTTGAGTAGGCATTTTGATGATGTCATATATTACAGGTATGAAGTATTTTAGAGAATATGAATATATGTATGGAATCCCCTATGTGACAAGATCTTATGGACTAAATTATAGGTCATACAATGAAGTGCATCAAAAAATATTCAAGACCAAAGTTGGCCTTCTAGGCAATTCTAAGCATAGTTAGCTCTATGGCAGAAGAATTTGAGTGATTAGATTGATGGTGTTATATCTCAAATGCATGAAATATTCAAGAAGAATTAACCATACAAGTTTGTTAATTATCATGCCTAGTTTATATGGTCCAAATTTTAGAATAGGTGGATGAGCAAAGCAAAAGATATGAAGGTGCAAAGTTAGCCTTCTAGGGATATTAAGATGGTCCCCATACTTAGTAAAATATACACAAGGTAAAGTTTGAGCTTGTTATAAATATAATGGTGAGAACTTAATCATATGTTGAAGATCCAATAATGTGTAGTGAAGTTAATATGTCAAAGGCACCTGTGAGTGAACACACTAGTGACAAGTGTCACAATCACAGATCTTGAATAGTAAATCTATGGTGTGGTTCAAAGTCAAATGGTCAATGATCAATGTAAGAAAGTCAAGTGTCTCAATAGTAATAAATGATAGCAATGTGTAGAAGGCACATGATAATACCAAGTGTCACATTTTTGAGAGCTCATCAGAGATAAATATTGAGCTTCTTTCAAGGATCAATGGTGCATGTATAATTATGCACTGAAGATCTAATGGATTGAGTGGACTCAATGGGATCAAGTGCTTGATATTTAATGAGATAGAGACAGGTTAAATATTGAGTTAGTTTGATAAGATCAAAGGAGTGTATTCATTCTAAAAACTCAAGAAGCAGTGAGATGAGATTAAGATCTCAATGTTTAACTACAAGCATAGGTAAAGTTTGTGCAACTCAAAAGATCTAATGACACATAGGAGCCTGAATATAAAGATCCAATAAATGTGTTTTAAATTTTGAATAGTAGATATTGTAAGCATAAAAATATACAATGAAGCATGTGAGCCTATCATAACTTGATCTAATGGATGCATTTAAAAGTTGAGCAATTTGAATGAGGACCATTAGATCATGGCACAAAACTTAAGATCAATTGTAAATATTTAAATATATGATCATCCCAATGGTCAAGTGAAGGATCATGTAGTAAAGATGCACTACATGACATAGTGATATAGATTATTGTGATCGATCAAATTTTTGTAATAAGGCATGTGCATCAAGACTAGATCTTGATATTTGATAAATATAGTAAAAGACCAAGAATCATGGTGGTGGGGCATGAGTTCAAGACATGATGATCTAGTTGTTAAATATAGGAACTAAATTCCAATAGAATTGAGTGTGATGTGTTAGCAAACAAGTATGAACACAAAGAAGATACATAACCCTATATCTAATGCTTATATATGTCATCTAGGATAGGCAAAAGCTGTTAGTGTAGTTAATTGTGTCAAATAGAGAAATATAAGAGACACAAAACCAGAAGAGAATATTAGGAAATATAAGAGAAGAGGCTATTGAGAGAGATAAAGTGTGTCAAATAAGAGATGTATCTAGACACAGAGACAACTGGGTAGAGTGAAAGATTAGAGAGAGATAATATGCAGAGTATGAGTAGTTACAGACTAGAGCTATAGTAGAGAATTGAGATTGGATTCATTTATGAATCATTATTGTAATCTAGAGTTGTAGCTCCATGATAAGATCTTATTGGTTGGTGCCACCAAAATAAGTTGAGTTGGTACTCAGCTAGGGAGTTGGTACTTCCTTAGAGTTAGTGCTCTTAAATCAAGGGACTAGTGTCTCTTCAGGGTCGGTACCCTTAAATGTGTAACTAGTGAAGTTTTGACTATGAGGCTAGATTAGAATATTAGATTCTAGCATTTATTCTCATAATGGTTTTTCCCATATTGGGTTTTCCATGTATACATATATTGTTATGTGTTTTTATGTGTGTGATCTCTACATATATGTTTTAATATACATAACCTTTTTGGTTTATTTTTAAAATGGATTTAAAAAGTACTAATTTAGTCAATCTACTAATTCATTCCCCCTTCTTAGTAGATAATTGTGTTTCAGAACCTTTAGTAAAAATTTTAGTTTATTTCAGCTCATGAAACATCTTTTTTAAGACTCCTCTAGTGGCATCCACCATATAAATAGGATCTTTGTGGACCTCATCCTATTCCCTAGATTTAGTTTTCCTTTTTTTGTCAATGAGAATTCTCTTAAAAACTTAGTAGGATTCCCTTGAGTTATTACTATTAATATCCTCACCTTTTTGAGTTTGTTTGAGGTATCATCAAATTTTATGGTTAATTTATGATCCTCAATGATCACCAAATATTGTCTAGTTGACTATTTTGCTTGTATTTTTTGTATCCATGTAGGAGTCATTAGCAAGTCTTGAGGAGAGCTATGATAGGTAAGGGGTACAAAAGTTTTTGGTGGAGGGATGATGATGGAAGGAGATGGAAGAATATATGGGTGAGCCATGATAATGTATGGATATGGAGAAGTGGAATGGGGAGGTATAGATATTGAATGAATAAGTAGGATGAACAACTTCTCTTTGGATATATTAGATTGGGGAGGGGTCCTTAGAACATACTTTGTAAAGTCAAAAGACTCCTAAACTAAGACCATTTTTTAAAATTTTAGGAGAACCTATGTAATAAACACACCTTATTGGTTAAAAATATGGGCCTATAGGGGATGTGTGTAAAAAATTGATTGGGATATTAAATCCTCAAAATGTGGCCTAGTGACTGTAGTATCTAAGTTAGGTGTGGAAATAACTAGTTTTGTAATGGTAGCCTAGGTTAAAATTTTAATATATTTATCATTTAAGGTATGTTAAAAATTCATATATTTATTGATATGAATAATATTGGTCAAATAATCTAAATTATAATCTAGATAATCTATGGTAATTGGAAGGACTACTATTATTATTGGTGTAATAGCTGAAATAGGGGAAATGGTGACCTACATCAAGTCCTATGGACAAACCACTGAAGAGACCACAAGTAAAACAATTAAAATAGTTTACGTGATCACCATGGTTATAATTATCATACTTTATTATTTTAACCCTTTATCCATATAAGGATATTGATCCTTTTCCTTAGCTTGTACTTATCTAGTACCCTGATTGTGAGTAGGATTTGGACTTGAAGTATCCGTTCCTTACAGAGGTACCTTATAAAAAATATCCAATGTTTCTTCTTCCTTTGGTTCCTCTTCATATCTCCATTTTAAACCTACTTCTTCAGCTATATCATCTAAATGTTCCTTTGTCTCCTTTTATTACATAATAACAACAATTTACAAGGAGGCAATAAGATACCTTATTACATAGCTTACTACAAAAGGGGTGGCTATCATATATAATGGAGGAGGAGAAAGGATATGACTTATTATAGGTTCTTGATGTGGTGATATTATTATAACTACTAGAGTGAATGCAACTATGAAATTTAGTATTATGAGTTACCCTATGTCTAGAGTATGTTACTTTACCTCCTTTGTCTTTGGGACATTTTTTTCAATCCTTGCCCTCAATTTCTCATCATTTTTATTTTATTAAAATTTTTATTTTTCTATTTATAGAAGAAAGGTAAAATTGAAAGAGGGGTGTAGGTTAGTAAAACCTAGATATGGTGTGTGCTCTATAATAGAGATGATTGTAGATACTCTTCTTTGGCTTGGGAAGATGACCTACAATAAGAGATAACTAGAAAAGAGTTGGTTTGTTAAGAGGGTTGGGTGGATTGCTTAGAAATCTATATCTAAGAAGTACATGACTTATTTGGAGGCTATCAATCCACCTTTTGATACAAGTTAATGTTGAAAATAAATGTCGATAAGAAAGATAACATAACATAAAAGTAATAGATCTAAAGAAATAAATACTTTAAAAATGAAATTATAGTATTCTAAAAAAATAACATATAGGTGAATGTTAAATCATTAAATAAATGTTTAAGTTAGGTCAAGTTGTTTTTTCTAGTTTGTGAGGTGATAGGGGCCAAGAAAATAGGGTTTTGGTTAAGGTTGATAGTTGGTTGATAGGATGTTGGTTTTTGGTCAACAAAGTTCACATAGTGATCATTGGTGGTTAGGGTGACCATCAATGATTAGGGTGACCATCGAAAATTAGGGTAACTATTAGTGTTCATTGTGGGTTTAGACAACATATTGGTTATAGCTAGAATAGATTATGGGTTGGTTAAATAAATATTATATGGGCGTTTGAAGGTTGGTTAATGGTCTTGAGGGTAATAGAGGGAATTATAAGTATCAATGGAAAAGGATTCATTTAGGTAGAGGTGTTAAAATGAAACAAAGTAAATGACTATATGAAAATAAATACTTAGCTTTGAAATTGGTTGAAGATGTTAGTGAAACTTGGAAGAATTTTGGTAGAGTAATAGTATCTAGGTTGAAAAGAAATTTTATCAAAGTGTTAGGTCTTTGTTATGCTTTCTATTTGGCTGGAAGGAAGACCTTTAAAAGAAAATCCTGATGAAGAAGTCTAAGATCATTGATTATCCATCCTTTTCACCTCCTTTTATAGGTAAAGAGAGATGGAGGTATAAGGTTCCATAGGAGGTTTAGTTAATGATTTGAGGCTTATGATGTGTTATAAAATGTGGATGGGAAGTTAGGTAATAAGGGTGGTAGTTGAGGTTAGGAATTAAGGAACAAACATACACACAAAATGTGACTAAGTATGATAGTTAAGATCATGTATAAACTAATTTACTAATATTAATTAAAATAAGATCAGTTTTAAAAGTACAAGTGATAGGGTAACCTATCCACAACGTTAGTCATAGATGATCAAGTTACTCTATAAGTCTCTTAGATAAGGTTAGTGTTTTCATAGGTATCTAAGGTAAGAAGGGCTCCCTTGAAAAACAAAAATGGTCTAGTTGTGCAAAGGTGGTGAAAATTCAAATTTGCAACATGGCAAGGTTGGTCAGTGTAGTCAAAAGGACCAAGGCAAGGTCATCACAAAATGTATGAATATTTTGGGTTAAAAATGGACAACATCAAGGTGGACATGGTCAGATAGTTGGTTGGTTGGAGAGGGTGTTATCCAATGGTTCATGTTAGTTTTGTGGAAAATAGGTGCTTCCTAAAGGTTGGTTAGTTGTGTTTAAATGGGTTTCCCCATTTTGATGTACCACTTGGTTTGGTTGGGTAAAAGGTTTGGTGTAGAAAGGTAATCTCCAAAGGTTAAAATTTTGTGAGAAAAGGTAATCTCCAAAGGTTTGGGGAGAAGGTGACTCCCCAATGTTTCATGGTTAAAGTAAGGGTAGGTTAGAGAAGGGTAATCTCTAAAGGTTGGGTTTTATTTGGTGAAGGTACTCTCCAAGGTTTTATGGTTTGGTTAATTGGTTGGAAAGGGGGTCTCTCAAATAAGTTAATTGATTTGTTAGTTTAATGGGATGATTTAAATGACTCTAAAGGGGGAAGAGATGTCTTCCTAAGTTATCATGAAAGTATAAGGATGAGGCTAAATTATTCGATTAACAAAGACCATGATGGTAGGATGGGTGGGCTTATGAACATAAGCCCCTATCATGATTTTGATTTGTTTTTAGTTTAATGTTTAATAAAAAAGGTAGCTTGATCACATGGTGTCAAGTAAGCTCAAAAATCCCTTGATTTGTGGAAGATAAAAGGGGACATGGAGGATAGGTAGCAAGTGATAGGTAGGATAATATTATTATGTGGATGGATTGCCCCTTCTATAGGTGACTTAAGAACCATGATAGACAAGTCCATATCATATACTAAGTGTAGACTGATCAATTTGGGAAGTCTATTGATGCCTTTATGAAAGTTGATTTCAGATTTCTTGGGATTTAATGGTGTATGATTTTGACATAGTCTTTATTATTATTATTTAGTTTGATATGTTTGGGAAGCTGATCGATGTGGGAAGCTTCAAATGATTGATATTAATAGAGTTGACTTAGTCATCCTTTGAGGTAGTAGTCTAAGTTTGTATTTGTTCATGTTTGATAGTTATCATTATAGGGAGTAGTCTACCTTAAGTTTAATCAATTTTGATTGTTTTGGGGTAGTTGTCCTTCAATGAAATAGTTTGCATGCTAGAGATGTTGACCCAAGTGATAGTTTGGTATCTCAAATTGTTTATATGTTGATTTAGACATGGATTGCCTATATAAGCCTAAGTTTTTCCTTTATGGAGGAAAATCCATAGCATAAGGAGGTTTATGATCGGTAAAAGAGGTGATTTAAGTGACAACAACCATGGAAATCCATCCTAAAAAGGTTAGAAAGTACCATGAGGATCATGCTATGGCTAGAGTCATGGTATCCATGCTTAGGATTAGGCTAAGTTTGTGATGGATAATCACATGATCCTATTTTAACCAATTTGTCCTTAAAGATAAGGAGATGAAGGAGATTAAAAATAAGGGATGAGCTTAAGTTAGACACAAGATGATAAGGAACTTGGTTTAACCAAAGAACAAGTGCACAAATGTAAAAGAATTTTAAGGAAGTTGAGGTTTTGATATACCCTAGATCTATGCTTGTGTAAATGGTTGATGTCAATCAGGAGAGTAAATGCCCCCCAATTACTCTTCAACACTTGATTAGATGTAGAAAATATTTGGGTTGACAAAAAGGTGAGGTTGGCTAGGTGATAGTTTGGTGGAAAAGGGTAATCTCCAATGGTTGGGGGAGAAGGTGACTCCCAAATACATTGGGTGATGTCCAAATGGTTGCACCAATTGGGTATACCACTTGGTTTAGGTTAGGTTGATGGAGAAGGTACTCTCCAAAGGTTGGGGAATAAGGTGACTCCCAAATAGGTTTGTGGAGAAGGGTAATCTCCAATGGTTAGGGGAGAGGGTGACTCCTAAATAGGTTGGGTGGTATCTAAAATAGGTTGCCTCAATTTGGTATACCACTTAGTTCAAGTTGGGTTGATATATAAGGTACTCTCCAAAGTTTGGGGAGAAGGTGACTCTCAAATATTTTGGTGATCACAAAAAAAAAGTAAAAAAAGGCCGGGGGAATGACTAAGGGTAAAGTCATTTGGTTAGTTGGTTGGTTGATGGAGAAGGCTAATATCCAATGGTTGGAGGAGAAAGTGAATCCCAAATAGGTTGGGTGGTGTCCAAATGGGTTTCCCAAATTTATTATACCACTTGGTTCAAGTTAGGTTGATAGAGAAGGTACTCTCCAAAGGTTGGGGGAGAAGGTGACTCCCAAATAGGTAGGTGGAGAAGGTTAATCTCCAATGGTTGGGGGAGAAGGTGACTCCCAATAAATTTGGCTAGGTGAAGGAGAAAGGTAATCTCCAAAAGTTCAAGGTTAGTTGGTTGATAAGTTGAGGCAAAAATGCCAAGGGTTAGTTTGGTTAATTTTTAAGGTATGGTTTGGGTTGATAAATGGTCAAATCCTTATATAGGGAAAGTTCCCATATTTTTCTCTTTCCATAGATAGTCAAAGATGGGAAAATGATCCCAAGGTGATATGTTGGTTAGTAAGAGGGTTTAGGATGGGTGAATATGACTTCATCCACCCTCAAAATGGGGTTGTTAGTTTTTAGTTGTTAGTGGTTAGTAGGAGGTGGTTCAGGTGAGATTTCCTCTATTGTAGTAATGCTAGGAAAATTTTGTTAGGCTTTATTTTGGTAGGTTAGGGTAGGTTTGACAATACTATCCCAAAATAAAGGTAGTTTAGATAATAGTGTTTTATTGTCCTAAGGAGGGAGCTTGGGTGAGGTAAGGTTAGGTTGGAAAGGTTTGTTTGATTTGATGGGTTGGTTTTTATTTGGGTTGATAGTTAGTAAGGTTGAGTTAATGGTGGGTAAGGTAGGGTTGATGGTAGGTAAGATAGGGTTGATGGTAGGTTCTAAAAAATTAGTAAGTGGAAGAGATAGGTTGGTTGGTTCCACATGGGTGAGTGGAAAATTTTGGTTGGCTAGTTCCACATAGGTGAGGAAAAAATGTTGGTTGTTTGGTTCCACATGGACAAGTGGAAGAGGTAGGTTGGTTGGCTGAGGTTAATCCACTAATAGGTGAAGTGGATGAGGTTGATTCACTAGTTGAGGTTGGTTATTTAGTTCCACATGGGTAAGTGGAAGAGGTTGGTTGGTTTCCTTGATTGGGATTTTGAAGGAAAGTTGAGAAGGCCCCACTTGGTTAACAAGTGATATGGTTAAGTGTTGGATTATGATTTCCTTAGTTATAAGTTGACTAAGAACCAAATCTAATGAATGGGCCTTATTATGTTGAGAGATTTGGTTATTGGTGTGCACAATAATGGGTACAAAAATAGGTTCAATGATGGATTGATATTAATTTTATGAGCTAATCAATTGGTTTGATGAGGTTAGTTGGTTTGATAATTTTGGTTGAGTTGATAGGCTAGGTAGGTTTATAGTTATTGGTTGGATGGTAAATATGATAGACTAAATATCAATGCTGAGATAAAAAAGGCTTCCTCAAAGTGGGTTGTGGTAGTTGATATAATGGTTGGGATAGGTGACCCAATGGTTGATGAGGTTGGATACGTTGAAGTTGAGGTTGGTTAAGATAATTTTTAAATTGGTGTTGATGGGTTATTGGTTTAGTATGATGATGGTTAAATGGTATTTGATTGGTTTTTGGTTGGTTTTAGTTGAGATTTGATTGGTTGTAGGTGGGTTTTGGTTAATTATGGATACCAAAAATAGATGACTCTAACTTGATCATCCAATCCATCAACATTGTAACTATCTCAAGTGGTAGTTAATAGTTTGTTGGTTGGTTATAATTGAGGTTTGATAGGTGATAGGTAAGGTTTGATAGATTGTGGGTGAGTTTAGGTTGGTTTTTGATGTAGTTAATTTGGTGTTAGGTAAGGTTAGGAGCATAAGTGGCTCAGGATGCAAGGTATTGCTCTAAGGCAAGATGGTTGTTTTCCAAGATCCTATCAAAGTTAGGATCTTGAAGAGAGAATATAGTTTGGTTCCCCATTAGACAAGGCAATGGAGGTAAGATGGTGGAAGGTAGGTTTCTCATAACTCAAAGCAAAAAGTAAATAAGAAAAAGTCAAAAAGGCAAAACACATACTAAAGTACATTACCTCATAGGGTTATTTTTAGTCTCTCTTTTGGATTATGCCTTAAGTTAGAAAGAATATTGGACGAATTGGACTGTAGAGAGAGCACTAAAAGAGAAGTCTATCATTAATTTCAGGTTATTTATGGCTCTCAAAATCTATATTGAAAGTCAGTATGTGGCTCAATATTGGGGCCTACCCCATCACTTCACACACCACAGTGATAAGGTTCTCAGGTGCTTAGCCAAGATATACAATTTTTTTAGAGTTTATACTCAACCAGAGATTTGAGTTGGTTATCCCCTTGGTAATGACCTCCAAGTAGGATTTCTAAGAAAGGATAAGGTCACCGCTATGTGATGAAATACTAGTCGAGCCTTGTCTCAAGTTTGTTTTGATGTGTTGATTGATTATGTGGTTTGGTAAAGTGTGTGACAACAAGAGTGAAACTAAAATTAATTAATTTTATTTTAAGTTAACTAGATTAACTTAAAAAATCAAGAAATCAATGTATGTAAGGTTTATTTTATACCTAAAATAAATTTTTAGTTTCATTGTATAAGCATATAATAAAGAAGAAAAGGGGAATGGATGTAACTAGGTCCTATTGGGCATACTAAAATATTTTACTCAAATTTTTATTTTTCTATTTATATAAGAAAGGCAAAACTAAAAGAGGGGTGTAGGTTAATAGAACCTAGATATGGTGTGCACTCCATAATCCAGATGGTTGTAGATACTCTTATTTGGCTTGGGAAGATGACCTATAATAAGAGAGAACTAGAGAAGGGTTGGTTAGTTAAGAGGGTTGGGTGGATTTCCTAACAAGATATATCCAATAAGTACATGACTTCCTTGAAGGCTATCAATCTAGCTTTTGATATAAGTTAATGTTGAAAAGAAATGTTGATAAGAAAGATAACATAAAAGTACTATATCTAAAGAAATAATACTTTATAAATGAAATTTTAATATTCTAGAAAAATAACATTTAGGTGAATGATAAATCATTAAATAAATGTTTAGGTCAGGTTAGATTATTGTTTCTAGTCTGTGAGGTGACAAGAGCCAAGAAAATAGGGTTTTGGTTGAGGTTGGTAGTTGGTTGATAGGTTGCTAGTTTTTTGTTAGAAAATTTCACACAGTAACCATCAATGGTCAGGGTGACCATAGAAGGTTAAGGTTACCATCAATGGTTAGGGTGACTATCGGTAGTTAGGGTGACCATCAATGGTTAGAGTGACCATTAATGGTCACTATGGGTTTGGATAGCTTATTAGTTCTTACCAAAATAGGTTATGGGTTGGTTACATAAAGATTCTATGGGTTTTTGGAGGTTGATTAATGGTCATGAGGGTAAGAGAGGGCCTTATAAGTATCAAGGTAAAAATTTTGGTTTAGGTAGAGGTGTTAAAATGAAACAAAGTAAATGAATATATGAAAATAAATACTTAGCTTTAAAATTGGTTAAAGATGTTGGTGAAACCTAGAGGAATTTTGGCAGAGTCTTAGGTATCTTTTATGTTGGATGGTTGGATATAAGGAAGACCTAAAATATAAAATATTGATGAAGAAGTCTAAGATCATTGATTTTCCATCCTTTTCACCTCCTTTGATAGGCAAAGAGAGATGGAGGTAGAAGGTTCCATATGAGGTTTGGTTGATGATTTCAAGGCTTATGATGCATTAACAAATGGAGAAGGTAGACATCTAGATAAGATTTTGATGTGTTATATCACACATAGATCAAGTTGGTAAGTTTAGGTGATAGGAACTTGATCATTGGTGTTAGGCTAACCATCAATGATTAGGCTAACCGTTATCAGTTGAGTATTAGAATGCGGTGGGTTAAGGTGGGTTTAAAAAGGTTAGGTTGGGTTAAATGTCAAAGGTGAATGGTTTAGGTTAAAGTTGGGTTAGTGGGTTAAGTTTGTCCAAGGTGGTAATTCAAGGGTATTTCAACATTTGGAACCATCATGTGCAGATTTTTGGTGTCTACAATTTTCTTCTTTTGTTCCCTCCTCTGCTTGAGGTTGCCCAATTTGTCCAGTGTACTTTTCCTTATTCGATATTTTAATTACATATTATTTTAATATAGATGAATCATATTGTATCATTTTAATGATCCTCATAAACATTTGGGACCTTCTCATAGTTAAATAAACATCAATATAATCCTTAGGATTAAGAAAGAGCAAGTCATGCTCATTTTCTTGATGGCCATAATCTTGCTTGAGTTTCATGTGGAACATGTGTATTTGTTTCTTTATCACCTTCTTTGGATCCCAAAATATAATTTCATCTAGCCCAAACTTAAATAAACCAATGTTTTTTGAAGTCTTGTCTAATTAATCTAAGTTTTGGAAATATTGCCTCCCAATGTTTAGGGGTGTATTATGATATTTGGCCATTCTAACTTAGATTAGCATACACAATATTGGATAGATGATAGGACATATCTTATTCAGCCAATTTACCAAGTACATGCCTAGCTAACAAGAAATAAGATACCAATGTGCCCTCAATATTGATGATAATATGGTTTGTATGGAACCAAGATTCACCCAATGTCTTGAGTAATCTCTATATCTGATCAAAAAGTCTAGGGTTACCCATTTATTTATCTATATACTATTAGGTAGAAGGTGTTTAATATCTTATACATATGGTCCTTATATATGGGTATATGAAGGTGATAAAAATCATCAAAATTCCATTTTTTCCCCTTGTCTTCTAATGAATAATATTACTTAGGATGATAGTCCCACTTATAGCATCCACCAAATAGGAAAACATATAGAAATTTCCATCCACTTGATCATGCATACAAAATCATTGGGATTTTAAATTGAATCTTATAATTTCATCCTAATGAGGTAATTCCCTTGAATTAAATAAAGGAAAATAATAGGACCCAAATTTAATATACATGAGTGATAGACATGGATATGTGTAGTCTATTCAATAGGGCCACAGCAATTCTAACACTATGTCTGAATTGGGAAATTGGGATCTTTTTCTTCATGAGAAAATTGATAATATTATAAACCTATCCTAATAGGGTCATTTTGATAGTATTATATTTTAACCAATCATTAATTATTGTCTAATTGTATAGGATGTTTTTTTGTGGCAGTCAGTAGAGTTTTTCAAATAATAGGATAATATAGTCATATAAAATGTCAAAATTGGTAGTTTGAGTGTTGATTTTGACACACTATCCATAGATCCTTTTTTCATGCTCTTATGACCCTTATAGATACCTTTTTGCTCATTTCTAGACGTCTAAAACTTTCTAAATGGTCATTCTACCTTATCTAGGTTGTATTCCCCATGCCAATCCTATTCCTCTAAGTCTCGATCCTATAGGATTAGAGCACCATAATTGGACTATAGTGTCAGAACATAAGGTGTCCCATTTTTGATTCTCTTATCCTTTTGTACTTTGAGCCCAAATAATTATTTTTATTTAGTCCTTATCCTTAATTAGTTTGACTTAACATGAATACATTTGACCCATGACCAATTGTTCCCTATAAAATCCCACACAAAGCTCATTTACAAAAGGGAGGTGAAAAAACTTATAAAGCAAGCAAGAATAAAAATAAAACACTAAGGCATACTTCCCTATTCTCTGCATATAGTCACCCAACACAGTTAAAAACATACTCAAACCCTTATACCAATCTTTAGCCACTTTAAACACTATCAAATTAGAATTTTTGCATCCACATCACACTATTACACAAAATAACATTAGGTGGGAGAGATAAATATGGCTTGATCACTCTTTAGATTATTGATATGTAGGTAGCATGCCATCACAAGGGGTGTGGATTACACATTCAGTGCATATTACACATTAACCCCCCTTTTTCTCAAATGATTTGAATATTGTTTTATCAAGCATGATGGACGGTTAGGTTTTAAAGATTAAATCAGCTCTATAGTGAGTTCTATCAAAAACCAATTTTTCATAAGAAGGCTCATACCAGCATAGCATAAATACCCAAAATGTTTCAGGTCTTTATGACCAATTTGGACAACAATGACAAGATTGGAATACAATGTTGGACACCAAAGTTCCATGTTTTTAGAGCTCTTATCCTTTCACTAAAAAAAATCTAGATTTAGGTTTTTGATACTTTCCCAATCTTTCATAGCCATTTTAAACTTTTTTATCATCTGTCTCAATCTAGTTTCAAGGAAAGTTATATTTCTCCTTATTTATTATTATTTTTAGAAAGGTAAAAAAAGATAAAATAGTAGCACAAATCAGGACTATATTTATTGCCATATTTTGTACTTATTTATTAATCTAGATCCTTAACTAAAATAAGAATAAAAATCCATTAATCTTAAAAAAGTTAAATCATTTGGTGAACCTGACTTACTTCATTTGCACATAAAAACCCTAGGGAAAATTCCTTTCTAGTTTTTTCAATAATTTTTTATTTTACCTACAAATTTAAATCAAAATTACACATTTAAATTTTAAAATTAACCATAGTAATTTTTTTTAAAAATCATTTCTTTCAAACCCTAGTTGAAAATACTAGGTCCCTTTGCTTCTTGAGGTATCACCTTACATCTAAATTATTTTTCATTTTATCACATAAAATCAAAAATGGATTGCAATTATTTCAAAACATCTCTTACAAATAATAAGGAGTCCATACTCGATCCTATCATGTATATGAATGATGAAATTCACTATATGTTAATGCAAAGTTTTATCATATGCCTTGTATGCCTAAACCATTTCCTTCATAAGTAGGAACACATGAATGTTTTTCCTCTTATTGATTAGCATTACATGTATTTTTTTACACCTCTTGCCTCACCTCCCTTGGAACCTCTATCCCATGCTAATTCATGTTGCATGGTCTATTTTACTCTTCCCCAAGTCACTACCTATAGCTAAAACTCCCAGTTGACACCCTTTGTCCCTCCACCACCTCAACCTATCAATTATCTTTGTTCTCCTCTTATAGCTACTACTAGCCCTATATGTTAGTAGATAATGTGGTTAGAGCTATTAATTGATGTGCCACCATGCCTCCTCCTTCTATTCAGGAACCCCACCACCCTATAATTCCCTCCCATCCCAATCCCAACCCACCTACATATACACATAGGACATATGACATTATCGATTAGTTGAGAAACACACTAGATAAGATTTCTATGTTAGATCTGATTCAAAAAGCAAATGTGTTTAAGGATATTATTTATCAGGCACTCACTCATACTTATATGCCCATTGATTTAGAACCTTCTTACTTTACATTAGTGATCAACACATTAAAAACTATCAAAGATGTTATTTCTTTTAATCATGAGGACATGCCTTCTCAAATAGTTATTGATTAGAATTTACCTCTATTCATACAATCTCAAGTCAAAACTAGTGTAGTTAAGAGAGTTTTAGTCAATAGTGATTTTGAACTTAATATATGTAATATTGAATTTTTACAGACCATGGGTGTTGATATGGTATCCATGAAAAATTTATTTAATAACATTAGAGGGTTTGATGATATACCATGATAGACATTAGGCACCATTACTTTGGATATCATGGTAGGGCCCGAAAACCTCACTACATAGTTCTAGGTCATGCCAAGTCCTCTTCATTATAACATTTTAATTGGATGACCTTTGATACATGCTATTGGGGTAATTCATTCCATTCTTTATTATTTTGTTAAGTTTTTCCATGAAGGATACCTATATATATACCCAATAGATAACCAACCATTCAAATATTATAGAATTACAAAATCATCTTCAACTATTTCAGTAGATTAGACACCTCATATCATAGTTTAATCACCACCTCATTGCATTTCTCTTGAGGTAGGAGAGACTAGCACATCTCACACTCTTTCACTTACAATTATTTCCTCAACATTATATACTTCACCAGTTATAACAACATTAGACATTATAGCTAATCCATCACTCATAGTTCCTACACCTATTACAATTACACAATCACTGATAACAGTTCTAGTAGTCCAAGTTAATTCTATAGATACAACTCCTTAGGCAATCGCAATCACTCCATCAGTTATAGATACTTTTTTAATTACCCTTTGTGGTAAATTTTAAGTTACCATATGTGCATGATGTTGATATAAATTCCCAAGCTACTTTAGATGATGATACGACACCCACACTCAAAAATAACTATTTGTGTGGATTGAGCTTTACACCAGTTAGACCAAGAGAGTACCAAGATGACTCTAGAGCCATCATCACACATCCTTCATCACTCTTAGAATCTAACACTACACTCTCAAGATATAATACACATTCAAAACCATAAATATATCAATTGGCACATACATTTCACATGGTTACCTCTATGGATATAAATCTAGTCATTCATATTTGTGCAAGAAGCAAACAATATCGACCACACATTATGCTATAGATATTACTTGATCATGAATTTATCACACTACATATAGTACGACACAAATCTAGTAGCAAGTTATCATGATAGGATGGTCAGTCATTTTATCTCTTCCATAGAATCATAGTCCATGACACAAACTCGTGTACAACTTTACAATAAAGATTAGATAAACTACAAGTTTAGGTTATTATTCACATTATATCACCACCAACACTAGCTCTACCAATTCCATCAAGGCCACCTACTACTAGAGTTAAATGCCCTAGAGCAGAACCAACATCTTCACCACCACAACGACCCTAAATTCACCTTTGGTAGGATGACACCACTACAAGTAATAGATCTTTGAATACATAAAGATTACAAATCTTACTAAAACCTGAGGAGATATCCACCATGTATATAGAGCCTATGGCATATGATGATACTTATGATGGTGATATTGATTAATTTAATGATGTACGTGATCCCTTCCTCCATATTGATCCCCACCAAGATCCATCCTTGAACCCCTTACTACCTCTCGCTTAGTATTTTACATCATTGTGTACACAGTGCTTTGCTCATATTATTGTGCATAATTTCTTTCATCTTTCTTATGCATAGTGTCTTTTTGCTTTCTTATACATAACAATATTTCAAACTACCAAAAACAATATAACATGTCAAAATATAAAAACATTAAAATAAATCAAAATGCCAAAAAAAATTTAAATGTATGCATTATCCATGCTTTACATTTCTAATACCATGATATACTTACATTTTTCTATTATATGCTGTTATTTGTCAATTTATCTACATTACCATGCTTCACTTGATTTTATTTAATTGTGTGCAGTGACATCTAAATCCTTGATTTCTTCACTCTACCCATTGAGGGGGCATCCTACTTTTACATTCGAGACATACATCAACATATCTACCCACTAGGGGGAATCTTCTACATGACTACACCATCCAATTTATGTCATTCCTACACCACACACTCTAATTATCATGTTGATGTACATTACTTACTATCGTACGTAGATTATTCTATCAACACTCACTAGTCTATAGAAATTTTGTATTTCTTAGCATCTACCTACTTTTGTACTCCATGTTTTGTATAATTTCACTTCTTTCTTTGATTAATTATATGTGATAATATTTATATCATTTGCATGCCTTCCTTTATTGCTTTGAGTAGCTGGATGTGATTGTATTTCTAAGTTCTTATTTTGTTACTTGTGTGTGATTTAGCACATTTACAAATTTTCTTTGCTTGTACTCTGGTGTGTGACTTAGGACATTTTCCAATATCCTCTACTTGTGATCTTGTGTGTGCCTTATGACATTTTCCAATGTCTTTTGCCTATACTCTCATTTGTCTCTTAGGACATTTTCCAATGTCTTTTACTTATTTACAATTGTATGTGTATGTGGGCATTTTAACATGCCTTATATACTTTATTTTATAGTTTGAGTGACATGTTCCCATGTCCCTTATTTTCTTGTCCCCTTGGCCACAGTTGTATTCTTCTTGCCTTGTGTGCTTGTTTACTTGTTTACTTCTCAGTTTTTTGTAATGCCATGATCCACACCATGCATTATCTTGCCTTCTTAGATGCCATGATGGACATCAAAATCCATCCATCCTTGACAACTAACATTTTTCAATTTCAATTTAGTATATTGTACATGCTATTACATTGTTACATCTATCTAGGCATAGCCCTATTGATCTAACAATATCCAATACTATGTTATATCTTAAAACATCTTTTGATTATCATTAGTATATCATGTATTTTATAGCATAACAAACTTGAAAAGATCTTGATTCTGAGGGTAGTCATTTCAAGGTCTTCATTCCTACCCTCAAAAGAGGGTGTAACAAATAATGGTTTTGTCATAGAGATCATAGCCTTCTACTAGTAAAAAAATTAGTTTTTTGAACACTTAAAATAGAAATCAAAATCCAAAACATGCAAAATAGACTAAAAACTAGTGATAAATATAGAATAGTCATAAAAAATAATAAAGGAAAAGAGTTTCATAAGTGGATAAGAACACCAAACACCAAACTGTCTTATTTTTGGCATTTCTATCCAAACAGCCAAAAATCCAAAAATTTTAGAAACAAATAGAAAGCTAAGGTCAATTATAGTTTTTTTAGCTATAGTGAATTTTAGATTAGGTAGTTTTAGTATAGTTTTACTTAGATTATCTAGATATATGGTGCATCATGCATAGTATTATGGCTCTCACTTCTAGTTTTAGAATGGGTAATTGGTACAACTTCCAAATCAAAATCCATGTTATAGACACTAGTGATTGGGGATAATGTGCACAACACATTTGAATTCATTTATTTTTAGTTCATTGTATTACGTAGGTATTCTCATTAGTTGTGTGATTTATTCCATCTATAGATGGTTTTCATCATTTTAGAGTGGCTTTCATATAAGCCTAGTTCTTAGTTTAGGAGTAGCTTTCATACAAGCCTAATCTCCACCTTTTGAAGTGGCCAAGATTGGCCTAGTTCTTAGTACACATTTGGATGTCCATTCCCATTGTCAGATTATAGATCATTCATGGGATTCATGAGCCATCTCATATGATATACATTCATATTGGTATTAGCTCATAGCTTCACACTTAGGGGGAAATGATGGAGCCAAAGGACTAACTAGCCTTTGTATTCTTGATCCACCTAATCAGAGGGATTAGACACATAGTCCAAACATCAATTAACACATGCATGATCACATAAATTCACTTAATGGGCAATGATGGAGCCAAAGGGCTATCCTTTTTATTCTTGAGCCACCTTTTGGGAATTGAGCACTCAGCTCCATTCATGATATTACTATTAGTACAACATCACTTAGAATCACTCAACATCACAACAAGTTTTGTATTGGTTCATGTACTTGGTGAGTTGTATTTGGTCCTTTCTCTTCCTCTCTCTTTTACCTAGCTTTTTTACATTCTTATTTAAAAATAACATGTCTAGTAAGAATTGATCTACTCCTTTTTTCTCTTACAAATTTATGCTTCACATTGTGCTCTTTCAACACACACTCAACATCACACATGTCATGGGCTTCATCCTTGTAGGTAAGTTTAGGTATGTTGTCTATTTTTTATTTTATCCTAGTATTTCACTTTACTACATCATTAGAATAAAAAGGGGGAAAATGTAGTCATATAAAATGTCAAAATTGGTAGTTTGAGTGTGGCTTATGACACCTTATCCATAGGTCCTTTTTACATGCTCTTGTGACCTTTCTAGATACCTTTTTTCTCATTTCCAATATCCAAAAAAAATTAAATGGTTATTCTACCTCAGCTAGACTGCATTCCCCATGCCAATCCTATTCCCCGAAATCCCTAGCCTATAGGACAAGAGAACCATAAGTAGACTATAGCATCAAACCCTAAGGTGTCTTATTTTTAGTGCTCCTATCCTTTTTGTACTTTGAGCCCCAATGTTTGTTTTCATCTGGTCCTTATCCTTAATTAGGTTGGATTATAATGAATACATCTAACCCATGACCAATTATTCCCTATAAAATCCCACTCAAATCTCATTTACAAAAGGGAGGTGACAAAAACTACAAAACAAACAAGAATATAAATAAAACACTACGACAAACTTCCCTATTCTTTGTATATAGTCACCCAATATAATTGTAAACATACTCAAACCCTCATACCAGTCCCTAGCCACCTCACACACTATTAAATTGGCATTTTTGTATCCACATCACACTATTACATAAAATCACATTAGGTGGGAGAACTACATATGGATTGATCCCTATTCTAAGTATTGGTATGTAGGCAATGTGCCCACATAAGGGTTGTGGATTACATGTTCATTGCATCTTACACACTAACCCCCACTTTCTCAAGTGATTTGAATATTATTTTATCAATCATGATGGAGGGTTAAGGCTTTAAGATTAAATCAACTGTATAATAAGTTCTATCGACAACCAACACTCAATTTTTCATAGGAAAGATCATACTAGCATAGTGCAAATACCTAGAAAGTTTCAAGTCTCTGTGACCATTTTGGACAATAGTCGCAGGATTGGACTACAACATGAAATACCAAAGTTTCTTATTTTTGGTGGTCTTATCTTTTCACCAATTGAAAGCTAGATTTAGGTTTTTGACACTTTTCCAGTCCTGTACAACCAATTTAAACTTTTATATCATCTATCTTAGTCTAGTTTCAAGCTAAATTGTATTTCTCCTTATTTATTAATTTTCTTAGAAAGGTAAAAATAAATAAAATAGGAACACAAATCAATACTATATTTATTGCCATATTTTATACTAATTTATTAATTTAGACCCTTAACTAAAATAGGAATAAAACTCCATTATTACCAACAAATTTAAATCAGATAACTATAGATGCTATTATTGAAATGGAATACTTGTGGTTTTCATCACCACTTTATGGAGTCTGATAGATCTAACTACGGGTAGTTCATATATGTAATCCATTTGATACATGGATAATTCATCTTTGTCCTTGTAAGGGTGAGTAACCCCTACCTCTACATATATTTCTTAAGAGTGTTTACATTCTCCATTTAAAGTGGTTCAATCATATTATGTGTATTTAAAAACTTTATTGGTCCCATGTTATAACATTGAAAGGGCAAGTTCCTAGTTTTCCATCTTTATTTATAAGTGATTTGATCTCTATGCTAAATTTGAAATCTAAGGCTTTTAGTCGATATGGAACTCTTGATAGTAGTCTACAATTTGAAAATTGAAAAATGTAATTTGATTTGACTAGGGAATATACCATATAGTCCATATTATTAACTTTTGAATTAATTAATCAAGTCCTTTATGCATGATAATTAATTTTAGAGTAATGTTCATTATTAACCATCCATCAAATTTTAGTTTTATTTTATGATATCAGCTTTCATGGGTCTACTTGACCCATGGCACTTCATTGTTATCTTTAAATACTTAGTCATTTTAAAGCCTTTGATATGATTTGGCCTTTTGAATTTTTCATTGTATTGTCAATTCATGGCCTTTTACCCTTACTAATTATTGGTTGATTCTATCACTATAAGATGCATGATATTTTTTTGCTTGGTCATTTATTTCTCACTTGTCATCAAGTCTTTAGACTGCATCAATATATGGAGTAGCGAGGTTATGAAATGTGGTAGATAAATTTATATGATATCCATATGGCATAATAAAATTATGGTACATACTAGTTGAGTATACATAGGATGACAAAAGGTAGTCTATCATTGAATTGCTTAACCTATATCTTAACATTTTATCTATTGGATTTTATGTATTGAGATGTTGACACATGGCATAATTTTTATCAATCTATTATTTATTTATTTTATAAATTTATCACTCTATCTCTAGGCCTATGATAAAATGTAATTAAGACGTGTATCAATCTCACATACTAAGATGGTCACAGAAGTTTTTGATTTAATATTTTAAACTAAGAGGTGTGATGTAGTGAGATGGGCACACATGGTGTGATACTCTTGGTTAGATGGTCATGTGACTTCATATATTTTTTATCCACTAGAGACCTATGATGAATTGATACTTACACTTTTCATACCTTGTGTAGTCATTTGCTTTCATAGTTTTGAGACTTTAATATTTAATTATCTTTTAAATATAATGAGAAGGTGACGTGAAATGATTTTTTTCAATTAGGACACTTAAAGATTGATATTTTTAATAGGCATCAAAAATATATGAAAATTTAGTGATTGAGTAACATTTATTAGTGATATTATGACTTATAAATTACAAAATTGATAAACTTGGAAAGCAACTATTAGCTAGGTTAGTCAAAAAAACCAAAAACAAAGACATAAAAAATAGATTAATATCACGGTTTCAAAATGAAATTCATTAAATAAAAAGTTAATAAGGTACTTAGGATTTAGTATGCAATATTTTTAGGGAACATGTATGTCTCAGTAGGGGCCAACAATATGTCCCTATTTTATAATTTTAAAATGTGGCATGTTGGCTACAACAAAAGGCAGGTTTAGAAAAATTACTCATCATTTTTATTTTCTTAATCACTTCAAAAAAATGATGAGCATCATGTTATTCATTATTTTATACTTATATAAATTTGTTTTCAAATTCCAAGATTGTAAAATTAAGGTTATATTCACCATTCCATGTTCTTTTTACTTTTCCAAAGTGTCGAGCTAACCATTATTTTAAATGATCTTAATCCCCATCCTACCCTCTGACAATCTTTATATATGGGAATGAAAAATCCTCCCATAAACCATTTTGGGGAGACTTATCGTAAAAGGTATACTAAGACCATATCAAGAATAATTTTATAATTTATATAGGCATTCCAAAAAATCCAAAGACTTTAAGACCATAGACTCTAGATAAACTTATAAACCAGTGTTGACCTATATAATGGATCCTAATTCAGAACTAGTTAGAGGGATAGAGAAGGATAATAGTCCATGTTTTTAGCCTATATATGTTGATGAAGGTACTCTTGACCCTCCAATGGACCTCAACACATCAAATTTTAGTGATCTATATCTAGAGGGTGACAACTCTTTGTCAAGTGAGTCAATCCCTAGCCATACGAGGAAGAATAAGATGGGAAGAGAAGAAGCCCAAGTAAAGAGAATTTAAAAATTAGATAAATCACTCCATATTCAAATGGGTATATTTAAGGGTCTATTTAATAAAAATAAGAAGCTAAAAAAGACTTTAAGGACATGTAGTTGTAGTTGAATAAAGAGGAAACCAATAAAAAAATAAAGCCTCATGAAGATTTGACTCATTGGTACTTATTCCAAGACATTTTTCAAATTGTAGAAAAATGGATAATGGTAACAACAAGATGAAAAAGTGGAAAATGAAGGGAAATATGTTAAAGGGAAAGTGGAGCAGGTGATCTCAATTAGTAAGGCCACCATCAAAAAAAATACCTTGAGCATTAAGACCTTTCATGAGAATAACAAGAAAAAAAATAAAGGGATCCTTGAGAAGGTCTTAGTAAGAGAAAAAGGGGTAAGAAAAGTAATAAGAAAGAGTAAACATAGATGACTAAGGAGGAATCCTTTGAAAATTAGTTTCAAGTACTTAAGGAATATTGGAAGCAATGGAGATATTTATGACCTTGCTAGCCACTATCACTCTCTTATACTTATACTTTGGTTATAGGAAACATTGTTAATGATATGCTAACTAGTGTTATGTTGTGGTTTGGCATCTTTGGTTCCTATCTAGCTTGTTTCTTATGCACTTTTTGTTGGTTTTTCTATCATTCTCTATCTTTTTTGGTCTCTATAAAATGGTATGAGACATTTCAAAATCCATATTTTACTAATAATTTAAAAATATAAAATTCGTGAGACGTGTTTGTAAGAATAGTCCTAATAGAATAACCTACTCATTAACATTATCATCAGGTCCTTTTTAAAGCTAAAAAATATCATAAAATGTGACCTTCTATATAATATTAATGTAAAAGTTAGATAAAACAAATTGGCCAAATAATGTAAATGATGCATGGAACCTACTAGTAAGGCATAACCATTATCCAAGGCATAGTCCTTATTACTTATAGGAAAGAGCTTGGTCATTAATATATTATCATGTGGCAAACCAAATCTTAATTAAAATAAGTATTGAATTTAATGCAAGGGATCATGCTTTACATTATATAATTTAACTTTATGCACTATAAATCTAGGGGGGAAAGGGTGGGTGAGGATATTATGAGCCAATGGGTTATTTAATATATATTGAGAAGTGACCACATGGATAGGTCATTTAGATTATTGGGAAAATTTATTAATTTTGTATTATATAAATTGAATAAATTATTAAATTAATGCATCATTAGATGCATTAGTGTGTCAATGATCCAACATATGATTAGTGTTGGTAAGAATGTAAGGTTTAGTATATTGACTAATATAGAGAAAAAAATATAAAGCACTATAAATAGGCTGAGATGCTTTAATAACAATAGGTGGAATAAATGAGTACTAGGTTTCATAAGAATAGGGATATTAACTTGAGTATGGGTTACATATGGAGGAGAGATAAAATTACTAGTAGTATTTGGAATAATACCCTCACCATCTAATGTAAAAGGAGGGCATATAGTAGGCAGATTAGAAATACTCAAAGTGTCTTTCATATAATTTCCATTTTTAGGTGAAAATTATTTACCCAAATAGTTTCTGTACTTATTTTAACTTATAAAACATAGGATTTAATCAAGTGGGATATTTATAAATTAACCATATAAAGTAATAAATTATATTAACATTTTTTGATCTACATCATCAAAATTATTTGTCTTCAAAATAATTTTTCTCTTTATCTTTCTCATCATATGTAGTTTCATTATTCATAATTGTGCCATTTACATCATTTTCATTACCAATAATAGAGGAAGGAATAATAATATCACTTAAATTATTCATTTTTTTATTTCTAATTTATTGGATATTTGTCAATGATGTCATGGTGATGTCATGGAGGTGTATTGGTGAGTGGATGAAGTGCTTTGATAACCCAAGTAATAATGACAAAGTGTGTAATGTGCTTATTCTAGTATGATTTATGGTTGCTTTGTTGATCTTCTATTTTGGCATGATTAAAAATGTTCAAGGATGAGTATGGTGGTTAGAGCATGTGAAAGAGGTCTCTAAGATGTTATCTATACTTTGAGAACTTATGTGCATAAGTGGTATTCATCTGGTTATCCATAGTTTTCATCTAGATACTTTAGGTCTAGTAATAGAAAATATGAGTAGGTAGTTTGATGACATCACCATTTCCACATGTGAATGAGTCAATTGGAACTAGTCATATCATTGTGATCATAGTATTCCCTAGTTATTATGCACCATATCTCAATTCATTCATAAAAGTGCAGTCAAAGATATGAGGGTGAAAAGTTGGCTTGTAAGATAGAATTAACTATTTTCCCATACCTAGCCAAATTTGCAATATGGCCAAAAAGAGATAAGTAAGAATGTTGATGAGGTTAGAATTAGAATGTGTGGAGGTGTCAGGATAAAATTATCATATGGTTTTGTTCAATTTTAGACCTAGTTTATTTGTGCTAATTTTTGGATCATGTGATGTATTGTGTCAAGAAATATGCATGTGCAAAGTTTGGTTTCTAGGGATTTTGATTGTGTTTTCCCATAACCAATTTTACATTGAGGCAAAAAGAGTTGAGTGATAAATTTTATGGTGTTATATCTTATAGGTGTGAAGGTATCAAGAGAATATGATCATATGGGTTTGTTCAATTTTGAGCATAGATAATTTTCACTAAATTTGAGATCATCCACTGAAGCGCAACAAATGTTATGAAAGAACAAAGTTAGTCTCCTAGATAGCTTTTGACATGGTTGGCTTTGTGATAGAATTTTTTGAGAAAGAAATTTAATGGCATTATTCTCACATGCATGAGAATTCTAGGAGTAGTGTGTCATATGGTTGGATTATCTTAAATGAGGAGATCATCTGATCTAAATTTGAGATCCTACATTGAAGCATATAAGAAGTTATTAAGGATCAAAAATGGATACTCAAGCATATTGAAAGGGTCCCCATACTTAGTAATTTTTGTAAGTGTTAAAACTCAAGTAAGATCAATGGTGTTCATTGATCCAAGAAGTCAAGAGGCAGTGAGATGAGGATAGGTGCACAATATTTAATGACTAAGAAAAGGTACATGATAAGGATCCAATAATGAGTGGGAATTTATACAGATTGATCAATAGTGAGAATTGATCATTATTGACCTAAATAATCCATATAGATTATTGGAGCACATTGAGTCAAAGTTCCTAGATTGCACAAGATGTGGTTAAAGTGATAGAGGTTTAATGATTGAGCATTGGTCCCTATGTGTTAAACATCAATCAAGATTGATGGAGCATATTTGATTTGATCAATGAGTACACGAGATGATTGTAAAGTGTCCAAAGGTTAACTATGACATTTTGTATTTGAATATTTAAATTTGTGAAGTAAAGACCAGTGTCTAGTTTTTAGACCACAACTTTTGATAGAAGTCAAATTTACTATTGTAATTGAAATCAAAGTGGTAGAGGACTCCAAGGTGCATATATATTTTAATATATAGAAGTATGTGTAGATAAATATTGTTAGCTTCAAATTTGACTATGTATTCATGCATAGATTGTAAGTGACTTGAGATGGATATTTGAGCTCATGTAGTTACTATTTCAATGTTTCATGGTAAATTGGCTATTGAGGAGTGTTTTATACTCCATGACAATGTTATATGAGTGTTTTAGAGGTGTGATAAATCTATCTTGAGTATGAACATTGATTAAGAAATTTACTATATGATTGTTAATGGCATTTGTTTGAATAAGGTCTCTATTTGAGTTGTTTGAGCATACATAGAGGTGAGATAAAGTGACTGTGATCATTTGAGTATGTCCTAGGGGACATAGGTAGTTGACCTATGTATTTTTAAATGGTATTGTGTCTTAATTTTCTTGAAGATGTATTAAAAAGGGTTAATGGATCTCCATAGGATCAAAAGGTGATTTAGGCCTATTTTTGAAAGGGGATTGTGCTTAAGTGTGATCTATATGAGATGACTTAAGGGTGAAGGCATGTTTTTTGGTTGACAAATAAATATTTTGATCTTGATTAATTCATGATTTATCTATATATAGTAGAACCAAATGTGTTGGGTTCTAGACTTGTAAGCAAGAGACTTGTATGTGAGAGAGTTAGAGAGTGAACAAAATTAGAGGAGAGTGATAGTGCCCAAATTTTGGGTTGATGAGAAGAAGAGATTAAGGACTCTGTACATGATTTATAGATCAGGTTTCTAATGATAGCATAGTGTTCTTGTGGTTTGAAGTTGTGAAATGAGATTTTAGCATGCCTATGTGAGAGGCTTGTTTGAGAATGAGAGAAAGGTTGTGTAGGGATAAAATAATCAAAAGGTCCATCATTATTAGTTGTTGAAAACATCATTTCTAAGATGGAAGTGTTCATCTCAAGGAGGGTATAAAGGACTTGATCTTATTTAAGGGTATTTATTCCTTATGAAACATGGTTTTAGTAAAGACCTTTGATCAGAAGGACTTGATCAAGGTGGTAGGTCAAAAGGACTTGACTGAAGGTTCTTGATCAGAAGCTATTGATCAGTCTCTTATTTGTGATCATCTTATAGGATAGTATTCCATGTGTTTTTAAGCTTGAGAGTGTATTTTATTCCCAAAGAGGGTTTCCAACATAGATCTTGTGTTGTGTATTTGATCTTGCATTATGTTTATTGTTCACTTCTATGAATGATCTGTAATCTTCATTAATTCTTGTGTTGAATGCTTAAGTATTTATAAGGGTTTGGAAATTAAATTGGATTATTTACCATCACTGATTCACCCCCCTCTTAGTGGATTTTACCTCTAACAATTGGTATCAGAGTGAGGTATTTTGGTAAAATATTGACAACTTGAAGGTGATCCAAGATACAATAGCTATTTAGAATGTGTAAGGTGGTTTCTCTACTAATCAAGCACCAATGTTTAATGGATCTAATTATAATTGTTGGAGTGTTAGGATGGGGACATACATTATGTCCCTAGGGTTTTATGTATTGTAATCTATTGTGGATGGTTATGTTGGTCCTACAATTCCTCTATCTAGTGTTGCAAATAAGAAGCTATTTAAGAATAACTCTAAGGTAATGAATGCCATCACCCATGGTCTTATAGAAACTAAGTTCACCAAAGTAATTCTTTGCACATCTTCCAAGGAAATAAGGGATAAATTGAAGACTACTTTTTAATGAGATTTAAAGGTTAATCTTACTAAGTTGTAAACTCATAGAAGGTAATTTTAAAGTCTCAAGATGAATGAAGAGGATACTATGGCATCCTTTCTATAGAAATTTGATGAGGTTGTGAACATCATTAGAGGTCTTGGAGACAATCTTGAAGAGACTAATATTTTTTAAAAGGTATTAAGGTCTCTATCCCCCAAATTTGATCTAAAAGTATCTGCTATAGAAGAGATTCATGATCTTACTCAGTTGAAGATGGATTGATTTCATCAGACCCTTACTACCTATGAGATGAGGAAGAATGATGATATACCTTCAAAGAAGGAAGCAATTTTCAAGACTAATATCTAGACAAATAATAAGTTCCAAGGTAATAAAATCAAGTAGGATGACATTCCTGATATAGATGAGGATGAACTAATTTCTTTGATTTCAAGGAAATTGAGAATAGTTTTAGGCAAGTATAAAGGTAAGCTACCCCTCAAATTTTTCAATTGTGGTGAGATAAGACATTTTGATAATAATGCCCTCATAAGTATAAGAAGGATGATGATGAAGAGCATGATCAAGGTCATGATGATGGCAATAGATCTTTTAGGTAATAAAAGAAAGAAGGTATTCAAATGGTTTGATAACAAGAATTACTTAAAGGATAAGAAGAGTCTATACACCAAAGAAGATTGTAGCTCATTAGAAGAGAGTGAAGATAGTGTATAAGAATATGATCATGAAGATGATGGTTATATTGAAGATGAAGCTATGTTCATGGTCGAGGAAGGAAGTTTATCACATCATAATGTGTCTACTTGGAGTGATTTATATAATGATGAATATGAGGTGGACTATGAGGCTACATTAATTGATGCTCATGAAGAACTAAAGATTGAGAAGAAGATAAATAATAAGATGAAATATAAACTCAAGAAATTTGAGGATCAATTCAGTGTGTTTGAGGCAATAATGGATGAAGATGCCAAAGAGCATGAAGATATGGTCAAACATCTTATTTTTCAATTAAAAATCATTTCTACAAGCTTAAAATATAAAGAAGATGAATGTACAAGGTATGTAATTGAAAATGAATCATTGAAATATAAGTTAAAGAAGGTATCTAGTAAGGTAATGTAATTTGTGAGATTTCAAAAGAGCTCAAGTGATCTAGATAACATTTTGAATGATCAAAAGCATGCAAGTGATAAGACTGGTCTTGGATACAAAGAACCAGAGACTGCAACTCAAGACAAGATGAAGACTAATGTGAACAAGGTGGATCAACCTTTGAAGACAAATCATTAGATAAGGAATGAAGGTGTTGGTAGAATAAATAAAAATTTGATCAAACAACCAAATGCCATGAGGTATGCAAATTTCAATGGTTACTACTATAATTATAATCAATCTAGGCATAGAGCTAAAGAATGTAGAAGACTTGATAAGAATGAATTTGCTTAGAACTATGATGGGGGTCATCAGTAAAAATGTGTAAGCAAGGTTGAGTGTCTCAACTATCATGATGTGGGACACTTTGAAAAAAAAAATCCAATCAAGGTAAGACAAGTTGAGTTTCCTTCAAGAGATATTGAGTGCTACAATTGTTATGAACTAGGACACATTGCAAGATATTGTCCAAATATGAAAAGATAGAAATATCTTTTTGAAAACAATTATGATGTGCTTAAATTGTGAATAAAGAGGTCAAATTTATAGATTTTTCAAGAAAATTCCTATAAGACAATATGTTTTATTAAGATATTAAAGTGCAAGATAGTAGACAAGTTAATATTTGGAAATCAAAGGTGGTAAGTATGATTCATGATGAGACTTCAAGTCCAAGCAATCAATTTGCTATGGTGGAGAATGATTCTAAAGTTGAAGATTAAAAAGAGATCTCATTGTGTTCTCATGTTGAGAATGAAGAAACTAAGCTCAAGGAGAAGACCAAGGTGTTGGTTGAAGCTAGTTCTAAGGTATGTATGGATCCAAGAGAACATCTTGTTATAGTTAAACAAGTGCCTAGTGATGAGAATATAAGATTCAAGGAAGATTATTTAGATGAAAGGTATGCTATGAATCTATGTTGTCTTCATGTTTTTATAATCCAATCATAGAAGAAAGGGAGAATGTTGTAGTAGTTGAGGAAGTTGTTTCTCTAAAGCCAAAGAAGAAGAAGAACTATAAGTATCATCTAAGAAAGGAGAAAGAGGTATTTGAGGAGTTGTATTTTTTTTAGAAAATTGAGATCTAAAGGGTGTCTCTATGTATGCTTCTTAAGAGACCCCTTTCAAGAGGAGAAGCAAGTGTTGTTCTAGTGTTGTTTTAGTTAGAATAATCTACAGGGTTAGATTGAAGGTTCCAAGATAGAAAAGGTAGATTTGTGATTTTTAAAGGTGATATTTTTGCATATAAAGGTCTATTGACCTTATTATAGCATTTTCTAGTTGGTTTTGTGATTAGAAGGTATGTTGAAGTCATATTGAAGATTTATATTTACTCTCAAGTTTCCTAGTTTTGGCTTAAGAGCTTGCTGGTCCTAAAATGGGTTATAGGAAGTCAAGGTTCCTAATGGTGTGGAAGATCATAATTTTTATAGAATATTTTAATGGTTTTATATAGGTATTTAGAGGTGGACATTGCCAAGAAGGTTTTGTGTTGACTTTGTTTATTTTGAAGATATTAGGGTTTTAGGCTCCACTAAAAAGTGGTCTACCTTATGAGTTGAGGTTTGAGACCTCTTAATTTTTTGAATGGTCAAAATGGGTGGTAAAATCAAGTTTCACATAGTTTTGAAGGTTTGTGGTTCTCAATTTATTAAAAATTTTGTCATGTTGAAGGGTTAATTAGATAATAGGTTTTTGAAGGAGGTATGTTTCATAGGATGATATTGTAATTGAAAATTGGTGTGCTTAAGGAGGAATATGAGAGTACTCTAGAAATAAAGTTTTAGGTTTTGAATATGTGTCTATAGAAAGTTGTGGGATCTGCAAGTTTTAGGTAGGGCCATAAGAAGACTAGACATGCCTAGTAAGAAGAAGAGTGCTTTTGTTCAATTTCTCTAAAATAAAAAATCATGAATGTTTTAAGGTGATTTATATAGATGGTTTAGTGCATTTTTCCTATTTTTTTAGTGACATGATGATCTGTTAGTGGTCATGGAAGTGTCTTAAGAAAGAAGGATGGTAAGCCTACATGGTGGTTCTTCATGGTGTGTAGAGATCTGAAGATTCTCAAAAGGTGCAATGGCTTAGAGATATTAGGGGGAGTCCCTCTTAGATGTTTTTTTATGAGTTATATCATATTCTAGTGGGTTTTATGTGTTTTATCTTCATTAGTTTCTATGATTGTGAAGAAGACTGTTGGGATGGAGAAAGAAGGATGTTGTCAAGACAAGATGATGTTGGCTCAAGGTAAGGGGGAGTTTGTATCATTTGTCTAACATGGTGCTTTCCTATTTGTTATTATTTTTAGGTCCTCAAGATCAATTGGTTCCCACTTTATCATTGTGTCAAAGGGGGAGAAATTTCCTATTAAGGGAATGCTTGAAGGGAGAGAAGGTGAGTTACATATTGCTATAACTGTTATTTGTTGACATCAATGATAAAGGGGGAGATTATTGGATATTTGTCAATTATGTCATGGTGATATTATAGAGGTGTACTGGTTAATGAATCAAGTACTTTGATATCCCAACTAATAATGACAAAGTGTGCAATGTGCTTATTCTAATATGTTTTATACTGGTTTGGTTGATCTTCTATTTTAGCATGATTAGAAATGTTAAAGGATGAGTATGGTGGTTGGAGCATGTGAAATATTTTCATAACATATTATCTATGCTTTGAGAGCTTGTGTGCATAAGTGGTATTCATTTGGTTGTCCATAGTTTTCATCTAGACACTTTGGGTCTAGTGGTAAAACATTTGAGTAGGTAATTTGATGATGTCACCATTACCACATGTGACCGAGTCAAGGGGAGATGGTCATATGGTTGTGATCATAATATTTCATAGTTGTTATGCACCAAATATTAATTCATGTATTGATGCATGATAAAATATATGAGGGTGTAAAGTTGGCTTCTAGGACAAAATTCACTATTTTCTTATACTTAGCCAAATTTGCAATATGTCTAGAAAGAGTTGAGTAAGCATGTTGACGAGGTTAGCATTCACACACATGGAGGTGTCAGGACAAAATGATAATATGGGTTTTTTCAATTTTGGACCTAGTTTATTTGTGTTAATTTTTAGATCATGTGATATAGCACATCAAGAGATATGCATGTGCAAAGTTGGGCTCCCAAACATCTTGACTGTGTTTTCCCATAGCCAATTTTGTAATGAGGTAGAAAAAGCCAAGTGAACATTTTTATGGTGTTATATATTACATATGTGAAGGTATCAGGAGAATCTGATCATATAGGTTTGTTTAATTTTGATCATAAATGATTTGCATTAAATTTGAGATCATTCGTTGAAGCATGACAAAAGTTATGCATGAGTAAAGTTGGTCTCCCAAATAGTTTTTGACATGATTGGCTCTATGACAATTTTTTTTAAGAAGGTAGTTTAATGGCATTATATTTTGTATGCATGAGATTTCTAGGAGAATTATGTCAAATTGTTGGATTCTCCTATGTGAGGAGATCATCTAGTCCAATTTGAGATCCTGCATCGAAGTACAAAATAAGTTATTAAGGATCAAAAATGGATACTTAGGCATATTGAAAGGGTCCCCATACTTGATCATTTTTTCAAGTGTTAAAGTTTGATCAAGATCAATGGTGCACATTGCTTTAAAAAGTTATAAGGTAGTGAGATGAGGATAGGTTCATGATGTTTAATGATTTAGAAAAGGTATAGGATAAGGATCCAACAACGAGTGGGAATTCATATAAGTTGATTATTGGTGAGCATTGCTCGTTATTAACCTGAGTGATCCATAGAGATCGACAAAGCATATTGAGTCAAAGTTCCTAGATTACATGAGATATGGTCAAAGTGATAGAGATTTAATGATTAAGCATTGGTGCCTATGTGTTAAAGATCAATCAAGATCGATAGAGCATATTCTATCTAAGCAATGAGGACATGAGATGATTAAAAACTATTTGAAGGTTAATTGTGAATATTTGTATTTGAATATTTGAATTTATGAAGGAAAGACCAATGGCTAGTTTTTAGACCATAACTTTTGATAAAAGTCAAATTTACTATTGTATTAAAAAAAAGTGGTAGAGGACTCCAAGGAAAATCTAGTTATATATATTTAAAGATCTAAAAGTGTGTGAAGATAAATATTTTGAGCTTCAAATTTGACTATGTATTTATGCATGGACTGTAAGTGACCCAAGAAGGATAATTGAGCTCATGTAGTTATTGTTTCAATGTTTCATGGTGAATTAGCTAAAAGGGAGTGTTGTAGACTCTATGGGATGTTCTATGAGTATTTTTTAGGTGTGAAAAATCTATATTGAGTATGAACATTACTTAATAAATTGATTTTATGATTGTTAATGGTGTTCCTATGAAGAAAGGTATCTATTTGAGTTGTTTGAGCATATGTAAAGGTGAGCTAAAGTGACTATGATCATTTGAGGATATCCTAGGAGACATAAGGAGTGGACCTATGTATTTTTAAATGGTCATGTGTTCTTAATTTACTTGAATATCATTCAAAAAGTGTGAATGGGTCTCCATAGGACCTAAAAATGATGTAGGTCTATTTTTGAAAGGGGATTGTGCTTAGTGTGATCCATATGAGATGACTTAAGGGTGAAGGAATTTTTTGTGGCTGATAAATAAATATTTTGATCTTGATTAATTCATGATTTATCTATATATAGTGTAACCAAATGTGTTGGGTTATAGATTTATAAGTGAGAGACTTGTATGTGAGAGAGTTGGAGAATGAAGGAAAACAAAGGAGAGTGAGAGTTACCAACTATTAGGTTGATGAGTAGAGGAGATTAAGGAATGTGTACATGATTTTTATATCATTTTTTTGATGATATTATAGTGCTTTTTTAATGTGAAGTTGTGCGAATATATTGTGGAATGCCTTTATGAGAGGCGTGTTTGAGAAAGAGAGAAAGGTTGTAAAAAGATTAGATAATCAAGAGGTCTATCATCATGTGTTATAGACATCAGCTCTAAGGTGGAAGTATTCATCTCAAGTAGGGTCTAAAGGAATTTATCTTCATTAGGGTATTTGTTCCATTTGAAATAGGATATTTGATTAGATGGACTTGATTGAGGTGGTAGGTCAAAAGGACTTGACCGAAGGTTCCTGATCAGAAGGACTTTATCTGTCTCTTGTTTATGATCATCTTATAGGATAGTAGCCCATGGTTTTGTAGGCTTAAGAGTGGGTTTTATTCCCAAATAGGGTTTATCACATAGATCTTGTGTTGTGTATGTGATCTTGCATTATTTTTATTATTCAATGTTATGAATGATCTATAATATTCATAAATGCTTGTGTTGAATGCTTAAGTATTTACAAGGGTTTGGAAATTGAATTAGATTAATTTTCATCACTAATTCACCCCTCCCACCTATTATTGGATTGTACCTCTAACATAATCATCAAAAATACAAAGCAAAGGAACTTGAATTATATCACTAGTAGTACCAATAAATCTAGCACTTCTGTTAGCATGTATTATAGATACATCACTCCTAATTAGCATATGATGTAAACATTTGAAACATTAAATGAGATGGAGATAATGATAAATAAATGAGGATAAAAAATTTAAATCATATTTGACAGATGGAAAATTAGACCTTCTAATGTGGTATAACAAGAAAAAACCCTAAGTTTAATATGTTGAATGAATGGAGTCACCAAAATCTAAGAATTAGAATTGAGAGGTGAAAGAATGAAAAAAAACATGTGATTAGGATGTAACAAATAATATCATTCAAGATATAAAAATATATATCTAAGAGGAATAAATCATACTATAGAGAGAAAATGGAAATGAAACCCTAAGGTTGGATGCTTGTAAAGATCGGTTTCAATAAAATATTTTAGCATATTTAGGCTAAGTGTTACTAGACTATGCATAACTTAATAAACCTAGGTAGAAGGGAAAACTAATATAATATAATAAATAACATTAATCAGTTCTTCCTTAATTCTTAGAATAATAAATTAAAGTACTTTTGGGTATATACATAATTATTATATTAAGTACTTGACAATGACAACATTGGCATACATTCACCATGCATGACTTGCATGTAAAAATATGGTCTTAATTCATCATCATACCTATCCTACTAATTTATATGGTTATGAACCTTGTGTTATGTTGTTACACACCTATATGAACTTTATTTATATCTCAAACATGCATACTATCATGTGTAAACATGTCTAGATTCTCAGTTTAGTCCTCAAGTGCTTAGGTCATTACCTTCAGCCTAGATCAATATTACCATTTGATATTGACATGTGTTTGATGATAGTGACCTTATCCTACAAATAAATATCTCTTAAAATAAAATAGTTCCTTAGGGTCAACCCATATACCTTGTGTGTTGGTGGTGTAACAAATATACCAAAAGTACTCAAATATATATATCAAGGCCTCACTTCACATGAAAATTGGCACTTAACTAGTACAAATTTATACATTGTGGCACATTGAGAGAAAAAAACCATACTCTTCCCAATTTTTAAATTGATCACTTATAATATCCCAAAACTAAGTCTAAAGCATAACAAATCCAAGTTCAAATAATCATTTTTAAGTATCAAATCCAAATCATTATTTTTATTCATATAGTGAAGGATCAAAATTTTATAACCACACTAAGTAGGATAAATAAATATAGATTAATTTCCATCCTTGGAGTATAAAATACATAGGAAATTATTAATCACCAAAGGGGGTGAATGGGGTTAACTCAAAAAATTAAACTCTCTCGAATATTCTAAGTTTCCATCTCTTAAAATCACACCTAGGGTTTTGAGGTGGAGGCTAATTTATAGGGTTACACACATCATCAAGGTTTGACATCACACATATAAATATTTTAGAGATAGTTAAAGGTGACCATAAAATCACATATCCTATTTTTCACTAGGTCACTATCAAGTTCCATTGTAGGTCAATATAGATAGTCCATACTGACCCAAAGCTGGTAGAACTGACCTTATATAGATAGAAACCATGTTTTGGATCTAGAATAATCATAAGCCTAGTTTTTTATATTTTAGAGTGTGTCAAATCACAAATACATTTATAAAATTAGTTTAAAAATCTAAGTAATTATATTTTTGTTTTACTTACTATATTTACCATATGACTCTTATCAAATCATTGAAATCAATTTTAGTATTTAACATAAAAACCATATGCTTGAATGCCATATCTATCTCTTTGAATTCAAGTACTAATTTTTATATTAATTAGATTAAGTTATTCATGTTAATCTAAATTATGAAAAAAATATTAGTGAACCCATGTATTTATCTAATTGTATCACACCTTATGTTACCCTTAGGGTTTCATCCTTCTAGGTTTCATATTTTATATCTTAAAGTTTCAATTCATATTTTTAATTTTCTTATATTCTATATATGTAGACACAAGCACACACACACATATTTGGCCTTGTTATTTTTTATATTTACATGATTTCATCCTATATCATCCAATAATATTAGTTCCTTTGTCCTTCTAAGGTGAAATGTTAGATTAAGTAGGGCCCATATACAACATACCCATATATCTTTTACTAAATCTAAAATGGATATAATGAATGTTTATTTTTATTTTATTTCTATAATTATTCATTAGTATGATAAAATAGATGATTATGTTGACATGCCTATATTAGTGCATGATAATAAAGATAATCATGATAACCTAGATATAATTTATCCTAGGAACTTAATGGAGTAGATGACCAAGTTAAATCCTTTTCCAATTTTCATCAAGGATTTCATCAATATCCTAAAGATGTGAATAGAGTAAAGTATTCCTAGGATATAAGGCCAAAAAATAAAATAAAATTACTACATCTCAAACAAATCAATAATTATTATTCAATATTGTCAACCCATCCTTTCAAACTAGTATCTCCACTAAAAGTATTCAAACTGATACCATCGATACTATACTTACATCTACACCTCCAAGTTCACATGCAATATCTAAACAACATATGGGAAAACATAATGATTAAAAATAGTATCCATGCCTATTCTTACATATTTATCCTTTACCCATCCTATGATTGGTACACATGCTACATCACCAACCTCACCTATTGTGCATTCCCTTGAGTGTTTATTACATCTCTGCATACTAACATGTTATAGTTAGAAGAAGGTACATCTATATTTAGCCATTAAATGGATTCAGATGTATTGATTCATAATCCATTATCCATTTAGATATTATTTTATTCTTTACCTACAAGTTTTGTTTCACTATACGAAGATAAATGTAATTAAGAACAATAGCTTCAATAATTTTATCCAACATGCTTGGATTACCCATACAATGAAAAATTGTTAACTAATATATGCCCAAGAAGTCTCAAGTTATATTATTTTTAATGATTATATGACCTTCCCCTCTAATAATTCAAAGCATTCAATCCTTTTCCAAATCAATTTCTATCACATTTTTGCTATCAATATTGATAAGAAACTATCTTATGTGTAAATTCATAAACTCAAGCAAGGGTAAAATGAGAAAATCAGTGATTATAAATTTTTTTACAAGAATTTTATAGATAATATGACTAATTTTATTTATTAAAATTAGTTTCAAGACATTCAATCAAATCTTTCTTGCACCACTACATAATTTAATCATCTTCAAGCAATTCAAATCCCTCTATGAGTTATGCCACATAGTAAGAAATAGAGAAGTTAAGCTCATAGATTTTATCAAGTTCAATTTTACACCTACTCATATAGATACTTCAATAATGAAGCTAAAAATAAAACAAAGCTACATGGATAAACCAACTAACAATAAGAATAAGTCAAAGATGATAGTTAATACAGTGTCACAACCTACAAATTTAATTTAGTTTTCATCTCCACTGAAAGTATAGTTTTTTAGATTACCATTACCTCATTATATACTATTATAGAATTTAATTCATGGAAACCTTATCCTTCCTCCATAATATTTTTATCAAAATTTTAATACACAAAAAAATGATGATAGCAATGCATACAATCTCTATCATCAAATAGCGAGATGTTCTATAAATAATTGGTTAAAATTTAGATATAAGATACAATATTCTATTGATGACAAAAATATTGAGTTCAACAAACCTTTATAATAATATATACCACATGAAAATGGAAATCATAATTTGAAAATATTAAATGATCCATTTCACAAGCATGAAATGATAGAGACAAATGATACTTCATAAGTAAAATATGCATACAATGTACATCCTCCACCTGCAACATATGATCAGCCAATAGAGGCAATTATTGGGAAACTTATTGGCACTTTACCATAGTGTCCTATGATAAAATTTGATTAAAATGAGATAGATAATTATTATTCAAATTTTCATCCACTATTCATATGAGCTTATATTAATGATCAATCCATACATAGTGTCATGATCAACAATGGGTCAAGAGATAATGTGTTCATAATAACACTTACTTACTTCCTTATATGCACATAACATTATATACAAGGTATATAAAGAACACTTAAGTGATTACATGGAAAAAACTATAATACTCTCATACACATATTGTTACCTCCTTAGGTAGGCTTTATCATAATAGCCAATCAATTCTTAGTTCTACAAAATAAAAGCATATTTGATAATTTGTTACGACACCCTTAGATTTAAAATATTTTTGTAGTACCATATAAATTTCATTGATGCCTCAATTACATACATTTCTACAAGGTATTCATAGTTATAGGTGTATGATATGAGTACCTTTTATAACCATTGATATGTCCTCCTCCCCCACCACTACCATTGTTGGTTGATACACCCATATGAAAGTAGTACATAAATATATTGGTTACACATATTAATATCTTTCTATACACCTAGTTCATAAGATAGTATTTGAGTATACTAGATTGATTTTTTTAGTGCCCTTCATATTAGATATTTAATCAAGTCTTATAATAGTAATCATCTCCGATAAGGTGTACTCAATTAGTACCAAAAATAGTTCAACATAATCTAGAATGAAAACAAATAGTGAGACATTATCATACTATAAAATGGACCCTAAATAGTCCTATGACTTATATATTTACCCATCATACATTATATTATATGAGAATTGATCATGAAAATTACCATATAACATGTGATTTTATATCAGATTATAATATGCATATATTTGATACATTCCCCTCATGACAAGTGAACCTCATACTATGTAATTAAGGAGTTCCCCATGGTCCTCCCATTGATGGGATAATTTTTTATCACTCTTAAAAATTCAAATATTTCAAAAATACCATAAAACCAAATATTAAAAAAATGAAAATCAGGACCTAAGCATGACATGATTACTAGATTACACTATTTACATATGATATTTGTCACATTTTTTGTACATGGAATATTATTAATAGGCACATTCATTTCATGGTACATGAGTGTGGTGTTGGACATACATGTTACGCATGAACATATAGATGTTGGAATTTCCATTACCTAGTGGCTTACCAATACTATCACATCTTATTCCACAGGTTTCATTATCATAGGTTATATCTTTATAAAAAATTATAGAATGATAAGTTACATATATTTCATCAACTTGTCTTACTAGTTATTTTTATCTTATATAGTGCTACATGGATATGATATTTACTAGGATGTGGCATTGATACATATGGATGGTTTAGACTAGTATTTTATTTTTCTATGTTTCATTGATGTCATTAATTTCTTTCATGATATGATAGTTTTTAATTACCTATTATGTGTGGCCCCTTGGCCTTTTTTATGACACATGTCCCTTGTATGTGTCCCTTGGTCTTTTTTTTTGTGTGACATATTTATGTCCCTTAAATGTGGTCCTTGGCCATATTTTTTTTTAAATTATTTATTTTCATTCTATGTGGCACTTGGACTTATGTCTAACACTAATTATTGAGCTTATTTTTATTATTTAATTTTATAATATTGACTAGTACCATGATCCATATCATACACTTTTACAATGTATTCATTTTTAGTTATATGTAAAATGATGGTTACTACCACATGATTCACTGATACATCTATCTTGACATGATAATTGTATGCCTACATTTGATGTGTTGCATACATGCATTAATGGATATATGCACTAATATGATGGCATAAATTCCACATGTTCACATGATTATAAATGATTTTATCCTTATACATGGCATGCTGTAATTAAATTTTATTTTGATACAAGTGACTTAAAAAACACATCCCTCATCCCAAAATGGGATAATTACTATGGGCTTGTCATAGAGACATAAGCCTTAAAAAAAATAGATTTTGGAATCAAAGTAATTTTTTTAGAGATTTGGAATAGTTTAGATATTAGATGAGTTTAGTTAAATGATATATATTTTCACATTAGTATAAAATAGTTAGGTATATTTCATTCATATTCACTCACTTTATAGATACATGAGTTAAAAAATATAGATTTATATACACTTGAATGTATATGCCATGAAATTTGACATAGTTAATAAGAACTAATATTATAAATTTTCACATATAGATATGTTTGATATATACATTTTCATATTTATCATATTGATTAATATAATTTTATATAAATTGGTACATATTTATAGGGCATGATATTATTTCATGCACATTTACACACTTTGATATTCATGAGACATGATACTAGTTTATACACATACATACTATGATAATTTATAGTTGGCATAGCTCCAAAGGGTCATGATACTAATTCATGCACATTTACACATGTTTCATTTATCACTATTAAAATTGTTTATTTGAAAATAAATTTTTACACTGAGTAGTGATTAACCTTGAATCTATAAATCTGTATAAAATTATTGATTCATGTTTTTATGGGTAATGGACATTGAGTTTCAATTACACATAATATCTATGGAATTACTTATAGAGAACCTATCATGTGGTTCCCATATCTATCATATTTGAGCAGTTATTTGGGTTAGTACATTACATTCTTTTCCCCACATTTATGAGGGTTGAGGCATGTTATCTTCCCAATACATTACATAAGTTTTCCTAAATTTATAAGGGTTAAGGTATGTTGTGTTCCCAAAAAAAAGGCTTGCATATATACAAAAAAAATTAGGTTTCATCACCTTAATTTTTTCCATAGTTCAAAAAAATGAGTAGATATCCATATGCTTCAACAAAAACACATTTCTCCAATGCTTCAAAAGGAAGAACTATATCCAAGAAAAATCAAGGGAAACATGTTTTTCACCAACACATAGGTGTAATCCTTTATTTTTTTTTAATTTCAAAATTTCAAGTTCATATTTAAAATTTTAATTTATGTACATTGACTACCATATGTTTGTTTCAAGTTTTTATTTTGAGTGACCTACACAATCAAAGATTCCCACCATAGACAAATTGTGTTGTGCACAACTAGTTATATGTTTTACTTTTATTTTATAAATTCAATTACTAGAATAAATTGGCTATGGGGGGATTTTTAGATACTAAAATATATTATTAATTACTTGATAATGATAATATTGACATACATTTACCATGTATTACTCACATGCAAACAAATGGTCCTAACACACCATCTCACCCTATTCTAGTGCTTTCTATGATTATAACCCTTTTGTTATATTATTGCACACCTAGAATAACCTTTATATATATATATATATATATATATATATATATATATATATATATATATATACATATACCTAGATGTTCATTTTATTCCTCATGTGCATGGGTCACTATCATCAGACTAGTTTAGTATCACTAGAAGATACTGACATGTGTTAGATGATAGTGACCCTTTCCTAGCAATAATTAATTTTTCAAATAAAAATTTATTCAGGTACGGGCCATCTTCCTCAAATGTCAATGGCATGCCAAATTAACTGATTGAACTCACATATATATAAATTGAGGCCTCACTTGATAAGAGACTTGGTACTTATCTAGTACACATATATACACTATGGCACATTAAAAAAAATACACTATTCCTCTAAATTTAAAATTCAGTTAGTATAACTAACCCACATCCAATTTTGAATCACTATAAAACTAAACTTAAGAAAGAATTTTCAAGAATCAAAACCAAATCATTAGTTTGATTCTTATAGCAAAGGCACACAATTGTACAATCACACTAATTTTGAGAATGATGTGTTGCATGATCTCCAACCTTAGAGTATTAGATACATAATAATTGGTAAATATTCAATTATGGTTATTTGGGTTAGCTAATCCCATTAAAATTTCTTGGTTTTTTCAAAATTTTATCCCTCACAAGCACATCTAGGGTTTCAAGGTGAAGTGGTTTATTTTTTTGGGTTGCATGCATCATAGAGTTTTGAAATCACACATATATTTTAGAGATAGAAAAAGATGATAATATGTTCACCACCATTATTTTTCATATAGGTTGTTATCAACCACTACAGGTCAATTCTAATAGTTGATACTAACCCAAAGCTAACAAAACTAACCTTATGTAGATAAAAACATAATTCCAGATCTAGAATAATCACATATCTACTTCAATATATTTTCCACCATTAAAACATAGTCATAGTTATACATTCATTTAGAAAATATAAGTACTTATCCCTTTATTATACTTACTATATTTAGCATATGCCACTTGTCTAATCATTGTAACCAGTTTTATCTTTTTAAATTCAGATATATTTTTGAATGCCATATCTATAGATATTTATAAATTCAAATAATAGTTTTAATCTTAATTAGATTAAGTGATTCATATTAATCTAAAATAAGGTAAAAAAATTGAATGAGTGATAATATATAATAATATAAAGAAAGATATAGGTGGCTAAAACTAACACACCTAGGCTCTATATATAAATTACAATATTAAAAATAATATTTTGTATCTTACTCAACTTAAACTATAAAACATAACTATGATATTAAAAGGAGTTGGAATTTTTTAACCTCTAATTATAACCTAGGGTATAATCAACCATTGATTTTAACCATTTACTATAGATTCTAACCCTCTATTATGATTATGACCTATATTAATTTTTAGACTCTATAAGTAACTGAGTTACTTTGACAAGGATAAATGATTAGTATTTTGGTTTTACTTTAGTAAAATTATGAGCATAACTATATGCAATATATCTTTTCTATTGTAGACCAAATTTTCCATAATCTTTGAAATAGTAGAACATGTTAAAGGGTTAATGGCCAAGATATCCCTCTTAAGGGTTGTAGAAACATAACCCACATGCATTATAACCAATGATAAATGTTTTTATAGTGTTTTGAGTGTTCCCAATGTAAATGAGAGAAAGTAATTCACATTATTTCCCTAGATAATAAAATACAACTATATTCTTTGTTATGGTCTTATTTTGATATGAGTGTGATGGAATAACACTTGGAATGATGAAAATGCATTTTAGGTTTAATGTGTACACTTTTACTAAAATTACATGACTCTTGATAAGACATGGTATATGTTCTTGAGATAATTGGTTAGTAAGATATCTAAATGTAAGCACTTGATTGATACTTGATTTGGAGATAGAAAGTGAATAAGGGTATATTTGTATATATAGGACTCTCTAGGATACATATACACATAGGCCAACCCTAGAGATAGTGATAAGTGTTAATAAAGTCACAAAGAATTAGACTAAGGTGTAATATACCCATAAAAAGAATAGGGTCAAAATTGGTTGACCACCTATTATGACCCTTTCAAAATTGACGAATAATTGATTATGACTTGATATGTAAAAATACTTAAAACAAAGACCAAATTAAACATAAGATGATTGACTAGGACACTAATGCTAGCAATTTATAGATTTGAGGTATTTATGAGAGTATATAGATGTCTAAATTATAATAAAACTCCAATATGGGTGAACATCCTAAAATAGCCAAATGTATAAAAATGGGCCAATTGTGGTAATGCATTAGGTATTATACAAAAATTAGGTGTTTATAATAGTAGATAAAGGACTATATTTATGTATATATCACATAAAAATATTTTGTTTTAACCCAAAAATCATGTTTATGGATCTGATGATGATATAGTCATGTTAAGTAAAGCATGCTTTTTAAGACACATGTAAGTTGAATTTCATATTTTTTATTTATAACACAAAATAATTTTAGGGTTATCATTTCATGATTGTAAAATACTAATGGTGGGGTGACTATATAAAACCCGTAACTCATAATAGGAAAGTTTTAAGTGTTGATAAGGAAAATGTTAAGAGATAACTAGTGATTTATATAATATACTATGAAGGTATGTGATACAATTTGTAACTTTTTTATGCTAGTAAAAATAGACATTTAACTAAATATTTGTCTTATATCGTGTATTCCAATTATGAATTTTTAGTTTCCTTGTTTAGTTATTATTTACAATGATATTTCATGGTTATATAGACAAATAAATTATTGTATTCATGTTTTGTCATTAGCACATGAACAACCTCATTTCCATTAAATCATTCCTCTACCATCCTAAATTAGGTGTTTTGTTTTCTCTCTATATATCTAAGGTGAACATATAAGTTTCTAAAAATTAGGTGATATGATAATGTAGTGATGTTTACTTGTTGATCACACATAGTTCAATTATATTTTTAATGGAAGTACAAATAAATTAAAAAATGGTTCCATTATCGAAACGCTTTGGTTTGGAAGCTAAAGATATGTGTTTTACATGGTGTTTTGGATCACGTTTAAAAGCATAGATATGTCTTTTTTGGATAAATAATTACATTCGGTAAAAAATTAACTAGGGAGACTAGATATAAAATGATATAAGTTTCTATAATGGGATTTTTGTAAATATTTATAATAAGTGTTCCTTTTGGAGTGTCCTAAACATTTGTTTATATGAATAGTAACCTTAACAATGGGTCATATAATTAATCTTGGAAATAATCTCATGTGGAAGGAATAATTCATTAAGAAGTGAAAGGATATAAATAATATTTTGACCCACAATGTGAATGTATGCTAGAGAGGGATTTGAATAGATAGCTATTATAGTTTTAAATATCTAATTATACCTTCCTAAAGGAGGTAGAGTATCAATTATTATGTGAACCATGAGGATCCTTTATCTCTTAGATGCCTTTTTTTATAAATAATATACTATTATATTATGGTATTTAGTGCTTGGATATGGATATCTAAATACCTTTTTCACATTGGATGTATTAAAATTAAGGGTTAGGGGAAGATAAGGGTTGCAATTAGACTAACAATAAAGTAAATCCAAGAGAAGTAAGTGATGGATGGAAATATAAGATGAATATGAGATTAGTTGAGAAAATATAAGGAAAATGATACTAATAGTTTTTATAGACCCAAATTAGTGTGGACCAAGTCCTAAGGATGATGTAAGGAACCCAAAAAAATGGTATTGACACATGATTGACTCTTATATAGAAGGTACACACTCTGAGGAAAAAGATGATTATTAAACCAAAAATATGAGACCACACCATCATATGAGGATTTAACCAATGGTAATGCCTTGTATCCATTGTGGATAGCTTAAAATTTTTACGTAGGATGAAGGGGTGAAATATTGACCCTTACCTTACCTCAAGTTGAAACCTACACATATTTTAACCAACAAATAAGATATTTTTAGTGAAGTTATTGCTTCCCATGAATTAGGGATTTTAAGATATAAGTGAGTCAATATTTCATCTTGGTGAAATTATTACCTTACAAATAAATCAAATAATTTATTGGAGGTGTGTAAATTACTAAAAATTTAACTAGAATATAAATTATTGGGATACAATAAAGTGATATCCCCACCATCATAACAACTAATTATACAACATGCACAAAAATTGCATAAGGAAGTCAAGTTATAGAATAAATGGATCTAACCCCAAGCACTTCAACAGGGAAATTTAACCTAGGATGAATCCATTTTTAATGAACCACTGTGAAATCATTCTTAGCCCATATTCCATAGTTAAACATCAATTAAAAAATTCCAATAAGGTTTCCTAAATACCAAGGGTGGATACTTCTATTGAATATATACATATTTGGTAATTAATTTTGAAATAAAAGGTACTAATGGCACTATAGTGCAAATCAATCCAATTTTCAACTAATTTTTTAGATTATGTGCATAATTGGTATATGAATTAAGACCCCAAAGGTAAGGGGTGATGTATTATAATTTGATAATGAAGGCATTTTTTATTTAATTTTACATACCATAGTTTAAACAACATAGTATCTATATGATGAAGGAGATAAAATAATAAGTATAAAAGAGTGTATGTGCATATGATGTGAGGTTTGAGACCCTAATCTCCAAACTCTCATATTCCATTCACCCATTTTAGAATTTGAAATGGTTTTGGGGTGGGGTTTGATCCTATTTAAAAATTATATAATGGAATACATTCACTAATTTTCATGAGGCCATAGAAGTTGCACTAAGAGAAGTAGAATGAAGTGTTATTTCCAGAATAAATCCCTTTAAGGAGTCAAAAGTGTCTTGTATGACTACATAGCTATAAAATTTGATGGAAAATATTATGCATGATACCTAGAGAGGGTTTTGGTGTGCATACTATGAGGTATAGTGGCATAATGAATATTTCTTTCCCATCATATTGTGAAACCACTTTGAATATCTTACAAGTTTTGTTGTAAAGACCATCAAATAAGGATTTTTCCTCTTTTAAATAAGGAAACACAATTTAAGGTCTCAATATATGAAAACTATGTGAGAATAATAAAAATGATATGGTGTAATTTGGGATTATAAACAAGATGCATGAATCACAAAAGAATGGGTTGAGATAAACCAAAATTTTCCTAAACACACAAGCTACTAGGCCCAAAGGGTTTCAGTATTATGGATAAAAAGGAGGGAGAAAAGGAAGAGAATATTTCCTTTAAATGACATGCTATTATTTTGATGGATAAACATATAAGAGATATTACATTGATTCAAATTAAATTGATCCAATAAAATAAAAAACCAAATATTTGATCTCAATTTAATATTTAAGTAATTTAAATTTGATTGAAAGATATGAATGAAAGTACTATAAATGATTGACAATTGAAAAATGGGGTTTGTAGATGTGTAAATAATTTATGAGTCATATCTGTCCTAATACATGATAAAACTTCTTTGAAGAAGGTTGAAAAATACTATAGAATACAACTTGAAGGATGATTGTGATTTGAAAAAGTGACAAGAAGTAGACTATCCCAATAAAGTTTGTTAATATCATAGTTTACTGATAGTAACAATCTATCCCAAAAGTGGAAGTCTAGTCTTAATAATTATTGTGTAAGTTAAAACAATTTTAAATGTTATGAATCCATTCATTTTCACCTACTTATAAAAAACCTCTCATTTTTCATAAAAATAGTGTGTAAATTTTTTTCAATTTATTCTCATTTGATCAAGACCTAATCCATTCCATGAGAGCATGAAAATACATAGTTTATTTTAAGGGTCCCACCCTAGTTAGCCTCCTAATTTTTGAAAATTTGGAGATTAGAACCCATGAATCTCAAGAGTAATATTCATTTATACAATAGATCCCATAGCTTATCCATATGCTATGAGATGAAAAGGAAGCTAAGAGAATTTATATGCTCTTTCACTAGTCCTTTTGATACAAGTAAGTACTAATAATTATTCAATGAGGTAAAAAGGAATCTATAGATGCAATATCTATATTTATTCCTTATAATTACAACATGATTTAATTGATAAAGTTTATTAATTATATAATAAATGTATTAAGGTTTTTTTGTATAAATATACATCTCAAGTTAAAATTATGACCTTATTTTTGTGCAAGTTGACATTGTGAAAGTGTGAAAGTAGGAAATCATGGCATAATAAAACATGGTCAAACAAAAAAAAAACCAAAACTTACATAACTAGAATAAGGATGGTCTAACAATGGTTGGTGTAGACACCTAAAACTAGCTACAACTGGCTTCCGAATGAACTTCAAATTGATTCCTACTAACCATTAAAAATTAAGCCTAAAAATCACTAAGCATCCCAAATTTTCTTGTGCATCATTTGTCAAAGCTTAGAATCATGTTGAGACATTCCTAATTTAGGTATCCTATTGTATATAGTAATAACCTCTCACAGATTCATCTCTAATCACTCTACAGCATCACACCAATTAATTTGGCCTATAGACCTATTAAGTGGGGCACATGAACTTAAATCAAATCTTGAAAGAGCTAAATGGATAATCAGAATTAATTAACAATATAAACTAAATTAAATGCCTATTTGAATTATCCATGTGTAATTAGTGAATAAATAAAAAATTAAATTCAAAAATATGAAATATCTAAGCTTTTAATGATTACCTTTTGTGATTTGTCAAGCCCATTGAAAATATCCTAAAATATCTCATTTTGGATACCCATGCTTATTCATTAAAGTAATTATTACTTGATAACTATTAAACTCTACTAGGTTTATATTTGAATCACCTAGGTTAGGTTTTAACCCATTCCAAGCCTTAACTCTACCTTGACTCACCTTGGGTTGGGGTTAATCCATTTTATATTAATAAAATTCATTGGCCATTGCATTCTAAGCTTGGAAATTGTAGAGTTATAATGAAAGTTTTATTGCATGAGATTCATATCAATAATGTTATAATGTCAAAATATTGAGCCAAGATATATCAATCCAATACAATCCATAGTGCCAAGGAGAGAAGGAGCCAACAAATCTCCATTTACAAAGACTCTTTGAAGCACAAACCAAGCAATCCACTCAATAATTCATTTAGAGCTCTCAAGGAAGGTAAAATATTGGGTCTTTTGAATTTTATTTGTGCTCATCATTTAGTTTTGTTCATTAAGCTCACCCCTAAGATTTAGATTTGTAAGTGTCAGTGTTAGTGTGTTTATTTGATTAATGTTACTTAAAATAACATGTTACTATCCTCCCTTCTTAGATTCCTATGATCACAAATGGCACAGTCAGTAGGACATGCACCCCACAAAGTTACTCCTAAGGATTTTTAAAACACTCCCCTAATGATTTTCATGAAACAAATTGATCTTGATAACCAATATGGGTGAAAAAGTCAAGCTAAGGGACATTTTTTTGTCAGTCATAAGGCTGCCCTATGTAATCATGGTCTCACTCTCTGGACAACAATATCACAACTCACACAGTTGTAATTTTGCTTCTATTTTAGCATTTTTTCTTATAATTTTTATTATTATGTTGATTGTTTTCTACTTGTAGGGATGTATTTGTGATATTAAAATATTGTGACTCTGATAGTCATGATATCATAATACCATAATTTTTAAATTAGTGATATTATATAACCAATCATGATTTTGCCTCTAAGCTGCTAGCAATTAAGCTAACCATCTTTAGTTAAGTTATAATATTATGACCCTTAGAGTTGTGATTTTACCTTGTTAATTTATATTTTGAAACTTTAGTAGTGATTTTACATTTTATATTTTATTTTATTGCAAATTAAATTATTACATTGATAGTTATAGTTTTGCAGAGTTGTGGTTTTGCTCTATGTTTTGTGATTTTGCACTGTGTAAACCTAAGAGCTAAATTATAGAAGTGATTTGTGTATTCATGAAAGTGATTCTAAGTAAAATTAATTTATAATGCTTTTTTAGGACCCAAAGGCCATAAGAGAACATTTAAAAAACTTTTCACTTGCAAATTCACATTTCAATTGGTGCTTTAATAATATTTTTATTTAAAGTCATTTTTTGATTTAACATTTTTTTAAACAAAAACATGCCAAGAAGCCCAAAATTTCATTAATATTTCATCTTGGTGAAATAAAACAAATTCTCATGTTATTTAGATAACTCATAATATTTTTTCATTTTATGCCTATTTAATTGTAAGTTATTTATTTTTGTAAACTAATTGATGTGTGTATGCTCTCCCCCCATCCCCTTTAGGGAACATGAGTGACCAAAATCACTCTTTATTTTAATTTGTGCCTTTTCCAATGTGTGAAAATAATATTTTTGAGGCTTTCCTCAAAACATGTATGGTTTGGGTGATCTAAACATAACCTCTAAAGTTTTTTCACTTAGTCATTTATTTTATGCAACTTGGCTTGTGAGAAGGAGTTCATAGCCTCCTTGTGAGTTATTTATGGAAGATTTAACATAGGAATTCATCTCCCAATATTATTTAAATCCCACTCTATAGTGGGGTATATAAATCAAGGAATGTAAATTGTGATTTCTATGGGGTTGAGTGGCTAGCCTCTCCAATCGCAATGAAAACCTAAGTCAGGTTTGGCTAACTAGGGGATTCCACTAAGAAGTACATGAATGGAATCATTATGCAAAGAAATATAACCTTCCATATTAATTTATCCAATATTAAATCAATCAAAGTGAGGCATATTTATTGTTAACCACCCTTGGGACCATCTAAAAATTTAATTTTTAGAACAACCCCACTTGTTGTGAACATATTGCTAATGAAAGGAGAGTATCCCAAATCTTCATGTCACCATAAAATCTCTTAGGAGAAATCAGGTGTAAAAACCCTACTACTTCATGCACTTTTAATTTTGGATTAACATTTAAAATCATCCCAAGAGTATGTATATAGATGAAATTTAGTAATATGATGCAACCTTGTCAGTTTTAGGGCTTTAGATGTTATACTTATTTGTATTTTGTCATTATTCCTTTACATGTTTGGTCTTTGAGTCTAAAAACCTTTTTTTTATTTATTCCATGTCAAAACAAGTTTTTTTTCCACATCACTCCATTTTTTGAGGAGCTATTATTCCATCTATTTGACACCATACCTTTGCCTTAGTCTTTTTAACAAATATCTTTGTGTGTGTGTGTGTGTGACTTGATTAAAAAGGGTAATTTTGTGCTTCCCAATCCATTTCAAGTCTTGTGTATTAGAGTCTTGAAACAAACCATCGATCATACCTTTAGAGTGAAATAACACCATTACATTTCTTGATTCATTTCATAGACTTATTTTTTTTATGTCCAACTTTCCAAAATTTGAAACCAATCCATGTGTGCCTTTTGGGTATTTGTCTTACCATTATTCCATTCACCTTTGTCTAAATTGTTATTTGATCAAATAAGCCTAGTTTTCTTAAGTTGAGTTTTTAATTAACCTTGACAAGTTCAAATCTGAACATTGATTGATTTCTGTTTATGCCTTGTCTAATTTGGGCATAGATACTGATCTTTCTCTTTTGGGTTGTTAACTTAGGTTAATTATTTTCCCAAATCTAAAAACTATTATTTGTGCCTTTATTTAGGAGAAAATAGTATATCTCTAGGTGTTTTTCATTTCAGTCCTTATACCAAATTGATGAATTTCATATCTAAATTCAATTTCCTAGTTTATTCCAATGTGTTTCATATTTACCAAATTAAACTATACCCCTTTATTTGAGCCTATATTTTGACATTGCATTTGGCCAAAAGACCTAGAAACCTTTATTTTCCTAGCTTAGACTTGTTTGGAACACTTTGGCCCTAGAGTTTGGCATTATAATTTTAGTTGATCCATTTGACCCTTTTGTGTGAGACATTTAACATTAGGCATTTGAGATTAGATGGTTTTATACTAAGTTTTAACATAGACCATTTTTGGAGATACATCTCTATCAGTTTGACCAAGTTAGACTAAGTTTGAGCTATTTGTCTTTTTGGACATTATTTTTTAGAGTTTGTATAACTCTAACCCCTTTTGTCTTGAAGCATTCACCATTGATTTGAATATATATAACTATACTTGTAGTGGCATCATGTACAATCTAGGGTATAGTAATGTAGTCACACATGAAGGCTATATTCAAGACCCCTATGGAGATGATGTCATTTGTGAGATGGATCCTTATCCACCTTACAACGCTCAATTGAGGAAATAAATCCAAGATATTTTGGCCCATTATTTTGTCAACACACTTCCATAATTGGAGCAAGACCAAGAAAAAATGGCATTATACCTAGCCAGAATACCTTCAGTTGTAGAATAACTCCAACAATAATCATACTAAATTAAAATGTCATTAGCCTATGACCCATATGTGTTTGATCATCACTTCATTTCAAACAAAGACAAATTCTTAATCAGATCCATAGAGGTAGGGGCTAAATTTACAATAGACTTCCCCCATGAAAATGTTCCAAGTCTAGTAAGAGTGCCTCATAACATACCTTACAATAAAAATAATGAACATGCCTCTTATAACAATCTTAAATCTCTAGTGTTGATGTTGTATCAAGACCCTCATATGTTTGTCATAGGAAAAGGCCTCATGGAGGACCACTTCATATAGATACAAATAACATACCAGACCTATATAAACTTAGCACATAATTTCAACAACATGACCATTTCAAATGCTCCTCTTATTGAGCTAGCTCCTTCAACAAGAGCCTTCATCAAATTGATAGGCCAATAAAATTAGGGTATAGACCCATTAATGTAAATCACTTTAGTTGGACATATGTTAAATGCCCTTTCCATCAAGGAAGTCTCTTATACTTCTACATAGAATAGTGAGCTAAACATAGTGGATAATATGTAAGTGTCATCTAATCAAAACCAAAGTGGTGTAGATGCATAAATAACTAGCCCATAATAAAGTGTGCCTTTAGTTAACACCATGAGTGGTTCACAAATGTACGGGGAAGGAACTTATACCTCCCAAATATAAATGACTACCTCTAATCATCAACCAATTACTTCTTTAAGCATGTTTTAACTTTATTGCATAGGTATGTTGGATTGTGACTATTGTTATACTGTCAAGCAATAACTAGTTTCATGCCTCAACAAAATATGACAAGTATTAATCCACAATATTAGTCACTAATATTACATAACAATAGTCACAATCCAACATACCTATGTAATAGAGTCAAAACATTTTACCACCTTAGCAAGGGGTAACCATGTTCCACCTCACCAAGTAATGATGAACTTACCTTTTTAGTCATAGACCAACATACCATTACAATCACAAATGATGTATAATAAATAACATACAAGTATTGGTCAATGATAAATGTTGAACCTTCAACATGCATCTAATTTCAAATACATATTCATACAACCAATGTTAGGTTGTGGAGCTAAAAGCTTCACTGATGCAAACAAGGGAGGAGGTTGCTGAAGGTTGCTGAGTTGTAGAGCAACCGACGTCGGTCTGATCAGCCGATGTCAGTCATGTTAGTGAAGAGAAGCAATCAACGTCAGTCAGGGATCAGCTGACATCAGTCACCTCCAGGTAGATAGGGACCGAGGTCGGTCCCCTGTGTGGTTCAGAACTACAAGTTTTACAGGCAGTTAGTTAACAAACCAAGTGTTTGCATGTCAAGAGCCAAATTTAGACTAGAAGTTATGGATCTAATTATTGTAATTAGATGTCTAATTATTGTTTGCATGAGATCTATTTAAGATACTCATAGGTTGTATTGTAAGGTGTTCTAGTTTGAGTTGAGCAAAGTTAGCTCCTTTTGTATGTGAGATGAGCAAGGGTGTTCCTCCTAGTTCCATAGTAGTGCCAAGTGTGGGTGCTGGTTTTAGAGAATCAGAAGGGTTCTTCAGGTGTGTAGGATCTTGGTCAGTAGGTGTTGCAAGGCCAAGTTTGGAGATCTGCATGGGTAATTAAGATCATTGAGCTGCAGGTGTATGTGTGTGCATGATCCAAGTTTGTAGGTGTGCAGAACTAGATTAATTTGTAGGTGTGTAAGATCAGGGAGGACAGCAACACAATAGGGAGCAGGTTTAGGTAGGATCTACTTGGAGTACGGTGTGTACTCAGTTGGAGAGCAAAGAGGAAGGCAAGGAAGATCCTTCCATAAGTGAGATCATTTGGGTTACAGTTTGTTGTAGTTTAAGGGAGATCTACTTGAAGTACATTTGTGTACTTGGAGTGCGTGGAGCACTTGTGGAGTGTGTGGAGCACTGGTGTACTAGCAGTAGTGGATACTGACTGGTTGGAGGTGAACACCAACTTTGTGTTTGAGTTGTGTGTTGGGACCGTAAGAGAGAGAGCTTTGAGGAAAGAAGTACTGTACACTTGAGGTGTGGGAAGCCTATGTAAGGTGGAAGAGTGTGGCGTCTCTTTATTGTATTCTTTTTTGGATGAGTATTAATACAAGTTGTGTATTGTCTCTCATATTTTGTATTATTTCTAAATTCTAGTTACTTGTGATTTTGGTTTAATTCCACATGTAAGTTTCTTGTATTTGGTAATCAATTGTGTGCTTCCATATTTCCCAACAAAGTGGTATCAGAGCTAAGGTTGCAGGGAGCAGGTTTGTGTTTGGTTACAGGGCACTCTCAGGGGTTTCTGATTGAGTGGGAGTATAACAACAGTAGAAGAAAGTAAGCTAAGAATGGAGGAATTGAAAAGCACAGATGGTCAATTATGGTCCTATGTAAAGAAAGAGCAGGGAAAAGAAAATTGTTGGTTTGTGGAAGATCAGCATGAAGAAATTGAAGAAGTAGATGTTGCAAGTGTTGTTGCACAGGATGCTCTGGGAGGTTTCTTGGATAAAGTAGAATCTTGTTTTATAGATTTTGTTGCCTCTTTCCATGCAGTCTGAAATAGAGTATATTTTCATGGTAAGGTCTTTGGAGACTTTGGAAAGATTTATTTAGGGGCTGGTGTGCCTTGCCAAAGAATTGGCAAAGGGGAAGTGAAGCTGAAATTGCAGGCGGCCAACACATGGGTGTTGAAGGAGGTCATGCAGGTCCCAGTGTTGAAGATATGGCTAATTTCTTTAGAAAAGTTGGTTGATGAGAGATGCACAAGAACTCTCACAGCAGATGCACTTGAATTAGCTGGCGGTAAGAAAGCAGGTACTCTTTATCTACTTGCTTATATTACTGATTCTTCTTCTGTTGCAGAGACGTGGCTTTGTAGGCTTGGTCACATGAGCAAGAAGGAGATGCATGTTCTTAAGTGAAAGTTAGATGTGTTTGACAGACTTAAGAAATAGAAAGCCTTGGTGTTTATGGAGGAGATGGCAGACAGAGATTAGTGGAGAAGGATGAGTAACTCTGAGCAGAGCAGTTTAGACAGGGTTTTGATCCATGGAGAGCTCACAGGTAAAAATTCATCACTCACAGGTGAACACAGGTACCAGCGTCGATCAAGGGGAACTGGCATCGAACAGACAGGTGTCGATGTCTATCATGTGCAGACCGAAGCTAGTGATGTCAGGTAGGGTAAGACCGATGTCAGTCAGAAGGACTGACATCAACAATAGGTAAGACTGACATTGGTCATGAGGACTGACATCAGCAATAGTGACACTGACATTAGTAGAGTTGGTAGTCAAAACAAGCACATGGAAACCAATGTCAGTCAGATGCAAACTATGTAGTGACCAAGGTCAGTCACTGTAATAGATTTTAGGTGGACAGCAAGCTATCAAGGAGTCTCAAATGCCCATATGGAGGACTGAAGGGGTAAGTTAGCCTCAAATTCATTATTCCTCTTCTTTATACTCGTTGCTTATTGCAGAGTAGGAAAGATCCAGGAAATAGTGGGAGCATGGCATGATGAGAATGCAAAACTAAGTGGGAGATTTGGTAGGGTTGCCAGCCAGTATGAAATCATAGAGATGAATGGATACCTTAGTTAAATAATAGAGAGAATGGACACGTGAGATGGAAGACCAGGTCATATGGTCTTGAGGAAGCTGCAAGATAGTGGTACAGGTTTGACAGGTGGATGATAAAGCATGGCTTTAGTCAATGTCAGGGTAACTACTGTGGTTTGTCTTACCAGGTGGATGATGGTCACAACATTATCCGGTTACTATATGTGGATGATATGCTAGTAGAAGATTCAGACATATAGGGTTTTGTTGAGCTAAGGGTAAGGTTAGTTCAATGGCATGTCATGAGGAATTTGGAGCAGCAAATTTTTTTGGCATGAGTGTGTTCTAGAGGCATGGAGATCACAGGTTGATTTTGTCTCTAGAGGATTGTGTGAAGCTGATTAGCATGCTGATGGGTTGGACATTAGTGTCCTAATTCACATGATGAGGTTAAGTAAATGAGTACTGGACCTGAGTTTTCCCAAGCAGTGGGAGCTGTCAGAAAGTTTGGAGCCGATTCGAGAAAGAAGCACTGGAGGGTAGTTCAATGGATTCTCAGGTATTTGAGAGGGACCAGTAGTAGGTATACATGCTATGTAGGTTCAGGTTCTTTTCTACATGTGTTTGTAGATGCAGATGCGACATGTTACTTAGATGACAGGAGGTGCACCACAAGTTGTGTGGTGGTTGGTCTTCAAGATTCATCTTAAAGAGGGATATAAGCCAGGAAATAGATTAGATGGGGTACAAGTACAGGTACAATGTATCTTTTTATCTCCAAGTGGGAGATTGTTAGGTTATGGAGCTAAAAGCTTCACTGATGCAAATAAGGGAGGAGGTTGCTGAAGGTTGCTGAGTTGTAGAGCAACTAGCGTCAGTTTGATCAGTCGACATTGGTCATGTTAGTGAAGAGAAGAAACTGACATCAGTCAGGGATCGGCCGACATCGGTCACCTCTAGGTAGACAAGGATTGATGTCGGTTGCCTGTGTAGTTCAAAACTGTAAGTTTTATGAGCAGTTAGTTAATGAACCAAGTGTTTGCATGTCAAGAGCCAAATTTAGACTAGAGGCTGCAGATCTAATTATTGTAATTAGATGTCTAATTATTGTTTGCATGAGATCTATTTAAGAGACTCATAGGATGTATTGTAAGGTGTTCTAGTTTGAGTTGAGCAAAGTTAGCTCCTTCTGTGTGTGAGGTGAGCAAGGGTGTTCCTCCTAGTTCCACAGCAGTGCCAAGTGTGGGTGCTAGTTTTGGAGAATTAGAAGGGTTCTTCAGGTGTGTAGGATCTCAGTCAATAGGTGTTATAAGGCCAAGTTTGGAGATATGCATGGGTAAGTAAGATCATTGATCTACAGGTGTATGTGTGTGCATGATCCAAGTTTACAGGTGTGCAAAACTAGATTGATTTGCAGGTGTGCAAGATCAGGGAGGACAGCAACACAACAGGGAGCAAGTTCAAGTAAGATCTACTTGGAGTACAGTGTGTACTCAGTTGGAGAGCAAAGAGGAAGGCAAGGAAGATCCTTCCATAAGTGAGATCATTTGGGTTGCAAGTTGTTGCAGTTCAGGGGAGATCTACTTGAAGTACGTTTGTGTACTTGGAGTGTGTGGAGCACTTATGGAGTGCATGGAGCACTGGTGTACTGGCAGTAGTGGATACTGACTGGTTGGAGGTGAACACCAACTCTGTGTTTGAGTTGTGTGTTGGGACCGTAAGAGAGAGAGCTTTGAGGAAAGAAGTACTGTACACTTGAGGTGTGGGAAGCCTCTGTAAGGTGGAAGAGTGTGGCCTCTCTTTATTGTATTCTTTTATGGATGAGTATTAATACAAGTTGTGTATTGTCTCTCATATTCTGTGTTATTTTTGAATTCTAGTTACTTGTGATTCTGGTTTAATTCCGCATGTAAGTTGCTTGTATTTGGCAATCAATTGTGTGCTTCCATATTTCCCAACAACCAAGAGGTTCTAATGTTCCACAAGTAATGATTAGGCAATAATTGCTTTTTATTCCTAACATGCTACAAACTCAATGATTGGGCCTTGGTATACAAGTTCCCCTTTATTAGTGAGGTTTGAATAATCAACAATAAGTCCCTAATTAACCTCAATAGGCATAGTATTTCACTCCTAACCATATCCCTCCATCTTAACCATAATTTCCCTAAAACTAGGCTAATATACCAAATCCTAACTAGAATATCACATAATAATGCATGAAATTCCAATAATTGCATCCTAATCCATGAATTCATATTCTTGGTCAATTCCCTAGCCAAAAAAACATCCCATAATAAACTATGCATCCATTATACCTCAATCAAAGTAATCTAATTTTGACCACATAGCCTCCATCTCAAACTAATGTTCCCTCTAGTTTCCTAGCTCAAGAACTATAACAAATGAAGGATGCAATTGCTACCATCCAATATAGGAAGCAAACCAAGAAGATAAAGTTGGATGATGTGTGTTCTTATCCATTAAATATGGTGTATTTTCAAATACTATTTCCTTTAAGGTATGAACCACCAAAATTCAACAAATACAAGGGGAAAGTAGACCCCAAGGCACACTTAACTAAATTATTTGGTGCTTGTCAACCAATAGCTTATAAAAACATATACCTCCTATTGATTTTCCTACAGATTCTAGCCAAAAAATATATGGAGTGGGTTTTGAAATTTCCCAAGAATTTAGTTTCTATTTTTGATGATCTTTAAGACAAGTTTGTGCAACACTTCTCTTAAAACCTTGAGCATGAGATTTAATTGCTAGATTTGATGTAAGCTAAACAAAATCTTAGAGAAATTTTCACAAGTTATCTACATCAATGGAGATCACTTGATAGTAGATTCACCCATAGTTTACTAGACAAGAAATTAGTTGTTATGTTTACCAAGAATTTACACAGTGAGATATATTAATATATGGAATTGTAGTGTGCACACACTTTCAAGGAAATCATTGAAAGAGGTTTTTTTTATAAAAAGAGCCCCTATTAACAAAGGTATCATCAAAATTTCCTCATCAACTCATAACCAAAATACAAACCAAGGGAATGGCCAAAACCAAAACCAAGTCCAAATACAAGCATTACAATCAGCATAGACTTATAATTATGACAAGTCTAAGCCATTCAATCAAAACGATAATGTTGTTATAAATGGAGTAACTGAGTCGTGTCATTTACAAATGGTGGAAACACCATCTTCTTATCCTACACCACATATGAAAATTAATCTTAACCAATAACCTGTTTAGTAAATGCAATAAGTATAGTATCCTAAACTAGTCCATTAAATGCAACAACCTTTACCTTTGCAAACCCCTCCTCTAAGGAAAAATATGCCTACTTGTCACCTTTTTAATGACCTTGGATAACCCATTAAATCCATGTTTTGAAATCTTACCACTACTAATCTGATTAGCTGACCTATTCCAAAACACTATCCTGCGGGAATTCCTTATCTAGATTGGTATTGACAAAATGAACTATATGATTATGATCAGGTTAATGGACATAATTTTCAACATTGTGTACAAATTAAAATTTTGATTGAGAATATTTTTTAAAATTGAGAGATAACATTGGATAATGGAGCTTTCACATCTAATCAAAATCTAGGAATATATCAAAACCCCTTTCCATATCATAACAACCAACAATAACAGCAACAAAGGCTAAAACAATAATAAAATATTATCAACATCTAAGATAAAACCAATAATAGAACTAAATTTTTTGGATAAATAGATGGAATCAAGGCCAAAATGATGCCAATAGCTAATAGACCTACCACACAGTTGCACATGACTACAATAAGTTTGTAGGCCATATTGAGGGAGGTCATATTTCCACCATATCCATCAATACAAGACCAAATACCAATCAAATAAGATCATTTATAATTAATTTCAATCAACCAACCCATGTCTATGATCCTTCCTTGACCTGGGACAAAATATAAGAATACCAGTAAACAAGGATCATTACTTTTGGACCATATACCAATAATTCATATTTTCCCTATGACAACACACAAGTGCACCAATAACTAAGACTTATCCTATCTAGCCTCCCACCACCATCATTCATTAGCAACAATGGTCCTATAACTAATCCCAATTGTGTAATCATAACTCATTAATCGAAGATGACCATCTTAAGCTCACATCCATCTACCACTTCACCCATTCAACTAACCATTTTAGCTAGGAACAAGCCATTTACCATTGTGTAATAAAATACTTTTGATATTATGGAATAATTGTAGAAGATGCCTACATAAATTTCCATTTTAGACTTGTTATATACATCCACCATCGACAAGAACATCTTGATAGAGTTCCTTGGCCAATCCCAAGTTCCTAATGACATATATCTAGACAAATTTCAATCTTTGGTTGGACATTTATCCCTATACCAATAATTAACCTTTGAATAAAATGATATGTCATCCCTTCACCCATTTCATAATAATCCATTGTATATCAAAGTTGTCATAACATGGCACAAATTGAAATGTGCCCTCATAGATAATAGATCAGGTCTAAATATTATGTCTCTGAAGATCATCAAGCTTCTTGGGTACACCATGACTGATCTCTAACTAGAAATGATCACCATTAAGGCCTATTAAAATTAAGAGCAGGAATCATAAAGAACCATTAACTTTTCAGTTATCATTGGGACTTTGACTCACAATACACTATGCCATGTGTTAGACCTCAATTTGTCATATAATATGCTTTTGGGAAGAACTTCGATACATTAAATTCATTTAATCCCATCAACATTGCACTAGTATATCAATTTCTCCCATTTAGGTATGGAGGTTACTATCCATAGAGATTTGTAGACATACAAACATTTCAAGAATTTAGAGGCTGAGTACTAAATCTATAACTACCATTTTGGTCTGAATCTAATTATTAAGAAGGATAAGGGGAAATAAATACTTGTTGATTCACTAAAGTCAATTGTATTGACCTAAATACTCTTTATTTATTGTCCCACATGCCACCCCCTAAAATATCTAATAATTATACTACCTTGGCTAATGGCCTAGGAGAATATTTGACCCATGATACATTCCACATTTCTAAGCTTTCATAGAACCCCAAGTAGAAGACCAAAATACAAACCACTTTCATGAAATGGAAAATCAAGGGTAAAGGCAAACTACATATTCCAATACCTATCATTTTTATACCAATCAATAGCTAAGAATAGGACCCACTTTCAGATGATGAATCTTAGTTGTATAATGACAACCTAGCTGATTGTTACCTAAATTCCAAGTATCCAATTTCAAATAAAATCATGTAAAATCATGCCTATGAAGGAGGATGCCTTGGGCTAAATCAACAGGGTTTGTTTGAGCCAATTTTTGCCACTCAATACAAAGGAGCATATGGTCTTGGATTTAAAATTATTGGGGGTGACCCCATGTACCAAATTCATGTTCCAATGCCAATGACTAGTGATGATGATGTTGATAGTGAAACAAAGTCTGATCATAGCCCTTTTGATGACCTAGCCAATACTAATTTGTTTAATACTCATGCCATTTGTACCCTTAGACCAATTATTCATAATAATCCACTTCCTCTTTATTACGCTCAACTTATAGACTGGGACCAACAAAAATCCATAGTTCTTATAGATGAGTTTGAAAATGACGATGCCTTCTATGATTTTTTAGGCCTAAGAGACAATGTTCCATTGGGAGACCACAAACAAGGGTTCTCAATCAAACTAGATCTTATAGCCTATTTTGGAGAATGGGTGAACACCCTTAACCATAAATAATTAAATAAAACATTGAGGTCCCAAAGTGAAAATATCTTTGAGATGTTTTTGGACCAGGAAAATAGTAAATAAAAATGCTAGTCTAGTGGTGAAAACCTATTTCAGGCACCATTAGATGGGGGTGTTCAACCTTTTTCAAACATAGCTCATAAGACCACCAATGATAAACTTGCCTATAGATATGCATTCAATTTTGAAGAACAAAATGTTTTTTATTGAATCATGCAAGAGTTCCCAATAGTGTTTGTCACATGGACATCCCTACCATTGGGAGATTCTTATTCTTTATACCTAGGATAATTTTATGAGCCAGTCCAAGATGATGACTCTAACATTGCAAGCCAATTTAAATTTTTACTAACCATTATGGACTATGATTTGACTTTTTCCTATGGAGGACACTATAAAAGTTAACATCAAGACTTTAGATGACCTGAAATGGATCAAATTAGGTACATCCCTCACTAAGGAGGAATGTGAATTCTTCACAACCCTTTTGAGGGAGTTTTTTGATATATTTGTATGGGCATATTCTGATGTGCTAGTTTTAGACCTCACCTTGGTTGTGCACCACCTTGTGGTACATCCTAATGCTAAACCTGTTAAATAAAATTTGTGTAATATGCATCCTCACATTTTTATATTAGTGAAGAAATAGTTGAAAAAACTTTTGGAAGTAGGATGTCTTTGATTGATCAACTACTAAGAGTGGATCTCAAATGTTGTACCAGTCAACAAGAAGCTAGAAAAAATTGAAATATGCACTAATTTCAAAGACATAAATAATTCTTTCCCAAATGATAACATTCCTCTACCAAAAATTGACATTATAGTCAACTCCATAGTAGGTTATGAAATGCTTTCATTGATGGATGGATTTTTAGGATACAACCAGATCTAGATTCTACTAGAAGACTAACATAAAATAACATTCACCACTCTATAGGGAACATTCTATTATCAAGTTATGCCATTGAGTCTCAAAACTTTTATGGTGACATACCAAAGAGCCATGATCATAATATTTCATGATATAATACATGACATTGTTGAAGACTACACCAAAAACATCCTAGGTAAATCTAAGACTAGGGTCAATCATCTAGTAGCACTATGAAGGATATTTGAAAATTTGTATGAGTACAAAGTCAAGCTTAATCCTAAGAATTATGTTTTTGGATTACTTTAGGAAAATTTCGTGGCTTCATTATGTCTCACTAAGGTATTGAAGTTGATCCAGCCAAAGTATAAGCCATAATTCAGATGCCACCACCAACCAATTTAAAGTAGCTCTATAGTTTACAAGGAAAGATCCAGTATATTAGATGCTTTATATCTTAGTTGGATAATAAGTGCCATTTTTTTACACATTTTTTGAAGAAGAGTGTCATATTTCATTAGGATGATGAATGATAAAAATATTTCGAATAATTGAAGGACTATCTTTCCAATCTACATGTTTTATTTCCTCTTATGCTAGGAAAGCCATTCTTACTATACCTATCAGCTATAGACAAAGCTCTAGGGGAACTTATATCTCAACATAATGATTATGGAAAGGAGCATTTCATATACTATCTAAGCCATATACTAGTCGTGTATGATCATAATTATACACCCATTTAAAAATCTTGTTTAGCTATGGTGTCTGTAGCTCAAAAACTATGACATTACATGTTATAAAACAAGACCATGGTTATTTAAAAAGTATATCCACTCAAGTATATACTATCTAAAATGGATTTACAAGGCTACATGGCCAAATGGATCATGTTGTTGAGAAAATTTGAGATAGAATACATTAACCAAAAATCCATTAAGGGTTAAGTTCTTGAATATCAGCGTGTTGAAGCACCCCTTATAGATACAGAGCTGCTAACATTCTAATTCCCAAATGAATCCATTATGACCATGATTGAAACACATCTCAAGGAGCATCACTAGAATTTGTATTTTGATGGATCATTCACAACACATGGATTAGAAACATTCCTTTTTATCATAACACCATAGGGGGATCTAATCTCTAAGTCATTTAAGAGAAATTTTCCTTGTACCAACAACATGGCTAAATATGAAGCACTCATTATATGGATTTAATAGGAATTGAATTGGAACATACAACATCTTAGGGTTTATGGTAATTCTTAGTTGATCATCAATCAGGTTACAAACCATTTTTAGATAAAGGATGACAAACTAGTCCCATATAAGGCCATGGTTGACACTTTCAAATAATAGATTGTTGATGTACAATTTGAACATATGCCAAGAGCTGGTAATATAATAATAAATTCTAAGGCCACCATTTTATCTTTGATTTGATATATAGATATGACTAAAGAATACCAATTTCTCATTGAAAATATTTTAACACTAGCTCATGAGCCTTCAACTGTCACAATAATTTATGATATTATTGGTTCCAATTCTATATGGTATTCAAACCTTTACACTTATATTCATGACCAAATAATTTCACTATACCTATCCCAAAAATAATCCAAGGCCTTTATCCAACATATCGCATGTTATACATTATTCAAACCAACCCTATACCATCATAGTTTTGATGGAACTCTGCTTCATTATTTAACTTTGGTAAAATATACATTATCCTTACAAGAATTTCATGGAGTATGTGGAGTCCACACCAGTGGGGCCATCCTATCAAAAAATTAATTGTGTACTAGGTACTATTGGTCAATGATGGATGCAGATGTAAATGCATGTGTGAAAAAGTGTGATAAATGTCAAAGGCATGCCAATATAATCCATTCCCTAGCTAAGACTCTAAAACCAATGCTTACACCTTGGCAATTTTCTATAGGGAGACTTTATCTCATTAGAAATATAAACCATACATCATTTGATGGCTATTAATATATCTTTACCGCCATTGAATATTTCACTAAGTGGGTTGAATATATACCCCTTAAGTGACTAAAAAGCAAATTTCCAAATTCATTTTCAACAATCTCATTTGTTGTTATGGTATCCCCTCTAATATTATATATGATAATGGTAGATCACTCAAAAATAAGGATGTCAAATCGTTATGTGTCGAGTATAAAATTACTCAACATTTTTCCATGGCATATTACGCTCAAGGTAATGGCCAAGCCAAAACATAAAACCTATTGTCAACATCCTTAACAATATTGTCAATGATGTTGGATATGATTGGCATCTCCAAATATTTTGTGCCCTCTAGGCATATAACACCAACTACCATACTCCAACAGGAGCATGTTTCAATTTATTTCTTTCATTTCTTAGTTTTGAAAGTAGATAAAATAAAGGGAATACTAAGGTGTGTAGATGAATACCTGGTATAATGTGTGTGTTGATGCAAATGAATGTGGGAACTCCTCTTTGGCGAGGGAAGATAACCTAAAAATCACAAGAAAACTAGAAGGGGATTTATTAGATGGTGGGTTGAGTGGATTTACTAGCATATGTTAGATATAAGGAGCACAAGGATTTCTAAGAGGCTATCAATCCACTTTTAAGAAAATTAAGTCAAAAATGATATAATAAATATACTTACATTTAAATGATAATAAAGTAAATATGAAATAAAATAAATAATGTACCTATTTGATAGAAGATATGACACGGTAGGTCAAAACCATGCATAAGTAGGTCACATTCAAGTCTAGAGGATCTGAATAGGGTCTACAGATAGGTTAAGAATAGAAACAAAAATTTGATTGAGTGAAAGTGGGAAAAAATAACAATTTTTTATTTTCTTTGATAATGACCATAGATGGTCAAAGTGATCAGTGATGGTTGGGTCTGATCGGTGATGGTTAGGTAATCAATTGTCAGGATCTAGGAGCACACAAAGCACAAAGCTCTGATACCACTTGTTAGGATCCAATTCCTTAAGAGCATAATTGATTACCTTTGTATAAGCAACTAAACACGGAATTAAACTAGAAGTAATATGTAACTAGAATTTAGAAACAACACAAAATATGAGAGACAATACAATCTTGTATTAACACTCTTTTAGAAGGAAATACAATGAAGAAATAACACTCTTCCCACACCTCTTGGGCATACATTAATTCTCCCTCAAGAGTTCTCTCTCTCAATCGATTACAAACCAGATCAACATTGAGTTGTTCCCTCCACCAGTCAGTGACAATACTGCCAGTACACCAAGTACTCAAAGTACTCCAAGTAGATCTCCCTGATCTTGCTCCTTGTTGTGTTGCAGATCTCCTTGATCTTGCTACCCCATAGATCTCCTTTGACCTTACACACACACACCTGCAGATCAACTGACCTTACTTACCATGTAGATCTCCCTGATCTTGCACAACCTATAGATCAACCTGGTCTTGGACACCTACAAACCCTCTAGATCTTACACTTGGAAGAACCATTGTCCTTGCCTTTACAAGTCCTTATGATCCTTCACACCTTGAGGATCCCTTCTTTGATCCTTCAATTACAATACAGCCCCATGGGTCTATTAAATAGATCCCAAACCAAACAATAATTAGAAATGTAGACTCAAGACTAAAATTAGTCTTTACATGCAAACTGACTATTTGTTTAACTAACTGTTCATCTAACTAATAGTTCTAGAAATGCGCAGGTGACCAACATCGGTCCCTATCTATCTGGAGATGACCGATGTCATCCGATACCTAACCGATGTCAGAAGCTTCTTGTCTACACTTAATCAATGTTGATTGGCCTGACCAACATTAGTTACTGTGACACTCAATAACTTCCTCCAATTTGCATACCTATGAAGCTTTTAGCTCCACAACCTAACAATCTCCCACTTGGAGATAAATAGCTACACCTGTACCTATACCTATACATCCTTCTAATTTTGTTTCTTAGCTTGTATCCCTCTTCAAGTTCAATCTTGAAGACCAACCGCCACACATCCTATGGTGCTTCTCCTGCCATATCCGAATCTACATACCCATGTAGAGAAGTGCTTGACCCTGCATAGCATAAATACCTACTGTTGGTCCCTCTCAGATATCTGAGAATCCACTGAACTACTTTCTAGTGCTCCTTTCCTAGATTGGCCATAAACTTGCTGACAACTCCCACTGCTTGGGTAATATCAGGTCTAGTACTCATGTACTCAACCTCATCATGTGAATCAAGACACTATTCTATGAACTGTCCAACCATAGGTGTGCTAACCAGTTCTGCATCCTGCATATTGAACCTCTCCACTACCTTATTCACATAATCTTCTTGAGACAAAATCAACTTGTGATCTTCCCTATCTCTAGAAATATTCATGCCAAGGATTTTCTTTGCTCCTCCTAAATCCTTCCTGGCACACCTCTAAGCTACTTTACCTTTAGCTTAGTAATCTCCTGCATGTGTGACTCTGCAACAAGCATATACACTACATATGATAATAGGATAATGTAGTGATCATTATCCAGCCTAGTAAAATAAACACAATGGTCACATTGACATTGACTAAAGCCATGCTTTGTCATACACCTGTCAAACCTTAAACACCATTGTCTTGTAGCTTGCTCAAGACCATATAACCTAGCCTTCTATCTCACATGTCCATTCTCTCCTTTCTTTAACCTAGGAATTGATTCATCTTTCAATACTTTCATCCTGACTGGTAACTCTACCAAGTCTCCCATTTGCTTCTTTCCCAAGGAATCAATTTCCTCATTCATGCCATGCTCCCACTATTTCCTAGATTCTACCTACATTGCCTCTTTAAAACTTTTTGGTTCTTGACCATCAGTGAGCAACAAGTAGTGTAAATAAGGGGAATAATGAATTTGAGGCTTACTTACCCTTTCAGTCCTCCACATGGGTGTTTGAGACTCCTTGACAGCTTGTTGTCTACCTAAAATCTATTTTAACAGTGACCAATCTCAATCATCTCTTAGTTTACACTCGACCAATATTGGTTCCATGTGACTGACCTGACTACCAACATTGATTTCCTGACTGACATCAGTGTCCATCTACTTGACATCACCGACTTCAGTCTACACATGATCGACGTTGATTCCTACTTGTTTGACATTGGCTCCTTCCTGACTGACGTCGATAACTATGTTTTCCTGTGAGTGATGATTTTTACCTGTGAGCTCACTTTGGATCATAACCTTATCCAAATCAACACTACCCTACTCAAAATTATTCAACCTCTTGAGCTGATCTCTGTCCATCATCTTCTCTATGAAAACCAAGGCTTTCCAGTTCTTAAGTTTGTCAAAGACATCAGACTTCCTCTTAAAAACATGCATTCCCTTCTCACTCATGTGACCAAGCCTACAGAGCCACATCTTTGCATCTACATCTAAAGTAGATAAAACAGAAGGAGAATTAGTAATACAAGTAGATAGATAAAGAGTATCTACTTTCTTACCACATGCTAATTTAAGTGCACCCTTGGAAACTTTCCAAGATTTTGTTGTGAGAGTAACTATGCAACCCTCATCACCCAACTTTCTTGTAGAAATTAGACTCCTCTTTATGACTGGGACATGCATGAGATCCTTCAACACCCATGTGTTGCCCGTCTGCAATTTCAGCCACACTTTCCCTTTGCCAACAATTTGACAAGGCTCACCAACCCCTAAATAAATCTTTCCAAAGTCTCCATGGACATAATCATGGAAAAATACTCTATTTGGGGTTGCATGGAAAGAGGCAACAAAATCTAAAACCCAATATTCCACTTTATCCAAGGAACATATAAGAGCATCCCATGTAACAATACTTGCATCATTTACTTCTTTATTTCTTTCATGTTGATCTTTTACCAACCAACAATCTTGCTCTTTCTTTTCATAATTCAGTAATTGATAATTCTTGCCATTGAATTTATCCATTATTAGCTTACTATCTTCTACCATTTCTTTACTCCCACTCAATCAGAAACCCCTGAGAGTGACCTGTAATCAACAAACACTAACCTGCTCTAAACTAGGATCTGATGAACCTTCAACTAGGCTCTGATACCTACTGTCAAGATCTAGGAGCACACAAAGCACAAAGATCTAATACCACTTTTTAGGATCCAACTCCTTAAGAGCACAATTTATTACCTTTGTATAAGCAACTAAACATGAAATTAAACCAAAAGTAATATGTAACTAGAATTCAAAAACATCACAGAATATGAGAGACAATACAATCTTGTATTAACACTCTTCCAGAAGGAAATACAATGAAGAAATCACACTCTTCCCACAACTCTTGGGTGTATATTAATTCTCCCTCAAGAGTTTTCTCTCTCAATAAATTACAAACCAACTCAACACTGAGTTGTTCCCTCCACCAGTTAGTGACAATACTGCCAGTACTCAAAGTACTCCAAGTAGATCTCCCTAATCTTGTTCCTTGTTGTGTTGCAAATCTCCTTGATCTTATTACCCCATAGATCTCCTTTGACCTTGCACACACACACACCTATAGATCAACTAACCTTACTTACCATGTAGATCTCCCTGATCTTGCACAACCTACAGATCAGCCTGGTCTTGTACACCTACAAACCTTCTAGATCTTACACTTAGAAAAACCCTTGTCCTTGCCTTTGCAAGTCCTTATGATCCTTCACACCTTGAGGATCCCTTCTTTGATCCTTAAATTACAATACAACTCCATGGGTCTATTAAATAGATCCCAAACCAAAAAATAATTAGAAATGCAGACTCAAGACTAAAATTAGTCTTTACATGCAAACTGACTGTTCATTTAACTAATTGTTCGTCTAACTAGCAGTTTTGGAAATGCACAGGTGGCTAACATTAGTCCCTATCTATCTGGAGATGACCGACATCGACCAATACCTAATTGATGTCAGTAAATTCCTATCTACACCTGACTGACATCGATTGGCCTAACCAACGTCGATTACTGTGACACTCAGCAACCTCCTCCAATTTGCATACCTGTGAAGCTTTTAGCTCCATAACCTAACATCAATGATAGTTACTGTGACTAATAATTGTTGTAACAACTAATTACGATTTCCTATGGGTTATTATGGGTGCTTATGGGTACCTATAGAGAATTAAAAGGGAGTTAAAGATGAGGTAACTAAGGGGTAGAAGGTGAGATATGGATAATGTGGGTAAGAAAGGGTGTGAAGATATATTGACCAAGATAGAAAACTCAAATGATAGAATAAATTACTGAAATAGGTAGATGATACCTATGTGATGAAAATTTGGGTGGTATAAAAGTGCTTGAACCTTCAAAGGTCATGGATGCAAATTTTAGGATACTCATCTCTTCCAAGAGCATTGTATTTAAAGCACAAAAATGCTAAGGAGAGAGAGAGAGAGAGAGAGAGAGAGAGAGAGAGAGTTTTTAAGTTGGGTCAGGATAAAGATGCCATTTTGAGGGAAGGAAAACTATGAGGTTTGCATGGGAAAGTTTCTATTTTTCCCTTGCAAACTCACCCACAACTAGATTTAGTTTTAGTTTTGTAGGAGTGGGGACCTAACCATCGATAGTTGAGGGTAACCATTGATGGTTGAGGGTAACCATCGATGGTTAAGGGTAACCATCAATGGTTAAGGGAAACCATTAAATCTCTTCCAAGAGCATTGTATTTAAAGCACGAAAATGCTAAGTAAGGAGAGAGAGAGAGAGAGTTTTTAAGTTGGGTTAGGATAAAGATGACATTTTGAGGGAAGGAAAACTATGAGGTTTGCATGGGAAATTTTCAATTTTTCCCTTGCAAACTCACCCATAACTAGATTTACTCTTAGTTTTATAGGAGTGGGGACCTAACCATTGATAGTTGAGGGTAACCATCAATGGTTGAAGGTAACCATCGATGGTTGAGGGTAACCATTGATGGTTAAGGGTAACCATCAATGGTTAAGGGCAACCATTAATGGTTAGTCAACCATCGATGGTCGACCACTATATGCAAAAGGGGTAAAATGGGTCAAAGGAGGGGATGTTTTAAAAGGTAGTTAGGTGTGTATAAAAGGTGTCTAAGGGTGAGTTAACTAGGTAAATAGTTAACTAAAGGTTGAGAATAGGTCCAAGGTGATGTGATATTGAAAACTAGTTGAGGGGACATTTTTTAGTGTCTACAGAGCCACTTTGTATTCACTTATTTAGGGCACTGATGCCATTCTTCCCATTGAGGTTGAGTTATCTTCTTTATGTATCTATTTGAAACATGTCCTAGATGATGAAGAATATTGATTAACTCACCTATAAGAGCTAGAGTTTCTTAATTATAAATACATATCCATAGTTAATAACCTAAAATCATACAAGAATTGACTCCATGGCCACTATAATTAGTGCATTAAACATAGAGAATTTGAGCTTGGTGATCTTATCCTTAAAGAAAACCAACAAAATACCAAGGCCAAGAAGAAACACAAAGGCAAGTTCAAACCTAACTAGATAAGCCATTTCATCATTATTTCAAACTATGGTGTTAGAGCATACAGGGTTACTAAACTAGATGGGGATGAGCTTGATAAGGCAATGAACATTATACACCTCAAGTGTTACTTCATTTGAGAAACCCAGTGTATTGTTTATGAGGCCCATTTCCATTGTACCATAATATTGACATTATTCCTTGTACCATACCATTCTATCATTTATTGTTCTACCATTCTTTTTGATTGAGTTATTTTCACCTTTCCTACCCAACCCTTTAACCTTGGTTCTATTCCATTGGTTACACGAGCACTTTCATCAAGAAGTTTTTGATCAATTTTCAATAGTTGTTTTAGTATTTTAGACATAGGTCATATTTTGGAGTATTATGATAATGGTTTGGTAGTTGCATATTTTATTTCTTATCCCATTCTATATCAAGTATTCTTTTATTATAATTTCCTTTGGGCAAATTAATGTCTTACCATCGTGCTACTAATTATAATTGCCTATGGTAAATTTAGTATCATTGATCTATACCATCATTTCCTAATTACAACCACCTATGGGAAATTTAGGGTCAATAATTATTTATCATTATTTGAAGTACCACCTTACCATACTTATGATGTACTATGTTGTTTACCAACTTTACCTATTTTTTTTAATTAGATGCTACACTAGTTAGATTCTTCTACTATAAGGCAAAAATATAGTGACTTGAGGTCCCATCTTAGGACTATGTAGGTAGTGCTTGAATCACATTGTGGTTAGCTCAATCATCCTAAGCCATGTTATTTCCATTTTATGAGCAACGTAAGCCATGCTCTCACCATTTTGTGAATAACCTAATCCACGCTCTAATTACTTTATGAGCAATCTTTAGCTTAAATTCTCTTGCCATTTTGTGAGCTTGGATAGTTTCATATCTCCTAATTTTATATTGAGTTGAGATATATATAAAATTCTAAAAAACATTATAAAATTATCTATAAAATGATAAAAATTGACCGCTTCTTTCCCTTAAAGATTTTATAAACCCTAGCTATTTCATAAGAAACCACTTATCATTTAGTTTACCCATCCTTACTATCCTAACATCTCATGTTATCACCATTTTGTAAGCCCATTCCAATTTTATTATATCACATTCATCATGTTTTTATTCTTATAATTTATTATTCTATCCCATATCCTAGGAGAACTGTATTTGGCCTAAATTTTTTATTGGATATTCCATCTATGGAACTATATAGGTAGCATCCACTTTCCTAGTGCATCTAGAGATAGCTCGACCACCCCTTACTTTTATTTTATTCCCTTATATTTTTTTATTTGATTATCCCTTGTCGTCTAGGGTCATTGACCATTGTTTTGTGTGTTCTTTGTTTACACTAATATTATGATTAACCATTGTTTGTGTTTTATGTTCTTTTGATTATTTAATTTGTTGTTTGTTTATTATTTTATCTTTCTATTTGTTTATTTGTTTGACTATTTTTTTGCTTTCTTATTATGACTCGATTCAGTCTTTATGCATTTATTAGGTGATTCCTTGCACATTATTATTGAATCCATCCATATTCATACATCCACATCATCATCATGGTTTTTATCATTGGTGCATTATTTTTAATTATGTATTGGATCGTGTGTCAGTCTATATGTATATTTTGGCCAAGTTATCATGGTTTTCTATCATGATGCCTACCATCACATGCTATAGAAAAAATTAGATCCAAGATTCTACATATTAATGCAAAACTGATATATCTCCTTGGCATCAAAAAAATATTGATTTAATACAAATCATATCCTACACAAAGTAATTAAATAGTAAAATAATTTTCCTCATTACTAGTTTAGATGCACATATCCCTACTTGCAAGTTGCCCAAATTCATCTTTTTCCTCTGTACCCATTTTTCATCATATTCCATCTCATATTTGACACTATCAAGGTACAATGCTTATAACCACCTCTGGGAAAATCATTGTATACCATCCCACTTGCATTACCAATGATTCTAACCACCTTTAGGTAAACCATTGTGTTTCCATCTAATTAAAGGTTAATGATTATAACCACCTATGTGTAAATCATTATATTTTTTCTACCCAATTGGGGCATATTTTAATTTTGATAATGCTTATAAATACCTTTAACCATTATCTTAATTCACCTAACTATGACATATTTTTATCCTACCAATAATTATAACCACCTGTGGGCAAATAATTGGTTCCCCTTTCATTATTATAACCACCTTTGGTCAACTCATTGTCTTGTTACCCTAAGCCTTTTTAAATTATTATAACCACCTTTGAGCAAATAATTACCTTTTTGGTTCCCCCTATACTAATGATTATAACTATCTGTGGGCAAATCATCTTGTTTGTCTACCTAACTAGGGTAGCTCCATATGCCACTAATTATAACTACCTATGTTAAAATCAATCTTTTCCACCCTATTTCATCTTTTTGGTCCCATCATTTCTTCCTTTTGAGGGACCAATTTTTGACCCATTTTCTAATTGCTCCCTCAAGGGGACAACCTATAGTTTATCCATTACCATTGAAGTCATAGGCATACAGGACCTTTTCATTCTTTGAGAAGACATTACTATACCTATAGCTTGCAATTCCTTTCCAAATAAGGGAAAATTGTAGATGCCTAAAACTAGCCACAACTGGCTTTCAACCAGATTTTAGATTGATTCCTACCAACCATTATAAATTAAGATCAGGAATCATTGAATGTCAAAAATTTACTTATGTATCATTTGTCAAAGATCATAATCATATTGATACATCCCTAGTTGGGGCATGTTATCATATACAACAATAACCTCTCATGGATTCATCTTTAATCACCATGTGGCATCATAACAATTAATTTGGCACATGAACTTAAATCAAATCTTGAAAGAGATAAATGGCTAATCAAAATTAAATTAATAAGATAAACCAAATTAAATGCCTATTTGAATTATCCATTTAAAATTAGTGAATAAATAAATAAGGAAATTTAAAAATATGAAATATCCTAGCTTTTCATGATTACCTTTTGTGAGTTGTTAAGCCCTTTAAAAATATCCAAAAATATCTCATTTTGGAGACCCATGCCTATTCATTGAAAATAATTATTTTTTGGAAACTATTAAACTCTATAGGGGTTATATTTGACTCACCTAGGTTAGGTTTTAACCCATTCCAAGCCTTAACTCCACCTTGACTCACACTAGGTTGGGGTTAGATCCATTTGATATAAATACAAGCCATTGCCTATTGAATTCTAAGCTTGGAAATTATAGAGTTATAATATAGGTTTTATTACATGATATTCATATCAATAATGTTATAATGCTAAAATATTTATCCAATATATATCAAGCCAACACAAGCCATGGTGCCAAGGAGATAAGGAGCCAAAAAATATCCATTACCAAAGACTCTTTGAAGCACAAACTAAGAAAGCCACTCAATAATGCATTTGGAGCTCTCAAGGAAGGTAAACTATTGTGTGTATTTTGCATTTTGGTTGTGCTTATCATTTATTTTTGTTCATTAAGCTCACCCCTAATATCTAGGCTTGTAAGTGTTAGTGTTAATGTGTTTATTTGAGTTTTGTTTCTTAAACTGACATGTTACTAACCTCCCTTCTTAAATTCCTATGATCACAGTTGGAACACCATTTTAAAATCATGATAACTTTCAAGGTGATTAAAACTTGAGAAAAAATATCAATGGGTTTGTACGAGTATGTGTGAGGATCCCTAGGAAAATAAATGACAAATATAAATATGTTCATGAGTGAATGTGATATGGTGCCTTGAAGGATACCCAATAGAAAACCTACTCAAATGGATTTAAGAGGGTTATGAAAGTAATAAAATTATCAATGGAATATGATATGCAAGTATAGTACATTAAATAACAAAATAAAAAATATGGTGGTAGCCATGGTAGAACTATAATATCAAAGTTAAATTATGTTATATCTATAAGATCAAATGTCTAGTATCTACATAATCCTAAATTTTTTTAACCAAATAAAAATATTTACAGTGTAAAATAATATACAATCAGTTGAACAATTGTAAGACTTGGTAACAACCACTTTATAATTGATCAATGTTGTGATGTCACTAGATATTATTATTAATGAGTTGTAGTCTAGAGTAATGACACTAAAAGTGCTATGTGATAGAAAAAAAAGTGTATTTATATATTTGCATAAGTGTGTAACCTAATTTTAGTGATAATGAAATTAGCTTAAGACTGGATATACAATAATGGTAAATTAGGGTAAGATCTAGTGACCTCTTTCATCCTAGATTAATTACCTTGCACTGAAGATAAATAGTCACCATTTAATGTAGTTGTAATAAGGTATGTGAAAACAAATTTTAAACCTAAACTTATGTAAACCAATTTCCATAGGAAGATGTTTGACCTGCTTGATGATCTAAAAGAGGTATATTTTTTCAACATGTCTATTTGATCTAAGCATAAATCACTTTATATAATTTATTGGGATGTTATAATCTATATTTATTTCTATCTATTAAAGGGTCTTTACAATATATTTGGTATCAAATAGAGGTGGAAAGTAATGGCATATGAATTATTCATTGAATATAATAAGGAACCCAAGGCAAGATGGAATATTTATCTTGAAATCATTTTATCCTGCTTTGTTGGTGATGGTATGGGGCTCATACCAAAGTGGATGAAGATTGTGGTAATTTCCTATCAGTATTTACTTCTAAAAATGTATATAAAATTGATCACCAATATGGAAGATGTGTTGTGTTTGATCCTTGTCTTGGTGTTTCTTGTATTTTTCATTAACCTATTACATAATCACATGTATTTGTTATTAAATTTGTTGAATGTGCTCAATGAATTGAATATATTTCTCAACTTCCTTTTGAGTTAAATTACTTTTTATAATTGATGGAGGACTAAGATAATATATGTCAATATGCATCAAAGGTAAGAGACCCAAGTATACTGAAAAAGGGATATGTGGGGTAGAGTTGTGTATAGCTATGTTATAGTTATGTTGAATAAAAGGAATCAATTCTTCCTAAGTAAATTGATTCTATGAATTTTACACTTTCTCAAGTACACTATCATCCTATTTACCACTTATGTATGTCGATCAGTTTGTGAATGGAAAGTGGTAGATTTTATCAATTTTATGTCTATCATAGACAAAAAACTAATTACCCTAATTTTTTAAAGAATCTTACATCCCTATCAAATACAATAGTTTTGTGAATTCTGAAGTGGCTATAGAAATGTTGAAAGTACAATTGAGATATTTAAAATGCTAATATTTCTTTCTTACAAGGTATGGAAAGTTACATCTTTGAGAATATATTAAAATTAACATAAAAACAATCATTACCATTTTTGTTAGTAGGATAGCTTGAGAGAGAACCCATGGAAACATATTATTACTATCTCATTCGAAATGGAAGAGGTGTGTTTAAACATTGTTTATTGTTAACTAGTTTGTAAATTGCACATGTAGTACAAAACTTTATATATTTGGATACAATAGAATTGAGATGTTTCCAAAAGAAGTATTTTTACAACACCACAAGAGTCTTTTTTAATTCAAAATGTCATGAAAGTTTTATAAAATGATCCTCTAGTATTAATTTTTTTCTCTCTATCTCATGCATAACACATAAGTTCCCAAGGTGATATATGATTCCATCCTACAAGTATAAATATGGAAATAAATTTTAGAAAATAAAATTATGATATATATTTGAAAAATCCATGTTAGATGGATATAGTTTTGACCAAGTACTAAATTTATGTCTAAATGCATCAAGTATAGAAATAAGAGATTTAAAAGTTAGACCATTGAGAAAATATGAAACTAGATTGGTACTTCCCTTCTTATGCTTGATGTTTAAAAAGAACTAATGATGACAAGAAAACCATTTCTAATGTTGATCTTGTTGAAACTTATTCTATGTCTGTAATAAATGAATCAACTTATGATTTGTATGGATCACATTATCCTTTCCCAATATATAATGCTTACATGTTTGAATAATAACATAAATATTTAAATAATAGGTTAGACAATTTCATACCAATGTAGTAAATATTTTACTATTGTAAGTAAACAGGTGGCCATATTGAGTGATGAATTCTCCAAGTGTGAATTTTTAGGTATATATCTCAAGATGTTAGTAGAGGTTCCTAGAAAACCTTTTAGAACATGCCAATACAGGGATAACTTATGCAAGAAGTGGCAAAAGTAAACAAAATATAAAAATTCATACTAAATATATTCATTAATAGGTAAAGTAGATATTTTATGTTAAGAAATGAAGAATTATTAGAATTATAATAATTGATATAAACCATAAGATTAACATTTGTAATCAAATAGAGTATTCACTACACACAGAATAACTATAAAAGACACATAAGAAATCCTTTTTATAATGATATATATTAATCTCTATCACATTAGAACCATATCTAAATAAAATTCGGCACTATATATAGAGTTATACAAATCATTGTCACTTCATATTCTAGCCTTTTGTTATGCCTAAAGGAAGGACTCTTCAATTCTAAATTCTATCATTATTCTCATAAAGGCCAAGTACATACAAAAGGATATGCAAAAGAAAAAATAGTGAAATTCACACATGTCCATCAATTACACTCTACAATTTTGGTGGCCATTTTCTACTCCAAGTAATTTCTTAGACTTAAATAGTTGTCTCATTATGGGACAAATTTTTAGTAAGGTATATTAATTTGAATTTGAGGAATTGAACTAGAAAAAAGAGTTTTGGTTATCACTCCAAATGTTGTTTACCAATTTTCACCTTTTATGCACTACTTAGTGACCTTTTTAAGTTTTCAACTAAGTAACATACTAGCCTACCTCCCTCACAGGCTTTCAATGTACTAGCCTAACTAGTTAGCCACACTTTATGAGTGTTCAACCATCCTAACCCCACTCCTAATACTTAAGGCCATCCTAGAGAATTATACAAAAACATGTGAAAAAATACAAAATTTAAAGTGCACAATACCTACTGAGTAGGTGGTGGCATGCTTCTAGTTATATACGTAGAAGGTTATTATGATGATGGTTCTACTTAAGCTACAGATGAAGCATTTGGTTCTATGAAATCCATTGGAGGCTTGTTGGCTATTGGATTATTAGATATGACCTTGTAGTAGTCTTCCTCTACTAGAGCTCCTATTTTAGCTATTATGAATGGATGAGATGAGGATCAATAGATAGTTTTTCAATAGAGTGATCAAGTTATGACAAATATTTATTAATAATTTTCTAATCAATAAGAACTTACCACACCATAGTGAGCAATGTGCACAATGGGACTTGAATCTCCATAAGATTATAAATATCCTCATATTCTACAATGGTGATGAGTTCCATTTAAATTTACACTTTAACTTGGATGTCCTGGGATAACTCCTCTAACTGATCCAAATGCCTCTACATTTGAATGCTAAAAAAACTATGTAGAATCTCATTTTCCCATGTTTGTAGTTTATGCATGACATTACCCAGTGAATCAAGTAACTATTTGAATGTGTTGTTTATTGAATTAGAGGTAGCCAAATGATCTTCCATCACATCTTTGGCTTTATCTATCTTATCAAACTTTATCTTAGCTTTGGATAATGAGTTTGTAATTTGTTGATTCCAATTTATCATGCCCTATGTGATATGTTTGGCTTAGAGTGTATTTTTATTTAGAAATTGTTAATTTTCTTTCAAGAGCTCATAGATTACCTTTATTTCTACTTTGATGTTTTGTCCTTGAGTTTGAATCAATTGTAGCTTGTGTGTAGCCAACTAATATTTTGTTAGTTGTGATAATAAGGCTAAGAATTAATTTTATTTAGATATGAATTGTCACCAAAGACTTGGGTGACCAATTTATGGAAGCTACTATCAGTGAGCTAACATGCATTGGTTAGCCAAAGGTGTAGATCTATATTATCCTCTCACAATTGTAAGACTTCTTGATTCAAGACTGAAGCCTTCTACAATATTTATTCTTGAAAATTAGTTGCACCTTCAATCTATTTATTGAGTGGTAGATATAAAACATCCAAATATGTTTTGTGTTTTATTTTATCCATATCCATATATGACATCATATTTATTATAGGGCCATCATGATCTACACTAAAGAAAAAAGGTTGTATAATGGATGGATGTTTTAGGAACATATTATAACCATTGACTAGCTATTTAAGGTCTTGACTAAGAGACATCCTTATGCATGCCTCCTAGATTGGATTATGAGCTTGAAGGTAAGGTCAATGCTTATTTGGATTTGTCATTTGAACCACCTTAGTGGTCACTATCAGTTGTTATGTATCAACTTGGTGTTGCACTACATAGTCTAATTTTTATTTAGATCTTGATTCTATCTTAGCTCTAGATTTGGATTGTAATTTATCCTTAGATTTATCTTATGCCTCATCCTTAGATTTGGCATCCATGTCAAACTTGTCCTTAGACTATTCATCTACTTTATATTTGGATTCAACTTCATTCTCTTAGGCATCTTACTTAGCTTGCTCTTCTTGAGTGTACATAACTTTTGCTCCTCCTGAGCCCTTATAGGTGTCACTTCTTCATCTTCATTTTCTTTTACAACTTTTACTTCTTGGTTTTTCCTTACTACTTATACTTATTTCTTCTTTGCCTATACATATTCATATCTTTTTCTTGAGCCTTTGCTTCCTTAGCCTTTTGCCTACATTCCTCCTTTATGGCCTATTGCTTGTATTTTCCCCCTTCCTTACCTCCTTTTATTTTTATTCTTCTCTTCCTTCTCCTTACTATTATCCTTAATTTATGTCTTTTTTGAATCTTCTTGCTTATATGTAGCTTATTGTGGTTCAAGTTATGTCAAACTACTCTTTTTAGACTCTTCCATTAGAGTCGATAAGTTAAGCACTGTAACTGATTATGAATATTTTTAAGAGGGTGATTCCACAACAATACATATTCATTCATTAATATTATTTATAGAGGTTGGTGGGGGAATGAGGTTATTATTTGCAATCTTTTTAGTCTAGACTTGAGGTTGTTTATGGTATTATTTTGCTTGATTTTCTCTACTCTCCACTACTGGGTATACAAAATACACCATCATGTATTTGATTGTTGAGGATGATCTCATTGTAGTAGGGGTCCTTGGTCTATATAGTAAGAATAGAGGTGGAATTTATTTTAGTAATAGGTATGTTTTATGTGTAGCAGAAGATCCTATAGTTAGATCTATCTTGAAAATTTCCATCTAAATCATTATCAATCTACATCTTGAGCCATAATATCAACTATAATGGAAGGAGTAGCTTGGGTGATATCAACCCATAGATCCTACCTTAACTAATTTTTCACTTATAAAGTTTGCACTGACTTCTTAAAAATAACTCATTTTACTCTTATTTCTTATAAACATCATTTTTAATGTTTATAAGCAAGGACTACAAAATGTCTTATTCTTTAAGTCCCAACTCTACCAAGTTACACTTAGTTGTTATCTTCAAAACATGTTTATTATCTAGCCATGAAATTATATGGTGTGTCATATTCTTAGATAGTAGTGGTGAATCTTTTCATTTTGGTGCCTTCCTCTTACCTTTGTTGACCTATGGTGGAGCTACTATTGTTTATGGTAGTTCCTCTTGTTAATACTTTGCCTGTGTAGGCATGGATTATTTTGATCCTAGAGGTATGGATTGTAGAGGTTACACCAAATTATAAACTAGGAATTTATACCATAATAATTCCACTTAAAAAAAAGGGTAGTGGATATGTGGTTGCTTTGGTATCTCATATACTTTGATCTAAATGCCATTGAGCAACTTTGTGACCCATGCATGTTTTCCTAGATATTACATTTCATCCTGAGGTACCTTGGGCTATGAAATGATCAAGTCTTGGATATCAAACCACCATGCATTAAATCTACCTAAATATTCATAATACTACCTTATCTTAGTCTAACTAATGTTGATGAATGCAATAACAAGCCAAAAATATCCAATTGGGTTGATTAATCCCTCTAGTGACTTCTAATATGTAAAATAGAGGAGTAAAACTAAAAATTGATGTTGATATTCTTGTAATGTGTCGACGAGAACCTTATCAATATTTTTATGAGTTATAAAGCTATAAACTTAGGCCAATTAAAATCCTTGTGCATGTGTATCATGTGATACATAATATCCATAACACCTTTGGTTTCCTTATTTACATGTTTGGTTGTCTACCAAAACCACTTGGTGATGAATTTAGAAATAATGTGCACTGAGCCATATTTCAAAAAATTGACAAGGATTCCCCTTCCTACCTTTATATAGTTTTATCTTGTGTCTAAGTGGATAGGTGGAGCCATAGATTTGTAATGCAAAAGGGATTTACCTTAGCTAGAAGACCCATTACTTTTTACATGGTCACATGATTGATCAATATTGTAACATATTGAGAAAGATGAATGCACCCTCATTATATCTACTTGGTAATGTAATCATTACCTCTTCAAATTGCCTAAAATTAGGTAGATTGATAATTCACTTAGCATCAAAGCTTCATAGAGGATGTTGAAGTGCCATCATTCCTACTTGTGTTGCTTCTTGATGGTCAAGGCTAAACAAAGAAACTTATACCACATTAATAAAATAAAAATATCTTGATCATGATGTATATTTTACCTAAGTCCTAGGCCAATCCTCATTTCCTCCTTCTACGCATCAGTGACCAAAATCAATAATTATACCCTATCCATGTTTATTTTTGTAGACTGAATTAAATAATTTATTTAATTGATCTTTTGCTAGTGAGAAATATATGCACAACTATCTTATTTAAATGAAAATCATAGAGTTCTCTTATTTAAAGAAGTCTATAATGTATTTGTATTTTCTACACCCTTTACTATATAGTTCTTGCTTCCCATGTCCATTTCTCTAATGAGTTTAAATGCACTGAGTTGGTTGCATAGGAGTTTGCCTCCAGAATTAATGCCAACCAATTATTTTTATATGATGGTTACTATTTTTCATCTAAAATCCTTGATCTATTAGATGATAGGTATCTAATGTGACATGTTGTCTTTTCATCTATCCACTTTCCTTTATGGATCATCTTTTCATTCTACCATTCACACCACTTTGGGAAAGATATATTATATCAAGTGCATCATAATTAATAGTTTTGAATGACCACTAATCATTATTTCTCCATAATTATCTTATTATCACCTCATTCCAAAACTTAATTAATGAACCATGTGTACCTATTTATATTTTTCTTTCTCTTAGGATGAATCTGTATATATATATCACACTCTATAATTTTAACTGACTAAGATTCGTTCCAATGTGCTATGATACAAATACTGAAATGTAAAAACACACACAACCTTAAAATTTTAAAAAAACATTAAACAAAAACACTAACTACATGACGTTACTCATCACCCTCTCCCTTTGTCAAAAATTAATGATAGAGATTAATGATAGTAAAGATTAAGCCTACAACCATTTACAAACCTTGGCAAAAAAATTCCCTAAAATTCTTTTAAAATAATTATTACCTACTATGAAACATCATGAATGATATAGGGTCCCTTCCATCTAATGTGAAACTTGCCCATAAATGCATTAAATCCAATGTCATAGTAACACTAATTTCTCTAGATAAAATTATTTATATCAAAAGTAGTGATCAAGCCATGTTTTTAAATCAACTTGTTAATTCCATGTGTCCATTTTATTCTTTTCTTATTTTCCTCTATCTTAGTTGTTAAGCCCTCAATTTTGGCTAAGTACTTTTTGGTAATAATTGGTGTGGAGAGGCATGATGAAAAATATTGTGGTGGGGAAGACCATGTTGTGGTAGTCAATGGCATGGAAGAATCAAGTCCCATAAAATAAATGTGCATGTAAAATAAATAAATTGATAATGAAGGAATTGAAACTTAGCAAAAGACTTGGGGAGCATGTAAAAAGTAGAGAATGATTATGGAGAAATTAATAGGGATAGAAGAGACTAAGTCAAGTGTAAATCCATCACTAGCCCATAGGAAAATAGGCACTTAGAGATGAGGATCAAACATTGAGAGATAATATAGGGGGAAAATGGCTTGGGTGCTAAGTAACTTAATATAAGTGGCTACCATGGATCAAATGTATTGATGATCATTGACAAGTCACCTTGATTGTAATTACTTATATAACTACTTGGTTAGGAAAAACCAATTATAAATAGCCCCATGATGTAATTTTTAATGGTTTTTGTTGGTGTTGTTCAGTTGGATGTTATTGATAGAGTTTATACGAGTTGGTTACATTGGAACTCTAAAACTATGTATTTTTTAAAGATCACTTATGAATATGATGAATGAATCCTATGTTGACTTAATATTATTGTTAAATAATCTATGGAGTTAAGGTTATTAGTTATCATTTAAGTCATATTTTTATTTTGACCATTGAGTATTGAATGTGTGATATGTTAGATATGGACTATAGGATGAGTTTAGTATTATGTATATGTTTGATCACCCTTGTTTAATAAGTTGGAAAAACACACATTCACATGAAAAAACTACTGGGAATCAGTCCCTCACTTTGTGCTTCAGGTGAGTATGTGAGAATGTTTTATTTCATGAAATACCAGTGCACCATCATGTTAGACTCTTCTTCACTTAGATGCATGCCTAGGGAAATCCATGCCCATTTAAAGGAAAATCATCACAATATTTTGGTTATATTACCAAAACTTGTAGCAATTATTTACATGATGGTGTAAAATACTCAAATGAATATCTCTAGAGAATAATTAATGATGGGTTACTAGAGTAGAAGATTGATTTTAATTACCATTTATTGAACTAGGAATCTTCACACATAGGTGGGTAGAAAAAATATATACAACTCATTGTATGATACATTATTTGTATAATTTCATGTTCATCTTCATGCTTGGATAGTAGCATATGTAAAAAACCAATTGAGGAACTATGGATGGAATGTAATGTGGTCCCTAGAGCATGAGGTAGCTTGAACATAGTTGGGAGTGCATTAGATGCATGTTGTTGATGTTTGGTGGCACATAACTTTGAATAGTTACATTCTAGAGTCTGTAATTTCAATATTCCTATGTAGAGGAAGCCCAATTTCACTTCCTCTAGGAATCACATGGTATATATCTTAAGCATTTTTTTCTATAAATTAATAAGCTCTTTATAGATTATAGACTTGAAATTTTCTCCATGGATGGCTAAACTCTTTCTTGCATTATAAACATAGTTGGTGGGGAAATGGAGGGGCACTTTTTGATGTAAAGTTATTGGTTTAATGTGGTAGCCAATTAGTGGGAATTATATAATCACAAATATGATGAAACTTTATGAAGGGCTATGAGTGGAAGTCAGATAGGGACAGGATGAAGGAACTCAAAAAGTGTTGTAAGAGTCTACATGGAAGCAGAAAAACATATTAAAGACTCTCCAACCATAAGACTACACCTAATTCTAGAAAAAAGTATGTGTGGGAGAATCAAGTTAGATAGTGGTGACTAAAGAACCAATTTGGATAGGCCCACTTCCCCACCCAAAATGTGTGTTCATGATCTTGAGTTAGATGACATCTTTCTACACAACTACGATAGAGATAGTGTAGAATTATAAACTAAACTTGTTAGAGATACTTTTTTTAGATAAAGATTTATATAGTAGATTATTGTCCATTTGTTTTCCATTTATAGAAAATCCTATGGCCCAACATAGAATGCTAAGTGGACCTAGAATAGACAATTAGAATATTACTAACTCAACTATAGTTAATCAACCTACCTCAACACCTAGCATATTGGGTGACTCTATTACTAAAAGAGGCATAAGAGGTGGTATGAGTGGTAATTTCGTTATAAGAACTATAAGAGGTGTAGGAGGTAGTGGTAGACCTCCCCTAAAAAGTCTAAGAGGGACAAAAAGTGCCTTGTAGTATCCCACATTTAAAGATCCTAAACTACCCACTATGTATTATGAGATGACACTCCACTTATGTAAGTATCACGGTGTGGAAAATTCCATAGAACATGTTCATAAGTGTGAAATTATTTGGTGATCACATGTCATTACATCTTATGAATTAAAGTCAACTCAATTCACTACCACTCTTTTGGACCATGTGCACAAGTGGTACCATAAGTATGATCCACAATGGGCAATGGTGAATTATGTCCAACTAAAGGCAACATTTCTCTAGGAATTCAATATCCCAAAGTTTGAAAAGTAGAGCATAGCTACCCTGAATGACATCAAGTAAGAGTTAACTAAGAGCATGCATGAGTTTGATGTGAATTTCAAGATACTTATCTCTAATATCTTTTTTGAGATAAACACCACTAAAAATTCCTAGTGGTTTGTAGGAGGTTTAATGCTTCCTTTAAAATGCACCTTATCACAGAAGACTTTGACTAAATAGTAGAAGGCCTTGGAAGCTACCTTCACATTGAATATGTTGGAAGTATTTACACATGGATTAGGCCCTTCATGGAGGCATAAATAACTTACATGGCATCTCAACTGGAGAATATTACTACACATAAAGCTCATGACACTTGTAGTGGTTTTTGGTGTGTGGACTATGAAATAGAAGGCCACAATAGGAATAACTACCCTCAGAAGAGTATTTGAGCCATGATGGAGAAATCCTATGAGATTTTACCAAATAACATGATGTAATGAATTTCCCTCTGATTCAACATGCCACATAATCAAAGGTATCTACATATTGTATTATATTCAATGCATAAACTCATAATAATAATGATAATCATATTATTAGTGAAATCCATGAGGCACACACATGGTATGGATTAAAATTATGTCATCAACAACCAAGACAATATATGAGGATATCCTACTCATGGTTGAGGACATGGAGGTCAACATTTTCCACTAGGAACCTATTATAAGTTTAGTTATCCATAATACTATTAGTGTGATTACCCCATGTATCCTAAATATGCTTTTTGTAAAAATGAACACTATCTAGAGGAGTGCTCAGACCTATATAGTAAAATAATGGAGTGAAATGAAAAGGCTATAAAAATCATATAAAATAAAAAACCTCAATGGATACCATGCTCTACTACACCACTAGACCCATGGTCAACATTACTACATAAAGTGCATCTCAGTCCCAGTTCATGCCTTACCAGCCCACTAAAAATACTCGATGAGAGGAGCCTCATGTAAATTTTTATCTAGATGTTCAATAGTAGAAGAAAGTATTACATAACACCATGGATTTTATAAGAGATCTACAAGGAGAGATCTAGTTCTTCAAGGATTGAGATGTTACTATGTGTGTTGACATGCATAAAGTTAAGAATATTCATGACTTGATGCATGATGAGTTCCATGAATTATGCCAATAAATTCTTGATGAGAATATTATACCCCTTTTAAGGAATTAGCTAAGGAATAATAAGCCTATGACTATCTAGGATCATCATTTAAATCATACACAAAGGCAATAGACTCATATCTAACCTAGTCTAGAAGGGGATAACAAGATATTGGATAACGTCATTATCAATGGATGGGTTATTTAAGATATCCTTGTTGATATTGGTACTGAAGTAAATGTCCCCACTAAGGATGCTTGGAGGAAGATGTATAGCTTGGATTTGTAGCCATCACCTCATGTAATATTTATGGCTAATAATACTTGATATTTACCTATTAGAGTACTTAAAGATGCCATTGTGGATATCTTCGGTATCACTTTCAAATCTGATTTTGATGTCATTGAGTTAGCCGAAGTTGATGAATTTACAAATCTATTGGTTTTCCATTGGTGTTGTTACATTAATAATTTTTATTTAATCTTCTTGAAGTGCTATATAAGATTTGAAAATTATGATTAGTACATTGTAATCCCATTAAACCATACTCAAAGACCTTAGTATGTTGAGAGAGGATGACATTATTAACCATATCAATAATGTTACATCAAGGGGCACTGAACTACTTAACCTCAATCCAAATGGTGTATTGCATTAGGTAGATGCACATTTTATATCTAAAATAACAAGTAATTCTTGTTATTATTGGGATCATGGTGAGTATGTTCTTACTACAAGAATTTTTGGTGCTATAGGTAGTCGAGAGGATGTTCCAGGGAAGTACCATAAATTAGATAAGTTTATCCATATTCTTCATGGACATAGTATGGTTGTGATAACCATGTGGTGAGATGAAACCCCTAAGTTTCATGGTCAGATATAATTCTAAGAATTGTTTTAATGGTTAGAAGCCTTATATGTATATAAATATGATTGGGTACATTATATTATCCATATTTTTGATGGCATAGATGCTTAGTGGTGGATGCCTCACCATCATAAATTACTTACTTAGGATCAGGTTCACTCTAATTTTCATCATGATCACTGCATTTGTGGCACTATCAATTATGATGCTATTAATGCTCTAGAAGCCCATCTTGAAGCTTGTGATACCATGTGGAGGATATATGAATTTTTTTTCCTAAGTACATCTCAGTTCATTTATTCTATGGCACTCTACATACTTGGGCTCAAGAATGGTATGTAAATGAAGATCATCACATGGAGATCGATTGTTGGCATTACCTTAAGGATAATATGATTATAATGTTATCTTATTGTCTCCTTAGATAGATTTACAACTCACATTGCAAGCCATGGATCAGGATCGATGACTTAGTTTTGGTGAAAGATTACATCAAACATATACATGGTGTACAAAAGGATAGCTTGAATATTTTTCATGAACCTGATACAAAAACATCTCCACCATGTGAACCTAAACTAGACCATGATTTAAAAGAACATATCTAAAAATGTAAACAAAAATTTACGTACCAGGTTGATGAAGGTGCCAATTATAATCTATCTAATCTATATATTGATAATTTAGCTATGCATATTGAGTATGGAAAGCATAATGTCCATAACACCATCCAAGACAAACATCACCACTATACTTCGAGCCACTTTAGATGATCCAATGTAATATTGGAATAGAGGAAGCACCCAAGATGGCCATTATGGGAAAATTTTGGTTTGATACAGAGATCTCTAAGGCATTTGAATTGTTAAAAGAGTATCAATATGTCTTCCCATAGAACTATACTCAAATGAAAAGAGTACATTCTTCCTTATGAAAAATGCACATAAATTTGGTAGAGGGTGACCGACTTGTCAAGAAGAGGTCTTATCATATGAATCCTAATTTTTGTGCTTGATTCAATGAATAAATTGATAACATGATCTATACAAGAGTCATTAATCTTATTGACAAGTTTGAATGGGTGAGTCCCATGGTCATTAGTATCAATAAGGATGGTTATGTTTGAGTTTGTGTGGATTATTAAGTACTCAATATTGATTATGTAACTGAACCCTTTCTGATGCCATTCATTGAAGAGATACTAGAGAGAGTTGTTGGGTGTGAGATCTATACTTTTATTGATGGCTTCTATAGATATCATCAAGTATAGATCACAAAATAGGATAATCCAAAGACCACCTTTACAATTGATTGGGTTTCATTCTCTTACAATGTGATATCCTTTGGGTTAAAGAACACTCCTATTATGTTTTTATGGATTGTAGTTGAGGCCTTCAAGGATTTTATTCATTAATTCCTTCAAGTTTAGATAGATGATTGGAATATTTATAAATTAGTGTGATACCATTGTTCAAATCTTTGACTTGTGATTGAATGCTACCAAAACCTTCAGATTCCATTAATCCTAAAGTAATGTATCTTTACTACCATGTTTAACATATTGCTTGGTCATGTTATTTTCTATGATGGACTCTTGGTGGATACAACCAAGATTTTTATTATACTTCACTTGCTGACTTTGAATACCCAATGATAAGTATGCATCTTCTTAGGACACACTGGATATTATATGAATTTCATTTGTGTGTATGTTAAGATTGTTGCATCATGAGAGGAATTATTGAAATAAAATGGTCAATTTGTATCGACCAATGCTCACCATCAAGCATTTTTTACTCAAATATGACATTAATACCACTATTCTCTAGTTTCCAAATTGGATAAAACCTTTTCACATACATGTTGATGCTTCCAACAAGGTGGTAGGCTCTATCCTTGCTCAACTTGGTGAGGGAAACATTGACCACCCTATATATTTTACAAGTAGAAAACTTACTCTAAATAAATGTAAATACATGACTATAGAGTGTGAAGCCTTATCCATGGTTTACACCCTTCAAAAGTTTTATCAATACTTACTGGCCACTCCATTCATCTTTTTCATGTACCATGAAGCACTAAAGTACCTAGTTAATAAGCTAATATTACATGGTCACATTTTTCAATGAATTGTGATATTCTAAGAGTTCTTATTATCAATAATAGTAAAGTTTGGTATGACCAATTGTGTCCTTGATCATCTATCACATAATTAATCTAGTGAATTAACACATGCCATTGAAGATGACTTTTGTAACATGTAGATTTTCTAAGTCATGTGTGTGCTTAAGGAGTTGAAATATATCACCTCCTTTATAAATATAGTTTTAGTACCATCTCACCTTAGTACTCAAGAAAAAAAAACTAGTTTTTTTTACAACTCCCTTCCATCTCATAGGGTGTGACCTTTATAAGTTTGGGTAGGATGAAGTGTTATACTGCTACATCATGTAGCATGAAGATGCTAAAATTCTCTAAGAATTTCATGAGGGTGTCACCAAAGGACACTATGGGTATGAAGCTAAAATGTGGAGGGTCTTTTTGGTTGGTTTATGGTGGCTTACCTTGTTTAAATATGTTAAAGCTTATGCGTGATAGTGTGACATTTGCTAGTGTGTGGGAAAGATGAACAAAAGGGATGTTGTTCCCCTTCATCTTATCTTGGAAAAATAACCCTTTGAGAAGTGGAATATTGACTTTTTTGGCCCCATCAACCTAATAGGGAGGCATAATAATATGCACTATGTTATCACTACTATCGATTACCTTACATAGTGGGATGAAGTCATGCCAACCAAGGATTATATCAATGACACTACTAAAAGGTTCATATGTGATAATATCATTACATGATTAGGATATCCATTATGTATAACTAGTGACCAAGGAACCCATTTACTTAATCAGACCATCCAAATCCTCTTAGCTAAATTCATAATTGTGTACTATAAGATAACATCTTATCATCCTTAGGCCAATGGTACAACTGAGGCATTCGATAAGATCTTGACTTATACATTGACCAAGATATGTAATATTGGGTGCACTAACTATGATGATCATGTGTCTATGGTGTTTTGGGTGTATTGGACCACTTACAAATGATTGAATAAGAGTACACCATTTAATATTGTGTTTGGTACTAAAACCATTCTTCCAGTTGAATTCCTTGTATCTTTTCTTTGTATTATGTGCTTTGGTTGAATGGATGATGAAGCATCCTTAAAAGTGTACCTAGATTCTCTATTGCATCTATATGAGACCTAGTTTATCATGCATTGGAGTTAAGGAGTGGAGAAGCACAAATAGAAGGCCTGGCATGATTATCATTTGAATAACAAGACCTTTTTTCCATGTATAAGTTTTGGTATATGACTCCAAGTTCACACATAATTCAAGAAAGATTCACATCTATTGAGATGGTCCATTTATTGTTCATAGTATTCATCCCACCAGTCCATAAAAATTAAAGTGATTAGATGGCCAATTCCTTCCTGACCATTTTAATGGTACTCGATTGCGACCCTAATATTTAGCATAGTCTTCCCTCTTTAAGTAACAAGGCATATTCCAGTAGGTTAGTCTAGGTTTTTTATTATTTTTAATAAATTGTGGTACTATTTTCATTCCCTTGAGTATTTTTAGGGTTAAAACTTTGTTCTTTATTTTTGTATTTCTTTGTAATGTTATGGAGGACCACATAAAAGTTTTAGTATGGGATAAGGGTAGAAGAAGTAAAATATATGGAGCACAAAGGAAATGGTCAATGATAATGTGTGTAGTATCAAGGGTGTGTAATTAGAAGTGTGTAAGGACAAAAGGGTACATAGGATGTGGCTTGTAACCACTAAGCTAAGTCAAGGTAAAGAATTGAGGTTCCCATCTTTGGAATGGAAAATTTTAAATTTATTTATACCTATCATGCACTTCTATAAAATCATGGGATGGGACATGTATTTAATAAAAAATAAGTAGTGGTAATTGTAAGTGTACAAAGTACTCATTGTGGCAATAACATCACTATCATTTATTACATGAAGTGATAGAAGAGGTAGTGGGGTATTAAATGTGAGTTACCCCTCAAGTATATAAAATTTTAAATGAAGGTAATTTCACATTTTACTATTATCACATTTAATAAAATACAAATCCAAAATAGCATTGTTGAGATGCTTAAAGAGTAATTTTTAAACTTTTATTCAAGTGAAAATCATTTTTTTGTGACTATTTGGAGAATCACAAAGTGAAGTAGTTGTGTTAAATAGGTAGAGCATTGAAAGGGTGATTGTAGAAGCATAGATTTATAGATTTTTAGGTTGCAAAGGTGTATGTTCATCATTAGAGGGAGTTTAAGTAGGATATTTGAATGGATTAATGAGGCAATAATGTATTATTTAATAAATATTGGATGGTCACACCTCAAACTTTGAGCTCCTTGAAGGATGATCTAACTGAATAAAAAGGACCATTATACTGAGCCTTTACCTATGATTTCAAAGAAAAAAGAGTTGGAGATTGTGGGTGTTTAGCCATTTTTAATTAGGGAAGAAATACTTGAAGAGTCTGATGCACATGCAAAAATGTTTTCACAACAAGCTGAAGAAAAGAACACTAAGTTAGGGATGGTATACGAGGTTAATAATAAGTTTTCCATACCCCCTCCATCTCCAATATTGATCAATGAAAATCAATATCTAGAGGTGGTGTTGTGCATAGGGAATTGGGTGTCAAATGTACCCACTTATAGCATTTTTCACTATAACCATTGCCATCTTGACAACAAAGTAGAATTACAGTGTGACTACTATATAGAGTGAAAAAACATGAGGAATAAGCTGGTTTATGACAAAAATATTGTTAATGCTTTTAATGATGAAAGACTCTTACAATTATTCAATCTTCCATATTTTGTGAAGTTGATTGAAGTAGTAAATTTTTTGATTTTGCATGTACATAGAGACTATTTATACTTTATTAGATGCTAGATATAGATTAAACCAAAATGGATAAGTAAAGTCTCAGGGTTTTATTGCTTAGGTGTTGACCTTAATTATGACTTGGAAGACCAAGAAGAGATAAATAAATACTACAATGGTGCTTGAGTATCAAAAACAAGTCCATGTTATGCATATCACAACTCCCCAATATCCCTCTCTCAAAGTGGTCATGTGCATCATCATGACCAAGGTTGGAGTAATTGATAAATGGAAAGAGGTGGATATGGCCCATATTTATGTCACTCAACAAGTTACCATGGGAGTGAAGTATAACTGGGCATAATACTTTGCTAATAATATTATCATAGATTTAGAGAAAGCCTACTGCCTACCTAACCAAAAGTTTGCTTGGGGTGATTTCATATTATTACTAGTTTTTGATTGAATTGGTGTACATGATTACATAATTGAATATTTAAAATGGGCATACCCTCACAAACACAAGTCCCTACATAGAGGTTTAAAGTGTTCTCTTTCCTTGGTGTAATAACCCTCTCCTACAAAAAAAAATGAAGGGATGGTATGATTGGATGAAGGAAGCCTTTGGGAATTAATGACACATTCTAAAGGACTTACCTAGACTCATTAGGGACTAAGAAAAGTTCACAGTAAAACAACATTTTTCCTTAGTGTGCATATAAATGGTTCCCTCTGGAGAATTGTCTAGATGGCTTAAGTTACCTTATGATTTCACTAATTATTATTTTATGAATGTCATCAACAAAATATATGATGCATGCCCAATAAACATTGCTACTAATAATATTGATGTGGATACTCACAGTTTCTTCCAATTGTACATATACCTTAGGAAGAAGGCATACAAGGAAAAACTAATTTGGATAAAATTGGCATTAAGGTCTAATATATTTTGGTTAGAAATTTAATTCATTATTTGTTTTACATGTTAAAACCCATGAATAAATCATTAGGGAGCATAAAACATGAGAAAGAGATAATCCCACCTCTACAAGCACTAGAGAAGAAGAAATAGAAGTGTCAATGGAATGATGCCATCACCAATGCCCAATTAGAGTAGGTAAAGTGGCAAAGGACTTCCCTAACACCAACTAAGGAAATTAAACTAGTAAGTCAACCTAAAGTCCTAGAGCTAGAAATGAAAACTCTTCCTTTGGAACATGAAACATTGGTACCTAAGGATGGGGACTTAGAATAGAAGATAGGAATTTTGAAGGAGACACCTAAAATAGAATCTCAAAGCAGTGGTAGATAAAATCACGTCTAAGATGTAGAATTCCATAAACCATTGGGAAGGTGTCAAAAAGAAATTTGAGTAAAAATTACCTGAGTTTTTGGTAGAGCTTGAGAATAATGCTTATTCTAGGATGAACTCATGGCTTAGTGTGGGGTGATGTTGGGCCCTTAATTTTGGATAAGTAAATTTTAGGAATAATTGACATACAAAGGCATGGCACAAAAGACCATGGTATGTAATACCATGGTACAAGATACCATGGCATAGAAGATTAAAGTCTCATGGAATAAATGTGCATTTTATATGGAGAACCTAAGAATGGACTCAAAATTTAGAAAAAGACTTGAGGAACACATAGAAAGTGGAGAATGGTTATTGAGCAATTCATAGGGATGAGAGAAAATAAGTCAAATGTGAGTCCATCACTATCCCATAGGAAGATAGGCACTTGGAAATGAGGATCCAATATCAAGAGATAATATAGGGGAAGAAAGGTCTGGGTCCTTAAGAAGTTATGTAAGTGGTTTCCATGAATCCAATGTATTGATGATCATTGGCAAGTAACCTTAATTGTAATTACTTATGTAACTACTTGATCATGGAAAACCAAGTATAAATACCACCATGATGTATGTTATAATGGTTTTTATTCATGTCATTTAGTTAGATGTTATTAATAGAGTTTATATGAGTTGGTTACATTGTAACTCTTTAAATGTGTATTCTTTAAAGATCACTTATGAATGTGATGAATGAATCCTATGTTGACTTACTATTATTGTTTGGTAATCTATGGAGTTAAGGTTAGTAACTATCTTTTGTGCCATATTTTTATGTTGATCATTGTGTATTGAACATGTGCTAAGTTTGATATAGACTATATAATGAGTTTAGTACTATGTCTGTGTTTGAGTGCCCTTGTTTAACAAGTTAGACAAATGTACCCTCATGTGACAAAACCAATGGCAACTAGTCCCATACTGTGTACTTCAAGTGAGCATGTGAGAACTTGTTTTTACATGAAATTTTAATGTGGCAACACATTAGACTCTTCTTCACTTTGGCATGCACCTAGGGAAAGTCATGCCCATTTCTAGGAGAACCTAAGAAAGAGTTATAGACCCTACAAAATCAATGCCCCATTTTTAAAAAGGTTGATCTACTATCATTTTAACCAAAGGAATATCATCTCGGTGATTAAGTTTTCTAATTATTTGACAAATATCATAGTGTTTTACCACCCTATGAGCATCATGAAACAAATTCAGCCATAAAATACTAACTATATTATATTTCTCATAGTGGCTTCTCCTAATAAATGTCTTCCTAAAGATCCTTGAATTGATACCTAAAGGATCTACAATCATTCATGATTTAAGAAACATACACATATTACATCATCTTTATCAATATTATATAAGAATCCATTGATGAGGCTATAAGGCATTGTTTGTGTAACCATTTTCTTCTTATCTCTTTAAACATAATGTGCAAGAAAAGTTACTTTTTATAGAAAGTATGTAATGCCCATATTATCAAAGATCGTAGAGAATCTGAACATATGTACATATGGGGATTAATCTTGTATTTATTCTAGTTCTTCTCTATTCTATATCCTAATCAAATAACCAGGTCCCATATTCTCTCTTCTCAGCTTCACATTGGCCATGAATTGGAATTCTTTAAGCAACATCAACCACTTGGATATCCTTACACCAAGCAGGGCTTCTTAACTAGGTATCACAAGGCCTAGTAATTTTTTAAAAATTTAAATGGTGTGGCCAAAATATAATGCCTAAGTTTTTGTAGAGAAAATGCCATTACTATGGATTCTCTCTCTATGATCATGCAATTTATTTCTATGGTTGATAGTTTCTTGTTTACAAAATGTATAGGATGATCTAACCTATCATCCCCTAGTTGTGCTAAGACAACTCCTAATGTGATACATGAAGCATCCACATGTACATGAAATTGATTTTTCCAATCTATAAAGTCTACAATAAGATCTATCACTAATCTTTATATAAGTTCAATGAACATTGTTTGACATTCCTATGTCCATTCAAACTTTGTTTCTTTGCATAATAACTTTTCCAATAGCATAAATATGGTTTTGTATTACTTGATAAACTTTTAGTGATATCCTATGTGACCCATAAAGGTTTTCACCTTTGTGGAACTAGTTGGAGGTGGCATCACCACTATAACTATAATTTTAGTGTGATCAACCATAATTCTATCTCTACATATGATGTGACCCAAAATAAAACCAAAAGGTGTGAAAAATAATAATTTATTCATATTCAATGCAATTCAAAGGGTTTAACAACATTCAAGAATTAGAATTAGTTTAGACATGATATTTGAACAAAGAAAAAACATACCAATCATCCAAATAGACCTCTATAAAATCATGAATAAAATATTTAAATAGGGTTACCATAACCCTATAAAAATATATTGGAACATTTTTAAGGCTAAATGGAATTACCTAATATGTAAACAAACCCCATTTCATTGATTTTTTTTGTTTATCCTGGTCTCACTTTGTGATAGGAATTTGATGATATCCACTAAATACATCCATGAATGAATATACCTCATGGCTTATGACTGATTCAATAACCTCATTTGTGAATGTTATAGGAAATGGATCATTAATGTAAGTATAATTTAATGCATGATAATCCCCACATTCCTAAATTTCACTGGTCTTATCTAGTTGCACTACTATGGGACTAACCCAATCTATCCTTAATATAGATAGATTATCCTTGCTTCTTATATGCAATCCAGCTCAACCTCCACTTTCAAATTCATGTTGGGATTCAATCTATATGGGAAATTTTTAATTGGTCTAGAACACTATTTCAATTCAATGTGAATTTCTCACAAGAATGTATCTACATCTTCAAATTCTATAAACTTAGTCAAAAAGGCATCCTAATAATCTCTTAATAGTTACAATTCCTCTAAAATCTCATTATGAGTCTAGTAATCTCCCAAAGTCACTAGTTTGGACACAAAATCTATTTTAATATTTAACTCCATCTTCTTCAATGATTATTTATATCCTATTTTAGATCCATTGGGTAATGACTCTCATAAAATTTATTCTCTTTTTTGTTCTGTAATGTTTAAATTTCACAATCTTTCTTCCTTAGCTTGTTTAATGCTTTGAACTTTTATTGGCTTAACTCTAGTTTGAAGAAACCTTATAGATCCAAATCCCCATAATTCTCAACATATTATGTTAGCTCACCTATAATTATATTATAAGTCTTAATAAGAGACTAATCTTTTTTACTAGCCTTGTAGTTATGAATTACTAGTGAGTTGCTTCTTATTGTGATGATGAATATGTCACATTTCCAAAATATTCTACCTGGACTTAACATATAAAAGTTTTTAATTTTTACAAAACATTGTACACTAATAGATTTTCATCTTTAAAAACAAAATTTTGGATAAAATCTTGATGGACATGTGCCTAATGTTTAGTCTCCCTCCTAAACTCCTAATGCATATACCACACAATTAAAAGTTGTGCTAGAGTGTAGTTGAAAATATGCACCTAGTATCTTGGATCAATAGCTTAAGTAGACCATATATCTATGCATTTGTGAATATGTATCTCTATACATTGGCCTTATTTAAATAATGGCCACTCTATTTTAATAGTGAGTGGTAGTTTAAATCATTCTCTTAGAAATTTTCATGCTTCATCCCATTATAACTCTAGTTTTCTATGAACTAACCACTGCATCACATTAGTTCCTTTCAAATAATAAATGAGTGTGTTGACTCTAATATATATATATATATATATATATATATATATATATATATTACATGCTGATCTAATATAAATATAAATGGATTGATATCTTTTGTCATAAAATATTCTATAAATTGGAATTATGTGGAAAATACTATTCATAGAGACCATACCTCATGATCTTCCTAAACCCAATTCAACATATGCATGTCTAAGTCACCATTGATAGAAGATGTTACATCCCAAGGTATAATGCCTTCTCAAGTATGTTCTATGTAATCCATGGTTGTTTCACCTATATTATATAATAAATCTACTTTTAACTTAGTTAGAGATCACACCAATGAAGAGGTACATACTTCAATTTAAAACTAATGAGATGGAGAATTTATTAGTAATGGATTATAAACTAGAAAATCTATAATATATGACTATATATGTTGTTCAAGTTGTGATTTAAATAATTGATATTGCATAGCTTACAAAACATTTTGCTTTGTATCTACACTGACTTATAACCAATTATTATCACTATATGCATAATGTGACTCTAGTTATTTTGGAATAACATAGGTATTATGCTATGATTTATTAAATGGTATAACAAATATCTTATCCCCTTAGTGTTCTTTAATTTATTTTTCACTTTATTGATAGTCATTTTACCATCATATTCCCATTTCTTACCAATCAAGGTAGGATAATGAGTCTCATCTATTTTTCATGTCACTAACCTCAAAATCTCCTTGTAGACTTATCTCAACAACTTTGATCTCCACATCTTCCAAGTGACCAACTGGATCTACTCTCCCATAGTTTTCAGCATTAAGGTAATAAGATTGTATCTCAATGTTGGCTGACCAATAGCCTCCCTAGTAGATCTAGTAATCATGTTGATAGTACTTAAAAAATCAAATACTGAATTAGGAAGCTCATACCCTAGAATTTTAATGTCTATACACGATTCAACATCCCAAGTTTTCTTAGTTTTGACATACTAAGTAACCTTGTTAGTATGATGTTGTCCTAATTAAGTGCACTCTAAAAGATTACGAAATAGATTTATAATATTATATGAGATGTTTTATTTATGTAAATTATTGAGTATTTTTAATAAACATATCAAAATAGTTACAACACCTTGTCTCATAATTCACATATTTTTTCAATACATTTATGATTCAATAGTTATGGTGTCTCCTTATGATGTAGTTTCCTATTGTATATCCTTAATAACCTACTTAAATTGATACATCAATCTCCTTTTTGTAGTAGGATCAGGATATTTATCCTATTATACTTTCTTGATTCCATGATCTTACAACATTTCTAATAGAGGCAACACTTGCTCTATGCATTTTTGTCTTGTGACTGACTTCATGAATCCACTTTCCCTACATTGTGAACTTATCATATTTACATTGTGAACACACTTTTATTTCCTCTACTTTTATAATACTATCTAGTCTTTGATCTGATGTTGTCCTTCAACTCTATAATAAATTCATTACATCTATCTTTGAGGATTAGTGGGAAATTTCATGTGAAGTGATTATATTCACCACATGAATAACATTGAATGGGATGGCGAACTTGATGGTTATAATTATTTTAACCTCCCTAATATCCACCCTAGTACACTCCTCTATATGCCCCTCTATTTGGTTGAAATCCCTAACCTTACAAATGTTCCCCAATAGATCCTCCTTACTATGTTTGTTGCACATCATATCCACCATAACACCATAAGACATTTTTGGTGATATTTTCCTTTAATTCCTACATTAATTAACAACTCTTCTCATCATGATTGATCAATTTAAAAAAATTATAGTACAAATTCTAATATTTTTTAATGTACTATTGTAATAGATGACATGTTGACATTTCATGTCCTACTAATCTACATATTTTGTATAACTCTATTTTGAGTTTATGAAAATCATTCCTATGATGCCCTTCTCCACCACACTCTATATACCATAATCCCAATTTAGGTTTGTTAATTTCATACATATCATTTATTATATTAAGAAAATCATCTATTTTCACCGCAACTTTGGAGCCAAATACTAGAGCATCTCCATAGTCCTTAATTTTTTCAACTTGTAGGGTAGCTACTTGAGCATCAGTCTTAGTCAAGAATTAGGACTATGTAATGGAAAATCTAATTCTAGATCATAGTACTTATATAAACCAAGCAACCTTGTCCTTATCCTCTATGATAAAATTAATCTTGTTCATCACATCTAAAAATATGTGATCATAATCCCATACCAATTCTTCAGTTTAATGTTGAATCTCCTTTAAATTTTTAATGGTTTGACTCAAGAACTTATTCATCTTAAATTATGTAACTAGCTTCTCTTTAACTCATTTAATATTTAGGGCATTAACATCCCTTTTAAAAATTAACTTCAAGGATTGACTTGCTAAGGCTTTTATGATTTCTCACTTGTTTACATCTTCAAAGGTTACTCCCTTAACTTACCACTTCATGTCATGGGTTAAAAAATAATATTCAGGGTTTTCATACCCATTATATTGCATCAAGTCAATAAACATGCCTACATTCAATGCCATATTTTAACACACTTGTAATTGTTACTACTAATTTTCATGCACCAATAACCATGACTACAAGTTTATGTACACTAATAACTATGACTATAAGCTTATGCACATTATTAATTGATACTAGAGACTTCTATGCACTAGTTTTTATAGGTGTCTTAAAACTAATAAATAAAGTGAATCTAACCTCTTCTTATCTATTGATTTCTTAGTCTTTGTGCTAAGTTTACAAAATTTATCCATAAATGACTCAAACTAGCTTCTACCTATCCCTTCCTTTGCACAATGTTTTATTCTATTTAATGTCAAATTGGGCTTGGGAGATGTGTACTCAACAAATGAATGTTCTCTATATTTAACTTATTATATATGTGATCTTTAACCTATGATACTTATTCAATTACAAATAACTTCCTCTAGAGAATATTCCTTCCCTAGTCAAAACAATATATTTTCTCTTAACTACTAACTACTCATATCCTTTAACTTCTCTATTATTATTCCACTTTCCTTTTCCCTTTCAATTTTATCCATATCATCACTATCCCCATTTATTTATTCTTCATTATTGAGCCCTTCTCTTCCTTGATCTACATACTCTCCAAATTCTCCACTTTGATCATCTTGTGTAGTTTCTCCCTAGAATCCCCTACACCCTCTAATTTATCACTACTCTTATTCATAGTTAAATATGGATTATTAAATTTATTTTGTCTTCTTTTTTTTCATAGTTATCTTTATAATCCCATAATTATCTTCTCACTTTAGCTTTCTACATTTTCCATATTCTAGGTTTAATTTTAATTTCCTCTACTCAGCTTTACATCATTCAATCCTACATCACACACATCATTATAACACTTGAAGTGACTACTCCATGTTGGGATGTGTAAGCAGCATGGCCTTTTACACAACCAATGTCATATTTAGAGTAGGTAGCTTCGAAAAGATATTTCCATGGATTCATATGACAAATAGGTCATATGTAGCTTCAAAAGATAAATATCCTTATATAACAATTTTTTTTATATAACCATCGATGGTAGTCTTGGCCCATTAGTATATAGTATGGGTCCACTCAATATATATATTTTTCAATTTGTTTAACTTTTCTTCTGACTAAGCTATAAATTATGTCCTTGGCTAAAAAAAAAATAATCCAATCTAGATAATCACGCAACTAATAACTAGGTAATTCACACAAAAAGATTTCATAAATTTCTCTGTAGATATGTTGTTAAAAAACTTCTTTTACATTCTTCCTAATTATTTTCACTTATACAAAATTATGGATTCATTCTTCTAGCCATCTTTCTATATCTCTTTTCTCTAGTAGCCATCTCAACATGTTTCAACAAAAGATTCTATGATCACTACACCATATTAGCAGAGGTTCCTAGAAAACCCTTTAGAACATGATAATATAGGAATAACTTATACAAGAAATGACAAAATTAAATAATATATATTAAGTTAGACTGAATTTATTCATCAACAAGTAAATTAGAGATTTTGTGCTAAGAAATGTAGACTTAATAAATCAGAAAAAATGATATAAACTATATGATTAATAGATTTAAGTAAATAAAATATTAATTGTGCATATAAAAATGATAAAATACATGTAGGAAAACCATTTTAGAATGATATGTATTAATATTTATCACATTAGAACCATATCCAAATAAAATTTAGTGTTTTATATATATATACACACACACACACACAAAGAGTTGTCACTTCATATTCCAACCTTTCACTATGCCCAAAAGAAGGACTCTTTACATTTCAAAGTATATTTATATGCTCACAAAGGCTGAGTACATACAAAAATATATGCAAAAGACAAAATAGTGCAAGTTGCACGTGTCCATCAATTACACTATGTGATTTTGGTATCCATGTTCTACTTGTAACATAAGCTCAAATAGTTTTTAAATATCTGGTAATGCAATTACTGGTGTGAAACAGATTCTACATTTAAACTACTCAACTGTTTTATATTTTATATATACATATATCAACCTTTATTTATCACCACCTTTGGTAACTTCGTTCAAATTATAATTCATAGGGGAAACACCTATTGGAACACAACTAGATACTGAGAGGGGGGTGAATCGGTATATCAATTAAAACTAGTATTTCAATCTTGATGTAGGAGCATCCCATGAGGACCCAAAAATGGTTTCACTTTTATCTTTAGATGATCTAGTATTTTGGTTTATAGTTTATTTAGGTCATTAGTGTTCTGTTTGTGGATTCTAGGTAGTCATATAGTGCATAGAATTTGTATTACTCATTTTCTTGCCAAAACCTTCTTTGAGCAAATTTGAATTTATAAGTTTTATATAATGACTATTTTATGAATTTATGAATATGGAAAGATGTAACAAGTAACTATAAAATGTTTTGAACATTTTAGTAGGTTCATACATGTCATTTTTCTAATGTCATAGTCTTGGAGGGGTCATATTATGAAAATCAAGACAAAACATCATGTATCAAGTAACCTCTATGTAGAAAGGTGGAAAGAAATAATTATGCATATATACAGGCATCTTAGAGTCAATTTAGGGGGTGATTATTGAAATTCAATTTGAATAGTTTAATGGATTATGTATTAAAACTTTTGGTAAAGAAGAAGAAATTGATGTTTTTTTGTAAATACCCTGCTACTATTTTGGAAATGAAGAAATAGACCTATGTTTGAAGGTCATTGTTGTTGAAAAATTTGTATTATATGTGTTTGAATAGTTAAAGAATAGAATTATCTTTGTTTTCAAGAAGTTAAATATAGTGAGTGCATGTATGATTTGATGAAAATACTTAAATGAATGGTAAGAATTAAAAATCCCTGTTTGTAAAATCTGATCCAAACCTTGTTAGACTAACAGTGAATGTTGTTTATTATTCATGTCAATTTGATTATATAAGGTGATGGTAATATTATTTAAATTTATTTAAGGATATAATAATATTTTTATATTTTATATTTGTTCTTAGATCAAGAAAGAATGAATCTTGCTTAAGAATATCTCAGGTTCTGTTTGGGTTAATAACATATTATTGCTTGTTGCCTGAGTTCAAATGGTTTTGCATATGAATTTGGATATTGAGTTTACATGAGTAGATTGAAAATTATTTTAGGTTATAATATTTTTTATGGATGAAAAAAAATTTCAAGCATAGGTATCTTTAAACTAGACCCTATTTCCTATAGTTGACCCTCTTGGCAATATGAGTGTTTATACATGGTGAAAGAAAGAATCATAAAATAAACTATAAATGTTGAATAACCAATAGGTAAACTAATTTTAATATTTAAAATTGGTTAGGGAGGTTAAATATTATTTTAATAATGTCTTGGTAGTCTTTAATCTTATAAGGTTGTGTTTTGCTTAAGAAACCAATACAGTCAAGTGAATTTAAAGATATAAAACAAGATCAAGAAATTGTTCATAGCCTAATATTGATAGGAGAATGAAGAGAGGGTCAATAAATACCCAAAGGATATCTTATATTCATTTTAAATTCATATAAATGTCCTCAGGAGTGTATTGTATCTTCTTAGGTTGTGACTAAGATAAATTACCCTGAACTAGGGTTTTGACAAAGAAATTCACTCTATGGAGAAACAAACTAGTCAAAAATCCTAAAATTTCATAATTATCTTTGTTTTAGTAACCCTAAAGATATTTCATTGGTTTTTAGGTGAGTGTACATATTTCCATACCATTTTAGATCCTTGGAAGGTAGATAGGGTTCAAAAAGCCTAATTAGGCCTAGGCAGAATGCTATGAGGTTATAAAAGGAAGCTATAAAGGGTGAGTTAAGTCATGAAAAGGTATTAAGAGTTAAATTTCATTATAGGGTTCTTAAAAACAAAGGTAGAGATCAAGTTTTAGATCATGATTTTTTTGTACAATTGGAAATTGTTCAAGATAGAGATAGTAGGAGTATAACAAGTGTATACTGAGTGGTGTTAAGGTGTAAGTAGGGATTTAGGGAGAGTTGGTATGAAAATGAGATGTCAGATGTGACCCTATAGATATTAAACAAAGTAAAATTGGAATCCATCTAACAATTCCAATGAGATTTGACAAATTGAATGAAGACTTGATCTAATGAACTATTACAAGGAATGTGATAGTTGACAAAGTTTAGTAAGGGAAGAAGTTGAGAGTTTAAGAGGATTATTTAGTTGTTAAAGTGGATAGAGAGATTTTATAAAAACTATACAATCATGTTCAAGACCATTGAAACTATAAATTGAAGGGAAATTAATAATCTTGTATAGAAAATTGAGCTTGTAAGCATTTCTTAAGGTAGTGAAGTTTTAAAACAAGGTTGAATGTGATTTTTTGGTATATGTTATGCATCATTTTGGTATCATAACCAAGTTAGGATTCTTGTAGATTGTTGAAAATATTTGACAACATGTGTTTTGAATTAAAGTGTATGATAAGTAACCAGGGGTAGTGCTCCATGGAGAGAGCTAGTAAAGATGAGGATGAGTTGGTTAGGATAATGACCTGGTTGATTGCTCCATTTGTGATGAGAATATAGGATATTGAGGATAATCTCAAAGGGAAAGAATATAGATAATTAAGATAAAGAGATGATGAACATCAAGGTCAGTTAGTACCTTTATAAATAAGGATGGAAGAGAGAGAAAATGAAGAGGTGGCTCAATAGAGACCACAAGAACATGGCATGGGGTAGTACCATGTAAGAGAGATTAGACCAATTTTAGGTCATATAAGGAGAAGATATGAAGGTATAATGAGGCAAGGACCAAGACATAGATTTGAAGGGCAATGTTAGAATTGCCAAAGAGAAGGACATAAGGTAGTAGAGTGTCCAAGGAATATGAATAGCAGTATGCAGTAGTAGAGAGAGATGAATGAGAAGAGAGGACATGAAAAGAATGAGTCATTGCTCATGAGGAGAGTCTTATTGTAGTAGAAGCAAAGAAAAGAACTGAGCTAAAGGAGAAGTCTATTCAAGAGTAGATGTAAGTCCCATGGTAAGGTATGTAATTTGGTAGTTTATGGTGTTAGTACTAAAAATATAGTTTCTTTGGAGATGGTGAGGAAAGTTGAGATTGAAGAGGATGCCACATCCAGAACCATATAGAGTTGTATGGGTTTATAAAGGACATTATATATTGGTAAGTGAATAAATCTAGGTTGATTTCAAGATAGAAGAATATAGAGATCAAGTGTTATGTGATATTTTTCCAATAGATGTGTGTCACTTGTTGCTAGGAAGACCATGGCATTTTGATAAGCATGTCATACATGATGGTCAAGAAAAAAATACACCATTAAGTATGATGGAAATACATATACACTTATCCCATTGAAATGTGAATAAGATATAAAAAATGAGAGAATAATGATGATGATGACAAGGTAATGTTGGAGTAGAATTATGGAGAGTTTAGGTTTGGTCAAAACACCCAAGGAAGAAAAGAAGGTGAGTTGTGTTAAGTTGGTTCATGTGAGGAGTTTTTAAGTCCAAAAATATGGACATGAGAGATATAGCACAAGGTTTCAAAGTGGAAACAAGTAGTTTTAAAGAGAAGAAAGAAAGCATAGCACCAATGAGAGTGATTAAGAAAGAGGATATCCAAGGCAAGTATGGCAGCCAAGTACATGAAAGAGGAGACAACAGAATAAATTTTGATATTACAACTAAGATGGATGAATATTGGTTTGGGATGAACACCAAACAAGTGAGGAATTTGTAGATTGAAATGTATGAGAAGGCATCCCATGAGAAAGTCATGAAGGCTTCAAATATTGTTTCTAATATGTTGTTTTGTAATGAAGGTGTAGGTAAAGAACATGAAGCCAAAGAAGAGATGGTGGATGAACATAAATGTTTGTAAAGGAGCCTAGAACAAAAAGAGAATGACAAATATTTGAGCCATATATAATAGGCTTATGAGAGAAATAGATAAGGTGGGATACTGAAAGTATGCATCCTTTGCAAGTGTAGGAATTAGAGAGAATTCATGAAGGTCTTGAACAACAACAAATTATGAGACTACTTAAGCATGAGACAAGAAAAAACCAAGAAGATGTTATTTGTGAGGTGAAGAGGACAAAGCATAGAGTTTTGATGAAATAATAATCATTCATACTTGTAGTGATGGTTGATCATGAAGTTGAGAAGAAGGGAAATTATTTTGCAAAAGAGAAAGAGTGGAAAGTACCCGCCAAGCAAAAAGAAGAAGGAAGCAAACATGTTCTGTTTAACATTATTATTTTGTGTGAAGGTATGTGGATTGAGGAGATATGGGGCTTAAGAGCATGTACACCACTATGATAGGCAATTGGAGGAAAACACCTTCATTGAGGAAGGTTTATTGTAATCAAGCATCAACATATACCAAGTGCAATATTCAACACATGTGGCAAAGATTCTTCCAGCTTGGTAGTATGATGCAGGGGAATCCCATGAAGACCCCAAAATAGTTTAATATTTTTTTATATGGTCTAGTAGTTGGTTTATATTTTCTTTAGGTCATTATATGTCCATTTTTGGAGTCTAGGTAGTCATATAGTGCATAGAATTTGAATTACTCATTTTCCCACCAAAACCTTCTTTGAGTAAATTTAAATTTATAAGTTTTGTATAAGGACTATTTTATGTATTTATGAAGATGGAAATATGTAACAAGTAACTATAAAATCTTTAGGACATTTTAGTAGGTTCATACATGTCATTTGTCTAATGTCATTGTCTTGGAGGGGTCATATTATGAAAATCAAGACACAACATCATGTATCAAGTAACCTCTACATAGAAAGGTGGCAAAAAATAGTTATGAACATATATAGGAGTATTGGATTTAGTTTAAGGGGTTGATTATTTAAATTCCATTAAAATAGTTGAATGGAGTATGTATGAAAAAGTTTGGTAAAGAATAAAAAATTGATGTGTTTTGTAAAAACCATGATGTTGTTTTGGAAATGAAGAAACATATCTCTATTTAAAGGTCATTTTTGTTGCAAAATTTGAATTATATGTGTTTGAGTAGTTAAAGAAGAGAATGATATTTGTTTTCGATAAGTGAAATATAGTGTGTTCATGTATGATTTGAATAAAAGACTTAAATGAATGGTAAGAATTTAAAATCCCTATTTGCAAAATCTAATCTAGGCCCTATTGAACTGACAGTGAATGTGGTTTATTTTTCATGTCAAGTTGATTAGATAAAATGATGGAAATTTTTATTTAAATTTATTTAAGGATATAATAAATATTTTCATAATTTATATTTTTTCTCAAATCAATAAAGAAGGAATCTTGCTTAAGAATATAGTATCAGGTTTTGTTTGGGTTAACAACATATTGTTGCTTGTTGCTTGAGTTTAAATGGTTTTGCATATGAATGTGGATATTGAGTTTCCCTTAGTGCATTGAACATTTTTTTAGGTTATAAGATTTTTGAGGGATAAAGAAACATTTCAAGTATAGATATCTTTAAACTAGACCATGTTTCCTATAAGTGACCCTATTGGCAGTTTGAGTGTTTATGCATGGTGAAAGAAAGAATCATAAATCAACTAAAAATGTCTCAAACCAATTAATTAAGTTCCTTTTAATGTTTAAAATTGGTTATGGAGGTTAGATATTCTAGGAATAATGTCTTGGTAGTCTAAAAACTTACAAGCTTGTGTTTTGCTTAAGAAACCAATACAGTCAAGTGAGTTTGAAGATGTAAAACAAGATCAAGAGATTGTTCATATCATAATATTAATTTTATAATGAAGAGATGGTAAAGATACAACTAAGTGATATCTTAAAATCATTTTAAATTCATATAAATGTCCTCACTAGTGTATTGTATCCTCTTAGGCTATGACTGAGACAAATTACCCTGAACTAGGGTTTCAACAAAGAAATTCATTCTATGGAAAAATTAACTAGTCAAAAATCCTAAACTTTTATAATTAGAATGGTTTCAGTAACCCTAAACATATCTCATTGGTTTTGAGGTGAGTGTACATAGTTTTGTACCATTTTAGATGCTTAGAAGGTAGACAGGGTTTAGAAGGCCTAATTAGGCCTAGATAGAATGTTATAAGGTTCTATAAGGAAGCTCCAAAGGGTGAGTTAAGTCATGAAAATTTATTAAGTAGTCAATTTCATTATAGGGTTCTTGAAAAAAAAAAGGTATAAATCAATTTTGAGATCATGATTTTTCTGTACCATTGGAAATTGTTCAAGATAGGGCCAATAGGAGTATAACAAGTGTATACTGAGTGGTGATAAGGTGAGGGATTTGGAGAGAGTTGGTATGTAAATGAGATTTAAAATGTGACCCTATAGAGCCTAAAAAAATTAACATTGAAATCCACATAACAATTTTGATGAGATTTGGTAACTTGCATGAAGACTTGATCTAATGAACCATTACAAGGAATGTGATAGTTGATAGAGTTGAGTAAGGGAAGAAGTTGAGAGTTTGAAAGGATTATTAAATTTTTGAAGTGGATAGAGAGGGTTGATGAACAATATACAAGCATTTTTAAGACCATTAAAACCATAAATTAAATTGAAATTAATAATCTTGCATAGAGAATTGAGCTTGTAAGCATTACTTAAGGTAGTGGCATTTTAAAACAAGGTTGAATGTGATTTCTTGGTATATTCTCTACATCAAATCATTTTAAATAAAATTTAAAAGCATATACAGATTAAAATATAAATTCAAAGATCACATAAAATCACAAATACACATGACACCAGATGTATTCATGGAAAACCCAAAAGGAAAAACCACGATGAGAATATCTACTAGAATAAACTATTCTAATCTAGCCTCACTAGAAAACCTCACTGGTTACATTTAAGGACAGCCATCCTAAGAAGACACCAATCCCCTAATTTAAGATCACCAACTCTAAGGAAACACCTACTTCATTATCTAAGCACCCACTTAGTCTATCTGATGGAACCAACCAATTAGATTCCTATGGAGTTACAACTCCAATTTACAAATTAGATTCATATATGAATCTAGATATTTGTTCTTTGTTATAGGTCTAATCTAAAATTAATCATACTCTACACATTCTCTTTGTCCCTTTCTTCTTCTCTTCTCCTCTCTCTTCCTCTTTGATCCTATGTCTAGATATTTTACTATTTGACACACTTAATTGCCTTCAGTAACCACTCTACTATTAAGAATTAAGTGAATATAAACAAGATTTAATCCACCATAAAATCACATAACCATATTTTAAATGTGTGAAAATCATATTTAATCATGTAGAAATAATTCCTTCAATCATAGTTTAAATGAAAGCATAAATGGAGAGAAGAAAATCAATAATAAAACCATAACATAGATATATTTTGGCTCACCCAATGTGGGATACATCTACCAAGAAATTATTAAATAAAATCTATAATAAGACAAGATTACAAAGACCTCTCACAGAGATAGAATATCTCCTCCAAAATTCACAAATCAATTCTTTCAATTACTGATCCAAATCTGAAATCTATCAAAAATTCTCCAAAAATGCTTTACCACACCTATACCTGTATAAAACCACCTCACAAGCTACAATACCACATCTTGTAAAATAATACCACTCTTTGTCTCATGCAAAACATGTTATCATATCATGTCTTATCCTTTCATATCTCCAAAGCCTCATCTCCACCTGTATTTATCAACAAATGAGGAGAACCACCTAAAAAGGAGAAATCATGCCATATTTCACCTTTCAATTCTTATCCACATGTTCCTTAGGAATAATCATGCCATCCTCCTCTAAAGGCATAATTTCCAATGCTAAGAGATAACCATTTTCGTAATACATCGTAGAAATTATTAAATAATAAATTTGATAAATTTCTCCTCTAAAATTATTAAATAAAACATTTAATAATTTACTCCATCTATGGAAATTAAATATTTTTAAATTAATTCCTTAAAATAAGGAAATCAATCCCACTTCCAATAAATATGGAAGTCCACATGAAAGTTATTAAATATGCATTTAATAATATTCACCCATATGAGGAGTAAATTCAAAATGTGCTCCCCACATCCTTGGAGATTTTAAGCACTGAAAATGTACCATCATGGTCATGTGATAGCTCCAAAGGGCTCCACACTCAATACTATCCCACTTGGAGACCTTTTCTCTTGAATAGAATCTATCACTGTTCCATGATCTCTAAGACCAACCAAATCTAAACATAATATCATTTTGTCCTATGTAACCATCTTGGTCATCATATCCATAAGATTTTGGCTAATATGAATCTTCTCTAGCTTCACCATTTTTTTCTCCAAATCTATAATGATGAAATGATAACGTAACTAAATGTGTTTCATCCTCGAGTGGAAAGCGGAGTTATTTGCCAAATGAATAACACTTTGACTATCACTGTTTAGTCTCCCAACTTCTTGCTCATGCCCTAACTCTCAATACAATTCCTATAACCAAATCATCTCCTTGATAGCCTCTATGGTCGAAACATACTCTACCTCTATGGTTGACAAAACCATAACCTTATGTATCCTAGAAATCTAATTAACCATTATATCTCCAATAGTAAATATATATATCCTACCATACTCCACCTGCTATCAATATCCCCTACCATATTTGATTCCACATAACCATGAAAAGTGGTATCTAATCCACCATAACATAATGCAACATCAATGGTTCCTCTCAAATATTGAATAATCCATTTCACTACTTACCAATTCTCATAACTAGGATCAATCATATACTTGCTCATAACTCCCACTGCTTGGGCAATATCTGACTTAGTACAAACCATGGCATACATCAAGCTACCCACTACCAATGAGTAAGGTACTTTTGACATCTTTAGCTTTTTATCTTTTGTCTTGGGACACTACTCTTTTGATAATCTAAAGTGGCCTACCAAAGGAGTACCAATAGATTTATCATCCAACATACTAAACCTTTCCAAGAATTTCTTCACATACTTTGATTAGGATAAAACTATCTTCCTCTCCTTTTTATCATGAGTAATCCTCATACCAAGGATTTGATTTGTAGCACCCAAATACTTCATATAAAAAGAGTCACTAAACTATTTCTTGAGCATATGAATATGTTGTATGTTTTTTCCTACAAATAACATGTCATTGACATAAAAGCATAATATAATAAAAGAACCATCATAAAAATGTTTGATGTACACACAAGGGTCAGAATTACACCTTTGATATCCTTGTTCCAATTAAAAATAATCAAATTTTTTATACCATTGCCATAGATCTTGTTTCAAGCCATACAAGCTCTTCTTTAGTCTGCACACAAATTTCTCCTTCCCTTTGACCTCATGTCCTTATGACTGCTTCATATACAAATCTTCATCCAAATCACCATGAAGAAAAGTAGTTTTCACATCTTACTATTTTAAGTGAAAATCCTCAATTGCAACTAAACCTAGAACAATCCTAATATAATTCATTTTTAAAATAAGAGAGAAAATCTCATCAAAATTAATACCTGATTTTTGTGTAAACCCCTTGACCACCATCTTGGCCTTATACCTTTTTCTCCCTTCATCCTCTTCTTTGATTCTAAAGATCCACTTGTTTTTCAATGCACTCTTTCCCTTGGGTAGCCTCACCAAATCCCATGTTTGGTTCTCCACGAGAGATCTATGATCCTCATCCATGGCTTGTTTCCATTTCATCCTGGCATCTACCTGCATTGGTTTTTCATAACACTCTTATTCTCTATTGTCAGTGAGTAAATAATAATTCAAATAAGGAGAAAAAAATTTAGGTGCTTTTCTTACCCTAAAAGATCTTCTTACCATAGGATTTTGGGGTCTTTTTGTAGAAGATTCTTAAACTAATTCATTAGATACTTTATCATCTGTAATGTCATCCAATACTATGTACTCTTTCTATTCATGTTCTTGTTCCTGCAAATGATCCTTATACATGACTTTTTCATTAAAGACTACATCTCTAGATCAAAATATTTTTTTATAGTTAATGCTCCATAAATAGAAACTAAATTCATCCTCACCATATCTAACAAATGTGATTTTCTTTGATTTAGCCTCTAACTTGGTCATATCCTCTTTCTTGATGAGGGAAAAAGCCTCACATCTAAAGGCTCTAAGAAAATAATAATCAACATTTTTACTAAACCAAGCTTGTTTAGGAATGCCTCCATCTAAAGGCATAGAAGGTCCTCTATTAATCAAATAAACTGATGTGATAATTGCTTCTACCCAAAATTGTAAAGGCAACCCTTTATGTAACCTCATGCTTCTAGCATGTTCCATTGTTGTTCTATTCATCTTTTTAGACACCCCATTCTACTGTGGAGTTCTTAGAATAATCCTTTTCCTATGGATTCCATTATTAGAATAATATTCAAAGAAAGCATCACTACAATACTCACTCCATTATCTAATCTGAGACAATTAAATTTGAGACCTATTTCATTCTCAACCAAGGATTTTCACTTCTTAAAAGTGTCAAATACATCATATTTCCTTTTAATGTAATAAACCCAAACTTTTCTAGTTGCATCATCAATAAAAATGACATAATAATTGGAACTACCAATAGAAGATACCTGAGCTAGTTCCCATACATTTGAATGTACCAACTATAACTTGTGTTATTTCTTTATGGATCCAAATTGTATGAACTTAACCTACTTCTATTTCCCATACACATAATTCTCACAGAAGTCTAGATCTATATCTTGCAATCCAAACAACTTATTTTTTAATATCTCCATGCCCTTATGGCTCATATGACCAATCCTATAGTGCTACATAGTTACATCTTCATTTGTAGCAATTAAATCAAAAGAATCAACACTACTAGTCAAATATAAAGTACCAACTTTCTTACCTCTCAAAATCATACGAGATCCTTTAGGAAATTTCCAAGAATTTGTAGTAAACATAACTGAACATCCTTCACTTTTCAATTACCCCACTAAAACCAAATTCAATCTCAACATAGGCACATGTCTGAAATCTTTAGTAGACACATGTTCCCATTCTACATTTTCACCTAAATAGAACCTTTCCCTACTATCTCACATGGTTCATCATCACCAAGATATACATGTCTTAGATTCTCTTGAACATAATCAAAAAAATAATGCCTATGTGGGGGTGGCATGAAAAAAAGCCCCTAAATCTAATACCCAAGACTCAAAAAATTATCCATAAAAAGAATTAAAGCATCCTAACTTGTTTTACCTGAGGTCACACTTTTCTAGTTGCATCATCAATAAAAGTGACATAGTAATTGGAACTACCAATAGAAGATACCTGAGCTAGTCCCCATACATTTGAATGTACCAACTATAACTTGTGTTATTTCTTTATGGATCCAAATTTTAGGAACTTAACCTACTTCTATTTCCCATACACATAATTCTCACAGAAGTCTAGATCTATATCTTTCAATCCGAACAACTTATTTTTTAATATCTCCATGCCCTTATGGCTCATATGACCAATCCTATAGTGCTACATAGTTGCATCTTCATTTGTAGCAATTAAATCAAAATAATCAACACTACTAGTCAAATATAAAGACCAACTTTCTTACCTCTCAAAATCATAAGAGATCCTTTAGGAAATTTCCAAGAATTTGTAGTAAACATAACTGAACATCCTTCACTTTTCAATTACCCCACTAAAACCAAATTCAATCTCAACATAGGCACATGTCTGAAATCTTTAGTAGACACATGTTCCCATTCTACATTTTCACCTAAATAGAACCTTTCCCTACTATCTCACATGGTTCATCATCACCAAGATATACATGTCTTAGATTCTCTTGAACATAATCAAAAAAATAATGCCTATGTGGGGGTGGCATGAAAAAAAGGCCATAAATCTAATACCCAAGACTCAAAAAATTATCCATAAAAAGAATTAAGGCATCCTAACTTGCTTTACCTGAGGTCACATTTACCTCATGTGTTTCCTCCTTATTGTCCTTCTTATCTCAAAGTGACAAACAATCCTTCTTTGAGTGTCCACTCTTCCCACAATGCCACCATATCATCTTGGCTTTAGATCTTGATTTAGATCTACCTTTTGAATTTCCACAATTACCTTTTATCTTGTCCTTTTGCCTCCCTTTAGTATCAACAAATAAAGCATTACTTGAAGATGATTCACTATTGATTTTCCTTTGCATTTCCTTGCTAAGAATCACACCTAAAACATCCTCAAAATTCAAACTTCCATTGTTAGGGACTACATTAATCATAGCCATAACTAAATTATCCCAACTATCTGGCAAAGAACATAAAATTAGCAAAGCTCTAACTTCATCATCAAACTTAATTCCAACTGAAGTGAGCATATTTACAACCATATTAAAATCATTTAAATGATTATAAATTAAACCATTCTAAAAAAAACTCATGTTCAATAATATTTTCATAAGAAAATTTTTATTTGAAGTTGAGGGTTTCTCATACAACTTTACAAGTTTATCTATGAGATCCTTTGTAGTTATCTGATCTATAATGTTGAATGTAAGAGAAGATGCAAGGCATAACCGTATGGCTCTTAATCCCTTCCTATCAAGCACTGTCTAATTTGAATTTCTTATAGATGTAGGTTGTCCTCCTTTCCCCTCCAAGGGGAGTTGAAGTTCCTCCTAATATAGGTAATCCTCCATCTTCATTTTCCACAAACCAAAATTCTTACCATCAAACTTCTCAACTCTAAATCTGATTTCTTCTCCCATAGCTCCCACTCAAGCTAATAACATTTCCTATGATTTATCACTTCAACTAAAACACCGCCAAAGCTCTGATACCAATTTTTAGGAATTACATGAATATAAACTATATTTAATCCACCATAAAATCACATAACTAGATTTTAAATGTGTGAGCATTAGATTTAATTATGCATAAATAATTCCTTTAATCATAGTTTAAATGAAATCATAAATGGCGAGAAAAAAATAGTAATAAAACCATAACACATATATACCATGGTTCACCCAATATGGCTTACATCCATCAAAAAATTCCTCAATAAAATTTGTAATAAAACAAGATTACAAAGACCTCTCACATAGATAGAATATCTCCTCCAGAATTCACAAATGAATTCTCTAAATTGTTGATCCAAATTTGAAATCTATAAAAAATTCTCAAAAATTCTCTATCACTCTTGTACCACCATAAAACCACCTCATAAGCTAAAATACCACACCCTATAAAAGAATACCACTGTTTGTCTCATGCAAAACCTATTATCGTATCTTGTCTTGCCCTATCATATCTCCAAAACCTCATCTCCACTTGTGTTTATCAACAAATGAAGAAAACCACCTAACAAAGATAAATCATGCCATATTCCACCTTTCAATGGTTATCCACAAGCTCCTTAGGAATAATCATGCTATCCTCCTTGAAAGGTACAATTTCCAATGCTAAGAGATAACCAATTCCATAATACATCATATAAATTATTAAATAAGACATTTAATAAATTTCTCCTTCAAAATTATTAAACAAAAAATTTAATAATTTCCTCCACCTATGTAAATTAAATATTTTTCAATTAATTCCCTAAAATAAGTAAATCAATCCCACTTCCAATAAATATGGAAGTCCACATGAAAATTATTAAATATGCATTTAATAATATTCACCCATATGAGTAAATGCAAAATACACTCCCCACATCCTTGGAGCTCTCTAAGACCCAAAAATGTACCATCATGGTCATGTGATAGACCCAAAGGGATCCACACTCAACATCTACTCTATATTCAATTTGTCTCTTTAGCAAATGCAATTGATTAGCAGTGTTTTTCTTAATTTCCACTCATTTATTAATTTTGGAAGAAGATAAGAAACTATTAATAAGGGTATGGTATAAATACTTAGTTAGTGATGTGTGCATAATCCATATGATGATGGAGAACTCTTCTTTGGATAGGAATAAATAACCTAAAAATAAGAACACACTAACAAAGGGGGTTGTTAGCAAGATAGTTAAGTGGATTATCTAGCAGGAGCTAGATCCAAGAAGGATATGCTTTCAAAGAGGCTATCAATCCATAGTTGATAAAAATAAAGTTGTAAATGATAAAGTAAGGCAATTGCATAAGATAAATGTAGTGAAATACAAAAATAAAATAGAATTTTTGTTAAAGAAAATGACTAAATCTAGTAAAAATGGGTCAATACTTATGCTAAAATGGGTGGGATCTGGTTCAAAAAATTAGAAAAGATTCCATAAATAGGTACAAACATAAGAATTTAGGTTTGGTTGGGGATAAGGGACTAAAAATAACTTGTTTTTATTCTCTACTCTAGTGACCATCAGTAGTTAGGTGAAGCATCAATGGTTGGGTTGACCATCGATGGTTGGGTAACTATTGGTAGTTAGGGGTGACCATCGGTGATTATGATAATCATCAATGGTTGTTTGTGTGTCTTTGAAGGTGATCAAAAGGAATTGTAGAATAGGTATATGGGAAAACACAAATTCTATTAAGGATCTAGTAGAGAGGAAATGGGGTGTAGATAGGTTAAATTAGGTTAGTGAGGTCAGAAATCTGAAATAACAATGCTAAAGTACTAATATATGTATAGCTTGCTAGTTGGTTGATGGTTGAAGGCTGAAGTAATTTTTCCAAAGTAATGTTACTTTGGTCTCAAAATAAAATTTGGTAGAGCTTTGAGTCTCTTTTATTATGCTAAGTTTCTAGAAGAAGACTAGATATTGGAGAGGTTGAATATTTATATGCTTGATAACTCTTGTGATTTCCTTTTTCACCTCCTACTCCCCTCCTTTTATACGCAAAAATATATGGAGGATGGAAGGTTCCCTACTAGGTGAGTTTGTTGAACATGATGTTTGGAAGTTATTTAGCATCACATAAGTCAAATGTACTAAATGTTTCCTTGTTATCTCAGCATAGCTAGCTAATATGTTAGAAAGTTGAGGAGGTGAGGAGACCTGATCATCGACAGTCAGGATAACCATTGACGGTTAGGCTAACCATCGATGGTCGAGTGTCCAAAGGTAAAGGGGGTAAAAATGGGGTTAAAAAGGTAAGTTGAAGTTTAGGTTAGTAATTTGATGAGTTAACTAACTAGGTGATTAACTACACTCAAGGTCCACTAAAGGTCTATAAAGATTCGATGCATTTTGACAACTAAACCTATCATGTGCAGTTTTCTAGTGTCTATATTTTACCCTTTTTTGTTATAAAACTTTAAATTAATAAGCTACACAAAAAAAAATGGAGTGTTTGTCAAAGTTTTGTTTGCCCTAATTATGGGAGGAGGTGTTCCCACTCAAATCAAGATTCGACGAGGTAAAACTAAAATCAAGTCAAGCTTTGATAAGTGGTAGATGGTGAGTCATGAGGTGGTGATAAAGGTATGGTTGGGCATTTGAAACACAAACAATGCATAGAAAATGTGACTAAGTGTGATAGTAAAGATCACTCAAAGACTAAAGTTGCTAGTGTTGGTAAAAATAAGGTTAGTTCTAAAATAACAAGTGGTAAGGTAACCAGTCCATAATGTTAGTCATGATTGATTAGGTCACTCTATAAGTCTCCTAAATAGGGTCAATGTTTTCATAGGTATTTGAGGTAGGAAGCGCTCCTTTGAAAAAAATAAATGGTCTGGTCATGCACTAGTTAGTGTAAATTCAAATGGTCAATATGGAAAAAATGGTTGACATGATAAAAAAGACAACTATGAGGTCATCACAAAACATGCAAATAGTTCAAGTTAAAAATGGCCAAAATCAAGGTAGACGTGGTTAAATAGTTGGTTAAAAAAGGGTAATCTTTAAAAGTTAAATTTTTGGTTGAAGTGAGATTAGGTGATCTCTAAATTTTATCACTTAGGGGGGTGCTTAAAAATTTAAAAGTGGGGAAACCCTAACCGTCAATGGTCAGGGGTCCCCAAGGTCAACCACTGATGGTCACCTTGACCATAAATGGTCTAATAAGAACCTTAAAAATTTGATATATAAAAAGTGAAAGGGAAAAGTCATTTTCACTTTTAACTTTAGTGATTTGTGTGCTAGTGTGTTTGTACATGTTGATGTTTTGCATTTGAGCTTGCTAAGGTGGAGTGTTGTGAGTGGTTGAGTACATGTGTTTGAGGGTGACTGAGTGTTGATTGAGATGGAGGGTGGATGAGGGTGTGGAAAAATAACTAGATGTGGGCTCTAAACTCATCAATGATCATAAAATGAGGTAAGGGGATTTTTAAATTTGATAGGTAGTTAAAGTAATTTGTGTTGAAGTTGTATTGATTAGGTTTGAGTGAGTTAGATTTGGTTTTGTGAATTTCTTAGGCCATGATGCCCTAGTTTTAGGTTGTTATTGAAATAAGGTGATTTAGTGGATGAAATTAAGATTAGAAGTGTGTTTTGTTTTGGTAATGGGATATAGGAGGGTGTTAGGTAGTTTAAATTTGGTATTGAGGTGTTTTGGTGAGGATTTGGGGTGGGAATGGTGGAGGGTTCCACCACTAGTAGTCACACATAGTGACCATTGATGGTTTGACCCAAATGTCAATGGTCGAACATGGGGGTAAGAGGATCCTAAGCGACCATAGATAATTTAAGAAACCATCAACGGTCAAAGGGTTTAGGAATTGGATATTTTAACAATTATAATTTGGTTAAATTTTGTAAGTTTGTGAATGTTTTGAAAGTATTTTTTTAAGCTTTTAAATTTTGTAAAATGTTAAATGTGAAAGTTTTAAAGTTTTAATAGTTAGTAAAATTATTAAATTGTTTTAAAGGTTAAAGTTTGTTTAAATTTGTGAAAGTGTTAAATTTTATGAATGTTTAAAAGTGGGATGAAGGGTGAAATAGTTGCATAAAGTTTGTAAAAGGTGTTGAAGTGGTTAAATGTTTGAAGAGGTGCTTATAATTGTGGTTTGTAAAAAGGTCAAATGTAGGTTAGATAGAATGAGGGGTCAGTTGGTAGATTTTAGATAATAGAACTATTTAGGTGTTTAAAATGACATGTTAAGGTCGATGTCAGATAGAGGTATAAGTTTGTTTGATTGTTGGAGGTGATAGGGTATCTACAATGGGTTCAGTTGGAATAGGTTTAAAAAGGTAAATTTAGGTCAGTACTAAGATTGATTATGGAAAACTAAGTGTGCATGCTAATGTGATTATTTTGTAGGCATATGACTAGATTTAGATGAGGGACTGAGTCCCTAAGATCTTTTTAAAGGTCTATGATGGGATGATTGATGATGAGTGGAGACACATGGAGGAGGTTGGCATAGGGACCATGAAACACTACCAACACCTACCACAGGATACAAATATGATCATGGACCTCATTGAGAGACGGGAAATAGTTATGAACACATTTTTATTGCCAATTGGGGAGATGAGCATCTTACTAGAGGATATGCATAGGATTACATGGATACCCACTTGAGGGGAGATGATTTATCACATAGAGAGTGAGGAGAGGGAATACCACATCAATCTGATATATTGAGCAGATAGGGTCCATATTAGGTATCATGTAGATGGTATTTTCTATGGGACACTATACTAGAGGGCTCAAGGGGACATATGTTTTCTATTGATGATGATGATGATGATGATAGTCATGTCTTGCTTTACACTACTAGATTTGAGTAGTGATTAATTCCCTTATCTACTACTAAGAGTATTGTTGGAGATGATGATAGGGAGGATTGTGTTTGGGTGGGCACCAGTGTTGTTGGTATAGATTTATAGGGAGTCATAGCACACAAATGTTATGGGATTAGTGTTGAGTTCATGCTCCATTTTTGGACATATGAGTATATTCAAGTGTTGAGACCATTGGGGCTACCATGGGATGGCTATGCTCTAATAGATTAAAGAGTTGGTTTTTTGAGATGCAAGGGAGATTATGCTCTAACATGTGATGATGGTGGTGTAAGAGACATTGATTGGTTTTGAGATGCCTTGGAGGGTTTGGTTATGGGTGATGTTATGTGGAGGCCATATATGGACTGGCCTAGGTGGGCCTAATATAACCATCACACTTTATCACTATATATTTGGAGATGGATATATGGGAGGTGAGAGGGGGAGATAGATTTTATCCCCTTTGATCAAATTTGGCAACAGTTTGGTCTTGCATAGGAGATTATACAAGGAGCTACTAGTGAGAGTAGTAATAGATGATTCTAGTGTGGTAGATGGATATGTAGCATGGTACTAGGCCCTATATGTAGTGGATAATTTTGGATGAGGTGATGGGGGTCAATATCCCATAGATGTGGATCCTATTGGGGCACTAGTATAGGGTGGTGGTTAGGACAAGCATAGGTAGCACTTATAGTGGTATAATCCCAAATCACTAGATTATAAGGATAAGTGGCCACTTTATAGGCCAAATTATCACTCTATAGGGTTAGGTGGTGATGTTGATAGGAGAACAAGATCAGGTGAGGATCTCTCTTGGGTTAGTAACTCAAGAGAGAGATTCACTAAGGTAGAGGGTAGGAACAATGGTAACACCAATAGGGGAACCTATAAGAGGACCTAATATGATTCTTATGACATGATACTTAGCCATCATTGATGATTTGAGATACTATGAGGTAATAGTGTTGGAAAATTCACCATTAGAGATTTAATATGGAGATTATAAGGCTAGTTTAGTAGGTGGTTTGACTATAGCTACTCCAAGATAATGGGCCTCTACAGTGGGTCAGGTAGGTAGATCAAGGGTACTAGCACTAGATGGTATTATATGTGGAGTAATGAATAGTAGTGGTACCCTAGAGGCATGATATTGTATGCTTTAATATGTTGTATGTACATGATTTTGGTACCAACTTGTGTGCTAATGATGTGAGATATACATGAGAGAGATTTATAAATTACTATATATTATGGATTTGATGACATGTTTTATATGATGATCATGATGATGGTTACATATATGATATGCATTCATGATTCTATGTTTTTGATGTGATATTTATATTTATGTTCATGTTATGGTTTTTGGTTATGGTTTATGGTTCATACGCATGATTTATGAGATGTTTCACTCAGTAGCTTGGGCATGTGATGCTTTATGGATGAGATTATGTTTTATTCATGGATGTTTATGATTATGGATGGTTGGATGCCATATGATGTTGTGATAATGGTGATTTTGTTTATGGTCATGCTAATATGGTTTTATTATTTGATGTTATAAGATGAATTATTGTGATGTTATGGAAAATAGATAGATAGGTAGATGAGCTATGATATGGTTCATGATGTTTTGATCATTGGTTTTGTTTGTACTCATGATGATTAATGGTTTAATTAGGTTTTTTTATTATATGATACATGTTCACATGATGTTTTGATGGTAGATGGATAGGATGATATTAATGATATGATGTTATATGATGTGATTTCATGATGTTTTGATCATAGATAGATATATGATGTAGTTCATGGATAGAGTTTATAATGTTGTGTTTATTATCAATTTTTGTTGTTTATGATCATAGAAATGAAATGTGATCATGGTTAAATATGTATTAAAAATACATAAAGTAGATAATAAACTAAATGTAGTAAATTTGACAAGAACTAATGAGACACGTGTCTACATGAACCAATAATGAAAGATAAGAAAAGAAACATGATGCCTTTTCATTGGTAAGGAAAAAATTAACCTAAATTTATATTGGCTTAAGGAAACTAATCCTTTCAAATGTTTTTCATTAACATGCTTAGGTTGATAAACAGGTGTCTTGATCACAATTGTGTCAAGTAATCTCAAAATCCCTTGATTAAAAGAAGGTATAAAGGGAAGGATAGGTGGTAGGTGAAAGTTAAATGGGTGGATAGGTAAGGTAACCTTATGTGGGTTAGTTTTCCCATTCTTTAGGTGACCTAAGAACCATAGTAAACAAGTCCATCTCTTATGCTAGGTATAGACTAATTGATGCAGGAAGTCTACTAGTGCTAGATATAAAAGTTGATTGTGGCTTTCTTGGGATAGTTTATTTTTATTTTGATAGTGGTCTTTTGCTTTCTTTTGTTTTAATAGGTTTTGAATCTGATCAATGTGGGAAGATTTAAATGATTGCTTTGACAAATTTGACTTAGCCATCCTTTAAGGGAGTGGTCTACATTTTGGATTTGTTTTATTTGATAGTTATCCTTTGAGGGAGTAGTCTATCTTTTTGAGAAATCTAGAGGATTTTAGGTAGTTATCCTTCAAGGGAATTAGTCTCCTATTGTAGATAAATAGGAACCAAATGATATTTGTTTTTTATTTAAAGGTTTTTAGACATGGACAAGTCTAATTAGGCTTATAGATTTACCTTTATGAGGGAAAAAATTTAGCACAAAGAGGTTAATGGTAGGTGAAAGGAATGGTTTAAGGAACAATGAACATAAATTTCTATCTCATTAGAGATGAAAAGGAGAACCATGCCATGGGTAGAGCCATGGTACCCATATTTAGGATTGGGATATAACTATGATAGTTAATCACATGGTTTTATGTTGTAATCGACTATCCTCAAAGGGAGAGGGATAGGTAGATGAAGGTGAGAATCTTATAAATCAAGAGATGAGCTTAAGTTAGACATTAAGGTGAGTTTGATCCTTCTTTAACAAAATAAAGTATGTAGATGAAAAGTATTGAGAGGCTTAGGTTTTGGTTTGCCTTTGAGTGAGGATAAATGATAAGATCGTGATCCATAGTTATGGTTGATGATGTAGGGTCCAAGCCAATTAAAATAAAATTTACCTCTTTTGATTTTCTCCATGTTGGTGACATGTTGATTTTATTTAAGTATGAGGTCTCTCATATTAAATTCTCATTTAATTAGGTGTTTATTATAGGCATGCTTGATTCATTCTTGGTAAACATGAATATGGTTAAGCATTACAAGGTGACGTTCATCAAGTAGCTCAAGTCATGTTAGTCATTCTTAATGATAGTCACTCTTATAAATAATCTCTTATAAAGATATGTGAAGAGAGGGAATCTAGACTTTTGTTAAGCATAGGATATACTGAGAGGTAGGAGGGTGAATCAATATATCATATATCTTATAAAATTTTACCTTAACCAAATTCCACTTAATCAAACATTCAAGATATGCAATAAAACTCAAACAATAAACACCACACAAGATAGAGAGAGACACCAGATATAACGTGTAAACCTAATGTGGGGAAAACCATGGAGAATAATCTCAAGTATATGAATGAGCACCAACCAAAACAATATTCACAATCACCAACTTGAAAGAGCACCAACCCCTTTGCTGAGCACCAACCCATAAGAGCACCAACCCCTTTAACGAGCACCAACCCAACAATAAGTAATGAGCGCCAACCCATAAGAGCACCAACCCCTTTGCTAAGCACCAACCCAACAATAATTTATGATAACCAACCCACAAGAGCACCAATCCCTTTGTCAAGTACCAACCTAGCAACTATTCATGAGAACCAACCCACAGGAGCACCAACCCTTTTTATGTATACCACACAACTATCTCTCAATGTTGTTATCTCAACAAATGATAGTTCATTACAACATCTCTTTCCTCTCTCTCACCTTTGCTCTTATAAGCTAGATATAACAAATACAAATCATATTCATCTCTCACAAATGCTCTTCTAAGCTAGATATTACAATATCAAATCAACCTCTATCTCTCTTATTACAAATGGCTTCTCAAGCCTTTATTTATATCTTTCCAAATGACCTTTGGCCTTCCCCCTTTGTGACCCTTCAATATTCATGGAAAATGGTGCCAAACTTATATGACCCTTCATATCCTTGCCTTTGAAAAGTCATGTAGTGACCCTTCATGAGAAAAAATGTCCTTCCCTCTTTTGTCCTTGGCAACTTTTCATATTCCTCAAAGTGTCCCTTCATGAGAAATTGTGCCCTTCCTCTTTTGTCTTCACTTGGTGACTCTTGGAATTCCCCAAGATGACTCTTCAAGGAAAAATGCATCCCATCCTTCTTTTGTCTTTACCCTGTGGCTCTTTGAATTCTCCATGGGCCCTTCTTTTATCTCATATGCAACCAAAAATATATTTGTTAATATTAAATAAATATTAACTCAAATTAGCCAAGATATATCTATTACAAATAACATTAATTGCAATGGGGCCTTTATCACCAATAATGTTAGACCTTTGACATCAATGACAATATTTCCAATAATCTCCTCTTTGTCATTGATGGCAACCTCAATCCTAAAACTGCCACATCATGTCACATGCACATACTGTCATTTGAAAACATACAGTAACTCCCCCTTACTGTAGTAACTTGTACCTATTCCCTGTACCTATTTTTGCACCTATACCTGCACCTATTATTCTCCCCCTTTGACATCAATGGCAAAGGGCCTACCTGGAGCTAACACTTAGTTCCCCCTCAATTGATGTTGAACATCAATGGTAGGAAGTAATATAAATTACTCCCAACTCCTCTTATAGATCTTTGAATGTATCCTTTGATCATGCCTTTGAGAAGATATTTGATAAATCATTGGCTATCCTTTGAGAATCTGTAATCAACTCATTTGAATAATTTTTTCTAATCTCACAACCTTTTGCATAAAACTTTAATGTGTATCCCTGAACACATATTTGACTTACACTTAATAGATTATGCTTACAAAACATTCTTAGCTTTGGTTCTACTAATATCTAAACTTAAAGTACCTTTTTCGGCTATCCTGACAGTGGTTTTATCTTCAAATTTCACTATGCCACCATTGATCTTCTTTACTCTTATCTCTTGTCATATGCCTCGAACATCCACTATCAACGAACCATGGCTGATCTTTATTTCTTACATGCAAATCTATCTGTACCAATAAAGAATCTTCAGGGTGTTTCTTCTCCATGAACATGTCTGAACCTTCTTCCTGATGAATGGGGATTTGAAAATCTAATTCTCCTTGATTGAATCTGCATGGGTATCCTTTTCCTTCTTTTTGAAACTGTTAACTCTTTTTCAAAATTCTAATTTCTTGTGACCATAATCATTTGAAACACTTTAAAACTTTTAAACACTGCATATGCAAGAATCATTCTAATAGCCTTAAACCTTAACATCAATGCAAAATTTTCTTTAAAAATCTATTCCCTCAAAAGATATATAAATTATTCTACCAACTCACCTTCTTGTCATGCAACATATCCAAGACCCAATAGCATCCACCATGCTTCAATTTCTCTTAAAAGTGTCTCCTTGAAGCCTAAAAGAGACACCCCACACAAAAGAGTCCTAGAAACAAATCTCAGGAGATTCCCACATCTCCTTTGTTTCTTCCTTGATCTTCTTGTGTTTCTATTTTAGAATCGGTTTAAGCATGTCTAACCTTTTTGACTTACTAACCTTATCATTTATGATGTTTTTCATTTTCTCAACTTTTGCAACTATCTTATCTTGACAAAGCTCATGCTCAAATGTAACAAGAGATTTCACACAATCCTTCCTATCTGATTCTTTATCTACTATAGCAAGTAATTCATTTTCACTCTTAAACTCAACATGATTAACCTTTACTATTTTAGGTATCCAAACCTAAATTTGACTCTTCTCATATCTTTTAGGGGCTCTATAACCTTTGACATACTTTGAAGATCTATTTACTTTATTTTGACATAATTTAGTAGTATGGCCAACCTCATGACAACAAAAGCAAACAATATTTCTCATACCTTTTTCTTGAATGTGACTGAGATCTCCCTTTGACTGATTGCTTCTCCTCATATAGTCTCTTTCCCTATGACGAACATGATGACAAACAAAACAATGGCCATGAAAAGAATTTGAAAAATTGAAAGCATTGGGCTGCCTGATTTGCTTCCTTAATTTTCCTTCAAAACTTGCATCCTTCTTTCCTTGGACTAATATTTCATGATCTTTCTCAACCTTGATTATAAACTTCTCATGATTATCCTTTAAAGAACCTAACTCAACCTTCAACTGATTACACTCTTCTTCTCTTGATATCAAACTTGAAATTGTAACCTCTAATTGATTCTTAAGATCCTAAATAAATATCTTATTTTCTTTTACTTCTATAGCCAGCTTTGAATCCAAAATACACACCTATTCTTTAAGAGCTTCAACCATAGATTTCAACTCTTGATTCTCCTTCTTTAGCTGCTTGGCCATCTTGTGTTTTTCCTTGATCTACCTTCAAGTTGTTAAACCCTTTCTGAAGAAACCTACTCTGATACCAATTGTTAAGCATGGGATATACTGAGAGGGGGGGTGAATCAATATATCATATATATTATAAAACTTTCCCTTAACCAAATTCCATTTAATCAAACATTCAAGATATGCAATAAAACTCAAACAATAAACACCACACAAGATAGAGACACCAGATATAATGTGGAAACCCAATGTGGGAAAAACCATGGAGAACAATCTCAAGTATATGAATGAGTACCAACCCAAACAATATTCACAAGCACCAACCTGTAGGAGCACCAACCCCTTTGCCAAGCACCAACCCAACAACTATTCATGAGCACCAACCCATAAGAGCACCAACCCCTTTGCCAAGCACCAACCTAGCAACAATTTGTGAGCACCAACCCACAAGATCACCAACCCCTTTGCCGATCACCAACCTAGCAAAAATTCATGAGCACCAACCCATAAGAGCACCAACCCCTTTACCGAGCACAAACCCAACAACTATTCATGAGCACCAACCCACAGGAGCACCAACCCCTTTGTGTATACCACACAACTATCTCTCAATGTTGCTATCTCAACAAATGATAGTTCATTACACATCTCTTTCCTCTCTCTCACCTTTGCTTTTCTAAGCTAGATATAACAAATAAAAATCATATTCATCTCTCACAAATGCTCTTCTAAGCTAGATATTACAATATCAAATTAACCTATATCTCTCTTATTACAAATGGCTTCTTAAGCCTTTATTTATAGCTTTCCAAATGACCTTTGGCCTTCCCCCTTTGTGACCCTTCAATCCTCAAGGAAAATGGTGCCAAACTTATATGACCCTTCATATCCTTGCCTTTGAAAAGTCATGTGGTGACCCTTCATGAGCAAAAACGTCCTTCCCTCTTTTGTCCTTATCTTGGTGACTTTTCGTATTCCTCAAAGTGTCCCTTCATGAGAAATTGTGCCCTTTCTCTTTTGTCTTCACTTGGTGACTCTTGGAATTCCCCAAGATGACTCTTCATGGGAAAATGCATCCCATCCTTCTTTTGTCTTTACCCCATGGCTCTTTGACTTCTTTGTGGGCCCTTCTTTTGTCTCATATGCAACCAAAAATATATTCGTTAATATTAAATAAATATTAACTCACATTAGCCAAGATATATCTTTTACAAATAACATTAAATGTAATGGGGCCTTTATCACCAATAATGCTAGACCTTTGACATCAATGACAATATTTCCAACAACTTTGAGAGGTAAAACTACCTCTACTCTAAAGACTAGAGAAAAATGGGTAGCACTCATAGAGGTTCAAATTCTAGTGGGATAGGCCCATAGAGTAAAAGGTATGTGCAAGTGCCAATCCCAACCTAAAGCACTGACTACTTTGGTCAACATTTTGTTAAGGATTTTGTTAAAATCTTTCACCTATGCATCTGCTTGTGAATGGTAAGGAAAAAAATCTTAATTTAATGCCAAATGTGTCACAAAGACCTTAGAATTTCTTATTCTTTAAGGATTTACCATTATCAATGATGATCTTATGGGGAATGTTGAAATAATAAATGCTGTGATAATTGATGAAGTCAACAATATTTTTAGATTTTGTAGAGATGAGAGGTATGGCTTCCACTCACTTGGTGAAATACTCGATGGTATTAATGAGGTACTGATGACATTGTGATGAATGAGGATTGATTTCCTTAACAAGGTCTAGGCCCCATTGTGAGAATGGCCAAAAGTCTTTAGATAATTAGAGGCCATGGGTATGTATTTGATGTAAATTAGCATGTTTTTGAGATTTAACACACTTATTTACATAATCACAATAGTCTTGGTTAAGGGTGGGGTAATAGTAGCCAAGGTGAAGGATGTGTTTAGCAACAACTAAACCACTAAAGTATCCCCATATCATATAATTCCTTTATGGCATAGGAAGCTTCATGACTATGAAGGCAATGGAGAAGGAATCCATCAAAGCCATGTTTATAGAGGATTCCCTCTATTATGGTGTAATGAGAGGTACTCTAAACAAAATCTCTTTGGGCATTTTTAGAGAGGTTAGGAGGAATGATGTTTAGGTTGAGGTAATCAAAGTTTTGTTCCTACCATATGTCTGATGTATATACTTCCACATTAAAAATGGTAGGAAGGTCAGAATGGATATAATATGGGGTGATAAATTAATGAATGGTAACAAAGATTTTAGAGTTAGGAGGTTGAGATGGGATTTGGGAAGCAAGGGAAGCCATTGTATCTATGAACTTGTTAGTTGATCATGGAAATAACTAGATAAGGTAATGATCAAATGATGCTAAGAGTACAAAAATGAGTTATTTTTACTTTAGTAAGACAACATTCTTACATTGTTAAGATCAATTGAATTAGTTGACCTTAATTTTGGAATCTCCAAAGACATTGATTATCTTGACTCCCAAGGCTAGAGTGGTTTAGAGACCTATGACTAGGGCTTCATACTCAGCCACATTATTGGAACACTTAAAGTCAAGTTTGAAGAAGATGGAAAGAGGTTCACCATTGAGGAAAATGAGAATAAATCTAGCACCCCCACCCATTGGCATTTTGATCCATCAAAGAACATGGTCATTTTATAGGTGGGTTCCTATTGAGAAAGAGTCATGATGGACTCGTTAGGAAATGAAAGAAGAAGCAGTTGGTTATCTGGTAGAAGATCTTCAACTAATTGATCAACAATAACTTACCCTTTAATTGACTTTTGCTAAAGGAACTCAAGATCTAACTTATCTAAAAACATGAGCCACTTAGCCATACACTGGTTTTGGTATGGTTTGGAGTGCATGTACTTGAGTGGGTCAGTGTTAGTGATGGCATAGATTTTATGATTAAGAAGGTAATGGTGAAGCTTGAAAGATATGAAAAAAAGTGCAATGCAATTTTTTTGGGGTGATAATACCAATTCTCATACTCTACAAGCATTCAATGTATGTAGTAGACAACTTGATCTTTGTTATGTTCATCACGGTGAGCAAGCATTATCGCTAGGGAATGGTTAGTGGTAGAGATGTAAAGGTATAAGGGTTGATCCTCTTTTGGAGAGGTCAAAATAGGTAGAGAAAGAAGGTATTATTTAAATGAATCAAAGGCTTGTTGGCAGTCCTTGGTCCACTTAAATGAGGTGTCTTTCTTAAGGAGATGGTGAAAAGGTTGACATCTATCTAATAATTGAGAGGTAAAACATTAGATTGATTGGAGTTTTCCCTACAAGATAAAAGTTAATTAAGGTGGGTTAGAGGTGGAATTTCAAGGATTGTTCTAAGTTTAGTAGGGTCTACCTTGATTCCTCAAAGAGAGATAATGAATCCAAGAAGTTTTCTAGAAAGGACCCCAAAAATATATTTCTTGGGTTAAGGAAAACATGGAAATGGATGAGGCACTCAAAGATGATTTTAAGGACATCTAGATGATCCTTGTGATATTTGGATTTGCTAAGGAGATCATCCACATAGTCCTATAATATTTTATGGATGAGGTCATGGCTCGTTGATAGGTTGTACTAGCATTTTTTAGACCAAAAGGCATGACCTTGTAACAGAAGGTTCTCTATGGGGTGATAAAGGAAGTTTTATGTTGATATTTGAGAGAAATCAAGATCTGATTGTATCTTGAGAAACCATCTATGAGAGATAAAATATTGTAGCCAACTATAAGATCAATAAGTTGGTCAATTCTAGGCAAAGGAAAGTCATCCTATGGATAGGTGAGGTTGAGGTCATAAATTTTGATACAAAGGTGAAGTCCCTCTATAGGTTTGGTAATGGGAACTATGTTAGAAACCTATTGTGGATAATCAATGGGTTGGATGAAGTCCATAGACAAGAGGTATTTAAGCTCCTCTTTTACAAGGAGGGTGATGTAAGGGTGCATCTTGCAAAGCTTTTGTTTGATATGCTTAGCATCAAGATGAGTGACAATGTTATAAAGAGTGATAAAAGGCTCAATCATGGGTTTTTCACTAAATTTTGAATCTATTTGATGTTTAAGGAGAAACAAAGATGAAGGGTAGGGATTAGAGATTAGAGATAACCTAGATTTGTTGCACATCATATCTAGATGATGTTGAGAACTCTCCTTTGGCTAGGGAGGACTACTTACAAATAAGAAGGCACTACCACAAAATATATTTGTTGGTAGATATATGAGTAGGTTTCCAAGCTATGCTCTTATTTTTAGAAGTGTCAAACTTCCTTAGGGATGATAGTCCACTTTTTAAAACAAAATGGTAATGAATAACAAAATGAAAGAGAGATTAAGAGAGATATATTCATATCATTCTTGTAGTTTGAGTATAATAGAGAGTGACATAGTGAAATGTGTAGACACCAAAATTGTGTCTAACCCTTGTCGTCCTCCTCCTTAACCCCCATTTTATTCTCCCACGCCTATCTAACCCCTGTCAACCATTTTCCCACAAGCCTTGACCCTGGCAGCATGTAAAAATGAGTAGAGAGCTAAAGCTAGCCTCTGTCCCCATTCTGCATTTGCCGACGACGGTCACTACCCGGCTGACATCGCCGATGTCAGTCACTTATCGGCCGACATCGGCAATCATGCCGATGTCGGTTATCCTTAACACTGCATTCTCAACCTAAACATAGGAAGCATTACCCATTATCCGTTATCCATTTGGCTGCCAATCAGTTTCTCGATTGGTTATCGGACCTTCCTTCGTATCAATCAGCAACCTTTACCTTGGTATCAATCAGTAACCTCAATCATTTCGAATAATCAACCGACTCTTACAATCAGCCAATTCTTGCATCCAACCAATCTACAATCAATCTCTCGCATTATGTCTCTCCAGTACAGGCATTCTGCTACACCGAACTTCTATGACACAGCGACAATATCAATCATGTCTTCGACTTTTATTTTCAGCACATAACAGGTAAGCTTTGTTCTGTGTTTTTGTTTTTCTCTCTGGTTATTGTTTTTCATTTGCTATCATTACCTAGATTTTAGAGTTAGCCCACAGCCCTGACCTTATTTTCACCCGTATCACCTCTATCCACCCTCTGCAAAAAATACATAATCTGTAACTCTACCCAGATCCCTGCACAAACCCCCAAAACAATCTCTCTGACTCCTAAACCAGCTTCCTGAAACCTCAAACAAAAACATCAGACCTTTCTACAAATCCTAAGACCCTGTCCAGACCTGACTAGACCCTATCCAAAACTGTTGCCCCAATCGATGCCAGTCATTACCCTGACCGATGTCAGCACTTTAACTGACGTCGGCACCCTTCCTTGATTGACGCTGACATAGAGATCGACACCGGCGATTGTGCAGAGTAGTTTGCTGCATATCAGGTACGCATTCTACTTTTTGTCTTTTATTTCTTTCATTTTGTCTTTCATTATATCTACTTCTGTCAAATATTATGCTTTTTATTAGTGGGTTGATATCCCTTAAGGAATTCTTCATACTTCTGGGATTAGGCTTTTGCTTGATAGCCCACCGTCTCCTCGTCTAACATTTTTTCATGATTAGTCTCTTTTTCTTCTCAGGTGTCATTCCTCCATAGCCAAAGAGGAGTACCTTCCAAGGTCTGATTTTGGTGCGCACGACTACATCTTAGTATCTTCTAACCCTAGACCATCTCTTAGTTTCTCATTTCTATCTTTTGAATTTGAAAATGAAATTAGCATAGAAACATTCTGGCACGCCCGATGGGACCCTAAGGCCTTCCTTGGGTTCTTTCTTTCATTCATATAGGTGCATTAGGTTCCTTCCTTTTCACCTCCTTTCGTCTCTTCTAAACGACATCATAAGCAGGAATAAAAAGAACTTTTCTTTTCTTTCTTGCACTTCTAGACTAGTCAACACTCATACTCTTCGACCCTTTCTCCATTCATCTTCATACGAACAAACATTTCGACTTGGGCATTAAAACACTCTACATTGCATTTTTGCTTGCTTGCATTTCTTAGACCACACTCAGTAATTAACAAAATGCATATTGAATTAATCTAGTCCACTTTATGTTACACGACCAAACCACTTGCACAAAACAAACATCTTAACTTACCTGAGACAAGGCCTGACTGGGATTTCATCACCCAGCAGATACCTTACCCATCTCAGTGATCTTACTTGGATTTCATCACCAAGGGGAAAGCCCACTCTGTTCTCTAGCAGAGTCTAATCTCTAGGGGAAGTATATTTTGGCTAAGCGGGCCCAGCTTATCACTGGACTCATGAAGTGAGGAGAGCTTTCTCCTTAGCACCAGGCCTTGTACAAAACCTAACACAGACTTCTTGAGCACCATAACTGACCTGAAACCATCCACAGACTACTTATTCTAGGACCCGACTCAAAATCCAATCTTCCTCTACACACATTCTAAGGCATAAGCCACTATAATCCTAATAATTTACTCCTAGGGTCTTTGTTTTAGGATCTGCTTGTGTCTTCATCTTTTCTATTCTTATCTGCTTGTTTGAGCTTGTGAGGACGTTCTTTCTTGCCTTTTATGGTTTTGACACGCAGTCAAACCAAGGCTCTTCTTGACCATGCTAGCCATCAACCACTTTCGTCTACTCCGTCCATAACCAGTCCTATAATGGAGTTCCACTCGGAGACTGAAAGAACTCCTACAGGACTGACCTTGACTCAAATTCCCATCATCCTTAAATGGGACCAAGATTTTGAGAGATTCTTGGACCTCAATGTCACAGCCCTCCAAAACTATCTCGCGAGAAACCCAACACGAGACCTTTCAGGTGACATGGCGATGACATCGACACCATTCGCTACTCAGCCTTTTATGACTCAGCCTTTCACCTCAACCATTAACTCGACCATGGCCAATACACAAAGTTTGACCTCTTCATCTATTTTTAGACCAACCTTCATCGGGGTTTCGTTATCCCCTCAACCACATGCAATTCAACCAAGTACTACATCATAACAAAATTTGATTATCTCGACCCCTCACACTCTTGCACCCATAAATGCAGGAGTGCCAACCTATCCTTCTACTAGTGCCACTATTCAACCACCTTTGGTGGTATCCAGTCAACTTATGCCCTCTACTTCCATGATGCAACCACCTTTGACCTCTACTTCTATCCCTGCGACTAGTTATACATACGTTGCACCCCTACAAGCGCAACCAACTACGTCGTATGCCTCCTCTAGCCTCTTCCAAGCACCTTACAACCTAGGGGGCACCCCATCCTCCAATCCGTCAGTATACATCATCAAGATGCTGATGGATAAAATGTCCAGTCTCAAAACTTCTATCTCTGGTTCACGTAATGCTCTCTCGTATGAGCAAATTTGTAACGAGCCCATCCATCCTTCTGTCCCGATCTGACCATACCCCAACCATTGGGAGCTTCCTAAATTCACTCACTTTCAGAGTAAGGAAGACCCAAAACAACATCTCTGGGCATTCAGACATGCCTGCTATCTTATTGCGCATGACGATGCGTTACTTTTATGCACATTTCTTATGTCACTTTTTGGCCCCACCCTTGACTGGTATAGCTCTCTTACCATACATTCTATCTTTTCATTCATTCAACTCACCCAATTATTTCTTGATCATTTTTCTATCAACATCACCAAACAAGTCTCAATCATGGACCTCTACTCCATTAGGCAATTTGACGACGAATCAATAGTCAATTTTGTCGCCCATTGGAGAGGCCTGATTAACCAACTCTCCTTCCCTTTGCCTCAACCCAAGCTCATTGAGCTCTTTTCTCGAGCATGTGCCAGGCACATCACTTCTACTTTGTAGATTTAGACATTCTACACTTTCGACAAAGCTTTCATCATGGCCTGAAAGCTTGAACTCTGCACCCTTGAAGAAGATAAGGTCAAATTGCGTAATACCAATGCAAAAGCCAATGACCATTCTTCTTCTAGACCTTCTTCTTCTGCCAACACCAAGTCCAAAGGAGTGGCCAACACTGTGGTCATCAGATCACCATCCTCGACAACAACTAATCACTCTCAACCTTTGACATCTCCAAGCACCACCCGCCAATTCCAACAACGGTACATCCAGCGTTCTTACACTCCACTTGGAGAATCATATGCTTCTATTTTGGAAAAACTCATCAAGCAGGGGGTCCTCAATCTCCCTCCAATCCTACCACCTCAATTTGACCCTTCAAAATCCATCCCTACATGGTATAGGGAAGCCAACTTCTGCCACTTTCACCGCATCCAAGGCCATGACATCGACAACTGCCAAACCTTCAAGAACATCGTCCAAGACATGATCGACAAGGGGGGATCTCATTTTGGATAACCTGAATGCCCCACCCAACTAACATATCAACATTTTCAAACAACCATTCCCAAACCATCCTCTTAATCAAGATAATGTCCAGACCATGATCAATGACCCCTAAGACCATGACATTCACACAGTCAATATTGTCTTACCTCTTGTCCCTGACTAATCTCCTTCACAGGTGGAAGACCCTTCTCCTATTTCTCCATCACAAGATGAAGAAATTTCTTCTCCTATTAGTCCTCCATCTATCTCTCTTATACTGGAAGACGCCTTGACCATACCTACGCCATCAAACCTACCTTCATTCGAAGACCATACCTTACCTACTCCTTAAGCACAAGTAGAAGGCACGATCATCCCTGCCATCTATCCTCTTGAGGAGCCACACTCTCCTATTTCTTCTCCATCAAGAGAAGAACCAGTCTCTCCATCCATTTTGACCGAAGAAGACCCAATCTCAGTTTCCTCTTGCCTTTTGCCTGAGATCGCTACATCTCACACACCTTCGTCCACATCCAAACCCAAACCCGCATCTAACCTCGCCTCACACAAAGGTGGCCCTCAACCCAAACTAATGAAGACCACTAAACCACACCAGAGAACTCCTCCCCCACCTTCATCATTACCTTCAATCTTGGGCCCACATATGTCCAATTTAATAAGAGTGCTTCCCACTTCCATAATTCACAAAGTCAAGTCGCCTCCATTACTCTCTCAACCCATCAGACATATATCTCCTCCAAACTATCAACCAACACCTCTCAAACCAAATTCACCAACCCTCACTGCAACAAAATATCTAGACCCGTTAGCAGGTTCTTATACCTTGCTATTACGGCAATTGTTGCAGTCATCTCGCATCAACCTCCCGCCTCTTAAACCATATCAATCTCTCAGACCTAAACCCCCTAGTTTGACGACACTCGCATTTGTGCATATCATCACACACTTGGGCACGACACTGAGCATTGTTGTGCCCTCAAGGTTGCCATTCGTCAATGTCTGAGGAATGACACCTTTCTTCTCGACCACATTATCAATAAGCCTTCAACACCACCCCTCTCATCAACTCTCAGATCAAGACCCTCTTGGTTCGACAACTCTAAATTCTGTCATTATCATCACACTCCAGGACATGACACTGAGCGTTGTTGTGCTCTTAAAGTTGTCATTTGTCAACAATGGAGAAAGGATTCCCTTCTCATCAAGGATCCTCTTGACCACCCCTTCGACAAATCATCAACACCAACCCATGCCTCTCCAACTTCATCACCTAAATCGGGATACCCACACCAGACTATGGTCCCTTTTCCACCTTTAACCCCCCTATTCGACATCAACACAGTCCATTTGACCACTAAACCTCAATCGGCCTTAACCAATCTGTCAAACATTCTCCCTAGCCGCTGGGGGAACTCAACCTTCATCCAAACCTCGACCAACCTTTCAACCCAGTCTCAACCAAATATCAATCACTCTTTTAATCCTAAACCTTGACCAAGTGTCCATCAACCCTACCCTCGACCAAACATTCGACTAGTCTCGACCAATCAACAATCAAATATCAATCAACCAAACCTCAACCGATCATTCAACCAGTCTCAACCAAACATTCAACCAACCTTTTTATCCAAACATTCAACCAGTCTCAACCAATCAATGACTATATCAACCAACCTCACATCCAATATCAATCAACACCTGACCAATCTAGAAAAAGCCAAATGGGGAAAGTCCACTCCTAATTGACTTGGACCTTATCATACATGCACAAGCATGGACCAGGGACTTATCAGAACCTGAGCCCCTTTTATGCATTGCATCTATGACCATTCTACTATTAGTCGAGTACTCATCCACTTGACATTTACCCTGAGCTTGTCCCTTGAGTAATCCCCGTCCTCTTAGTCCTCATTCCTTTCAACCCTACTCCCCTTAACAAATCCTCTATAACCCTTTTATACAATATGGATGCTTTGTCCTAATAAAAGGGAGCCCTTGACCTTCTATAGTCCTGTCCATGACTCACATTTCTATCAAAATAAATCAAGATGTCCACATATCCAAGGTCACCAACTCGAATCAAAAGGCAGACTGCTCCCTCGAAGGATAGCTGTACTATCATTGCTGTAGCTAATAGACTGCTCCCTTGAAGGACAGCTATTCAAAGCCCTTATATATAAAGCAAAATATAGACCACTCCCTCGAAGGATGGCTATGATTAATTCTTGCTACAAACAGCAATCTTTTTCTGAAGCTTCTTGCATTGATCAGCTTCACGACATGACCACCAAGCAAATGACATCTCTATGTAGACTTCCCGCATTGATCAGTCTACACCCAAAAAAAAAAATCAAAAAATCATGGACTTGACTTATAGTTGTCTCAGGGTCTCCTATAAAAAGGGGCAAAGTTATCTCTGCTCTAAAATAGGTTACCCTATCCTCCTCCTATCACCTACTCAAGGAACTTTAAGCTCACTTTAATGTCAAAGTGATTCGATTACCGCTCTAACACAACACTGGTCAATGACACAATGCATGAATGGGGATTTTGTTCTAACAACCCCTATCTATGCTTCCCTTCTAGTCCTTGTCAATGAAAGAGCAATTTGCCTTTCACTTTTTCTCTACACTTTGGTCACATCCAACCCAACCTTTTTCTACCCAACCAATTCAAACCAAACTAACCTCAACATTTTCATCATGACATTATGACATCAGGCATCACCTTAGTCCTTTTCACCTAGTTTTTATGGACACCAATACACATGGAAACTATTGACCAGACCCAATTTATGTTAAAGCATAAACCAATACTTGCTAAAGCATAAATAGACCTCAATTCATTTTTAGCATACATCCATCACGAATATGGAAAATTGCTAGGGATGAAAGACCCCTCAACCAATGTTACAGAATACACCATTTGGAAAAGGCTGTAACATCTTCTTTTCCTCATCATTTCGACACTTGACCACAATCAATCATCGACCAATCTTCTCCAACTTCGTTCAAACTACATTGGTCTGAGGCCCTAAGACTGGGGCTATGTAGGTAGCACTCAGATGACACGACATCTTCTGAGGTTAGCTCGACCACCCTCGTTTGTTCGACTCTCTGATGGACAAACCTTCTTTCCTCCTTTTGACCATGACCTTGACCTCATCCAAAACCAATCCATGACCTTGACCTTGACCAAGACCAGTATATCGACCACTTTGACCAAGACTATCGATCCCTTTGACCATTCCTCCCTTTTAGGGAGAACTACATTGGCTTGAGGCCCTTCCACAAGGGCTATGTAGGTAGCACTCAGATCACATGATGTCTTTTGAGGTTAGCTCAGCCACATCCTTTCATCCATTCATCCACCTCAACCAATGACCATTGGAGATCATGCCTATCTCCTTCGACCTTTGACCACTTCCAAGACAAACATTGCCTTGGCTATTTTTGCATGTATGCTACCTCACGACAGGTTAGCAGAATTGTGCGCAGACTATTTTTGGACCCTCACAAGTATAGGATCGCAAGCCGGTTGATCCGCACTACTTGTGACATTTTCATGTTTCTGGGAACACTTCCTGATCCTGGGATACCTGGAACATGATGACCATTTGGAGCTTCAGCTTAGATTGAGTGACTCGATTAGCAGATGACTAAATGCTGGGGTCTAATTACTTCAATTTTGGCACTCCTCGACCCTTGACCTGTGACAATTGACCTGACCATCCCATGAAGTGGTAGGCGTGCAATCACGACTTTTGAAGCGTTCACCCTCACCTTCCCCCTTTTTCATCCATCTCTTTATCAAATCAGCACCCGATTCCTGGTTCCCTTCCCTCAACTCTTGTTTTGAGGGGGAATACCTCATCCATAATCAGGGCAACCTATCTTCTCCCTATTTTTGTCTTACAGTTCATTCGAACAACCAATAAGATGAAATCGACCTTATCCCTCACTTGGGGCAACCAACTCCTATTTTTGTCTTGCAGTTCGTCCAGAACAACCAACAAGACAAAAAGGGGCAAATGTAGACACCAAAATTGTGTCTAACCCTTGTCATCCTCCTTTTTAACCCCCATTTTATTCTCCCATGCCTATCTAACCCCTGTTAACCATTTTCCCACAAGCCTTGACCCTGGAAGCATGTAAAAATGAGCAGAGAGCTAAAGCTAGCCTCTGTCCCCATTCTGCATCTACCGACGACGGTCACTACCCGATCGACATCGACGACGTCGATCACTTATCGGCCAACGTCGACAATCCTACTGACGTCGGTTATCCTTAACACTGCATTCTCAACCCAAATGTAGGAACCGTTACCCATTATCCATTATCCATTCGATTGCCAATCAGTTTCCTGATTGGTTATTGGACCTTCCTTTGTATCAATCAGCAACCTTTTACTTGGTATCAATCAACAACCTCAATCATTTCAAACAATCAACCAACTCTTACAATCAGCCAATTCTTGCATCCAACCAATCTACAATCAATCTCTCGCATTCTGTCTCTCCAGTACAGGCATTATGCTACACCGAACTTCTATGACACAGTGACAATATCAATCATGTCTTTGACTTTTATTTTTAGCACATAACAGGTAAGCTTTGTTTTGTGTTTTTGTTTTACTCTCTAGTTATTATTTTTCATTTGCTATCATTACCTAGATTTTAGAGTTAGCCCATAGTCCCAACCTTATTTTCACCCGTATCGCCTCTATCCACCCTCTGCAAAAAATACACAGTCTGTAACTCTACCCAGATCCCTACACAAACCCCCAAAACAATCTCTCTGACTCCTAAACTGGCTTCTCGAACCCTCAGACAAAAACATCAGACCATTTTGCAAATTCTAAGACCCTGTCTAGACCTGACCAGACCCTATCCAAAATTGTTGCCCCAACCGACGCTGATCATTACCCTGACCGACGCTGGCACTTTAACCGATGTAGGCACCCTTCCCTGACCGACGCTGGCATAGAGACTGACACCGGTGACTGTGTAGAGCAGTTTGCTGCATATCAGGTATGCATTTTGCTTTTTGTCTTTTATTTCTTTCATTCTATCTTTCATTATATCTACTTCCATCAAATATTCTACTTTTTATTAGTGGGTTGATATCCCTTATAAAAGTCTTCGTACTTCTAGGATCAGGCTTTTGCTTGACAGCCCACCGTCTCCTCGTCTAACATTTTTTCATGATTAGTCTCTTTCTTCTCAAGTGTCATTCCTCCACAGCCAAAGAGGAGTACCTTCCAGCGTCTAATTTCGGTGCGCACGACTATATCTGGGTATCTTCTAACCCTAGACCATATCTTAGTTTCTCATTTCTATCTTTTGAATTTGAAAGTGAAATTAGCATAGAAATAAAATGAATGTAGGTTATTAGTGTTTTTAGAGGTTGTTTAGGTAGTCTTAAAGAATTTGGTGGAAATATAGAGTCATCGACATTGGTTAGGCTATCAATGTCGAAAAGGATATATGATCAATGTCAGTAGGGGTAGTAGGTTCTTAGGAGGTTGAAAAAGAATTTTATAAGCTAGAAGGTGGATGTTGGTTAGGTTTGTGAGGTTGGGAAGAGTCATAAGGGATTGGGTAAGGCCCAAGTAGGTCTAGATAGAGGGTTGGTATGTTTGAATTAGGGGGAATGGGTGAAAGAGTTTTATAAATCCTTCATAGGGAGAGTTGGGACATTTGTAAAATGATAAACAGTATAACATAAAGTAATTGTAAAATTACTATCTAAAGGAATTAAAAAACATCGAGATATACTTAGCTAGTGAAATGGATGAACTATGAATGCTAGATAAATGGCTCTAATGAGGCATGTTGAAGTAATACATGAATAAAAAAGAGAAGCATGTGTTACTAGTTTAGAAGAATCCAAGATTTGTGTAGTATATTAATTCATAATCTAGACTAATTTGTATAGATTAATGGTAAGCCTAAATGTAGAAAGTTAAATGACAAAGACTATACAAAAATGATTGATTGTTACTCACTTGAATATTAGCTTAGAATTTGGATTAACTGATGTTGGTGATCTTATCAATGTTAGCCATGGGTTGACTGACATCAGTGGAAAGAGAATAGGTAAAAGGGCTATTTTTAGCCTATTTTTTGTTCCTCCTCTTGCCAATTGTGGTATCCATTAGGAAATGGTAGAAATGAGAGGTTAAGAAGAAGGTAGTTAGTTAGGAATTTATGTTTGGGGTGAGAACAACTTATGGGTAGTTAGGATTAGGGGACTAAGTATTGAGGTGACTCAGAGGGTAAGAATTAGTCTTAGGATGAGGTGGCCATGTAAGGTGGCATAAGTAGTTTTTAATTAACTTAATTAAATATTTTTAAATTAATTAAATCTATGAGGGGTGAAACATGGGTTAGGAAGGCTAATTATTAAAAGGGGATTGAGGGGGATTTTGACATAAGCAGTTACACACATGTGTGACATAATTTTGGTGTCTACGTTTGTCCCTTTTTATCTTATAATGTATACTAACAATTTGTAAGACAAAAATAGGAGTTGGATGCTCTAGGTATGGGATGAGGTATCCCCCCTCAAAATGGGATCTGATAGAGGATAAAATGGAATTAGGTACCAATTTGATAAGGAGTTAATTGGGTGGGTAGACATTGAGTGAGATCATGGTATCACTACTTGCATGTATACTACTATGAGTTATAGTTGACATAATCAATAATAGGTAAAGGTGAGCATGACTCAAATAGAAATAACCAAATCATATCTTGTAAGTGATCATTGATAAGGTTAAAATAATCAAAGTTGTAGCTCCAATGGTCCATGTGTTCTAGGTATCTAAGGTAGGAAGTGATCTTGGTAAACATAAAAGGTTGCAAGTGACAAGACTAGCTTGTTCATGATCCAAAACACCTAATATACATGTGTGTGTGTGTGTGTGTGTGTGTGTGTGTGTGTGTGTGTGTGTGTGTGTGTGTGTGTGTGTGTGTGTGTGTGTGTGTGTGTGTGTGTGTGTGTGTAATAGCTAACTATAATGATGTAGCATCAGTGGTTAAGACAAGTAATGAAAGGTTGGTTTAAAATGGTCAATGGTCAAGGATATATTCATGATCTTCAGTCAGAGTCATTATGGATGGAGATTTAAGTGATCTCAAGGTTGGTTGTTGACTGGGGAGATATATATGAGCTCTAAGGTTATCCTAGACTTAGGGTGTAGTCTAAAGGGTGGTGGCTAGGGTTAAAAACTCTAAGTTTAAGGTTATCAATGTCATTTATGTCACTAATGTTAGTAAGAAGTATTGCTGACATCGGTGCCTTAGGGTAAAACTATTAACATCGATGGGAGACCACATCTAACAAAAAGGGGTTTAGCAGCCCACCAAAACTTATTTACAATAGTTGATTAGATAAAAATATCTCTATGTGTTGTGGGGTATAATATATCCCTAGCCTATCTATTTGTGGTGAGATGTCAAGAGATAAGTGGTTGAGAAGAGTGTGTGAGAGTGAGGGTTAGATTGAGTGCTTGGTGGGCCACAGTGTGATTGAGAGAGTGTTGGTGTGGGCAGAGATGGTAGAGGTAGGAGGGGACCTAGCTAGAGGCACACCACCACAAGTGCTAGCCATTCTATCCTAGAGGATATGGAGAGATGAGGTAAGATTATTTTTGAGTCAAATTTTGATTTAAGGTAGTTAATTTGTGATTTGGGATAATTTGTTATGTTTGGGGGGAGAGAGTGCTATTATAGGGGTAGTAGATTAGGTAAGGGTAGGTTTGGGTGAATTTTGGAGGGGTTTAAGAGTAGTTTGTAGGAAAAAACCTAAATTTTGGAGGCAGGTTATTCAGCCTTAGGGCCAAACTAGTCATTGATGTTGATAGGACTTGTCAATATTGGTTGATAAGGCACTGATGTTAGTTGACATTCAATGCTAATGTCAGTAGCCTTAACTGATGTTGGTCATAGGAAAAAAAACCCCAAATAGGAATAAAAGGCCAATTTTTGATCCCTAATTGAGTTAGTTGATGAGCCTAATGGTTGAGCTAGCCTTAAAAGACCTCATGTAGATTGAGTGCTACCTATATAGTCTGAGTGAGGGCCTCAAGACAATGTAGTTCTCTTAGTGAATAATGAAAAAGGGTGAGGTATGGTTAAAATTTTGTTAAGGGAAGTGGTTAGGAAAAGGGAGGTTGAAATAGGTTATAGGACCTAAGACTAAAAAGATAGGTCATGGGATCGAGGGTGTGAGATATAGGCCATAGGGCCTAGAGTTTAAGCTATAGGCCATGGGGCCTAGAGTTGAAAGATAGGTAGTTGGGCCTAAGTTTTATAGATAGGTAGTTGGGCCTAGGGTTTAGATGTAAGAAGTTAGGCCTAGGGTTTAGGGATATGTATTTAGGCCTATTGTTTAGAGATAAGTAGTTAGGCATAGGGTTTAGGTGCGTATATGGCTGAGCTAACCTTAAAAGACCCCATGTTGAGTGAGTGCTACCTACATATCCTAGGTGAGCACCTCAGGGTAATGCAGTTTTCCTAAAGAGAAGGGAAAAAAGGGTGGAGGTTTATATTGGAAAGTATGTGAATTTAGGTTTATGTGTGTGGATGTAGGCTAGGTAGGAGTTGACATTATGAGATAGACTACTTATGCTACTAATGAGGATGAGGAGGGATATCACCATGGATGAGTAGGAGCACATAGAAGCTGTAGGGTTAGGAGGAGTGTGATTATATTGCCAGGTTGCATGTGATGTTAGCTTGATGATAGATTTGATAGAGAGGTGGGATCACACTACCAACACTTTCCATTTGCCTACCAAAGAGTTGACAATGACTTAAGAGGATTTTTATAGGATTTTATGGTTACCTCTCTATGGTGAGGAGCTCTTTTCATGTCTGAGAGAGGAGCATGATATTCACATGGCTACAATGTTTAGGGAGTATGTCAGTGAGGTGACCTATCACTTAGTGAGCTTTGTATATGAGCCACTGTAAACTATCAATGAGGATTAACATCAGTTGAGTATTCTGATGATGATAGGGATTACATTATATGTACTACCAAACATAGATGGGGGGATATTTCTTATTCTATTGACAGTGGTGTTGGCACATATGGTTGAGTAGTGGATAGTGTATGCATGGGGACCAACTATTTTGGCAAAATTATATAGAGAGTTGTGGGGTTTGAGGTTGCAATGATGGTATAGTTTATGTGTCTAGCATTTACTCCATTATTGGGCATATGATCACATTGTGGTGACATAGCCATTAGGGCTACCCACCATGATTACAACCAGTTTTAGGGTTTGATTTGGATGGTGGAGAGAGGCTATGGCCCAAACATGAGTAGATGGTATAGTGCGAGACATTGATTATTATAGGCATATGATAGATGGATTGATTCACACAAATATTATTTAGAGGCCCTACTTGACATGCCCTGTATTCATAAGATAGGTAAAGTAGCTTAGTAGCTTACATAACATGTTATGGGTTAGAGGGAGATGAGATAGAGAGTTAGAGATGATACCCATAGTACATGTCAAGAGATAACTTTGCTTGTTATAGGACATGCCTCCTACCTTTCCTCTATATAGGAGGGATGATATAAAGGCACCCCTACCTTTACCCCAGGAGATAGATGGGTCAGATTTTGAGGATCTACTAGAAGGCATGGGTGTAGTAGATCTTGGATGCACAGTGGATTATCTTACATGGTGGATAGGTTTGCATCCCATGGTTTAGGTTAAGTGGACAATAAAAAATTTACAAGGATTGATGAGAGAGAATATTTAGCCATATAGCCTAAGATGTAGTGGTATAAGCCTGAGATACAGAAGTACAAGCTCAAGATGTAGCACAAGCATAGGTGTTGGTCTTACAGGGGCAGGGTATGATGTTGCAAGGATAGGTTGGGGAATTGCAGGGCTATGTTGCTACATTGACAATAGAGAGAGATATATTTTGAGAGTATTAAGATAGGCTACTCCTCTTCCTCCACCATAGGGGCTAGTATAGGGTCCTATAATAGGTTTGATGGTTTTGTTATAGATTGTATCTCTAGTGAGGTACAACACTACTTTAGATGATGTTACATACTATGAGAGAGACATCAGGGAGTTCCCACATATTTAGAGGTATTCTAAGCTTAGAGATGAGGTATTAGTGACACATTCCATCGCTTCTAGCTTACATAGATGTAGATAGGTAGAGAGTGGTGATGATACTACTTCTTCATGACTATGACTATAGCCTTGAGTATTTTGAGTGCCAGATGATAGTTTTGATGTTGTTATATATATTATATACACACTGGTCTATGAGCTGAAGATGAGAGATGTAATTTTTGAGAGAGAGATGATATTGATATGATCCATTGATGTACATTTTATTTAATGTGTGTGTGTGTGCATGTGTGTGCGTGTGCATGTGTGTGTGTGTGTGTGTGTGTGTGTGTGTGTGTGTGTGTGTGTGTGTGTGTGTGTGTGTGTGTGTGTGTGTGTGTGTGTGTGTGTGTGTGTGTGTGTGTGTGTGAGAGAGAGAGAATTTATTATTTTGAGTTGTGTTTATGTAATGGTGATGATGTTGAAGTTATTATAATGATGTGGATGTTTATGTTATGTTAATGTGATGTTAATGTTTAGCATGTTAGTTGAGTTAGACTAGTATTTCCCATATGTGTGATGGTATATGCATAGTTGATTGATTAACTTCATCTTAGAATTTTTCCATATTTGTGATGGTGTATGCTTAAAATGAATGGGTTGGGTATGTTTTTTTATTTTAGGATTTTTCCATATTTTTGATGGTGTATTCTTAAAATCAATGGCATAGGCTTGATAGTTTTCCTATTTATTGTTGTTTAGAGAAACTATGGTTACACGTTGGGTGAATTTCACATGGGATTATATGAAATAGATTAATAAGCAATAGTTTTTTAGTTTTAGTATGGTTTTGGGTAGTTATTTGAGTATCTTTGCTTGAGATGGATATGTGAGTGATAATATTTATTAAACACATAACTATAACAATCAAGAAAGATTGGTAGAAAGGTGAGAAGGTGATTGAATCTTGTTGTGAGATGCGATCTCAAAAGAGAAATTGACATGTGATTAGAATGGGAAAGAAAGAGGCATAATGTTCATGTATTGCCAAAGACCATAATCACAACATAAATAGGCTTAGGAGTATGAGCCTCTTTCATGCTTTGCATCATTTGACCAGTTGTTTGTTAGAGAATCATCGTACTCACCTTGTGTCAAGTGAGTTCAAAGTCCCTTGAAAGAGTATGAAGGGAAAAAGGTAAAAGGAATGAGAGTGTTTGGGTAGCATAACCTTCTTAGTGGGGATGGTATGCCCCTTTTGTGGGTGAATTAAGAGCTAATGTGGGAAATTACATGACTTAGAGTTTTTTCTTATGTAATCTAATCAATGTGAGAAGCCTACAATGGGATTTTATTTGTGTTAAGGTCATATGAAGCTAATTAATACGAGAAGCTTCTAAGACATTATTTCCTTTGATAATAAAGTTTGGCTTATCCATCCTTCAAGGAAGTGGTCTAAGCTTTTATTTTTGATTTTTAATAGTTGTCCTTCAAGGGAGCAGTCAATTTATATTATCAAAGATAAGTTACGTAGTTTTCCTTCAAGGGAGTAATCTACATTGAGAATCATGACTTGAGAGATTATAACTTGTCTATGTATACCATTTTTTTTACTTTAGTCATGGATAGGACTATAGAGGCTTAGAGGTTTTCCATGTTGAGGGAAAAACCATAACACTTCATAGGTTAACTAAGTGTGTAAGAATAAGGGTTAAGAGGAAGGGAAATGAATGTAATAGGGTTGCTCAAGGGATGATATCAAGTTAAACATGAGGTGAATAATCAATTGATTAACAAAATAATGGTCATAGGTGTAAAGCATATAAAGGCTTTGGTTTTAGTCTTCCTTCGAGAGAAGACAAGTGATAAGTTCCTAAGCCATACTTATGAGTTATGATGTAGGGTCTAAACCAATTAGGAGCAAACTTACCCTCTTTGATTTTTTCCATGTTTGTCACATGTTGATTTTACTTTAAGACAAGATCTCTAATATTTAAATCGTGCTCATTAATGTTTTTATTGTAAGCACATTTGATACACTCTTGATAGATTTGGAGGTGGTTGAGGGATATGAGATGGCATTCATCAAGCAACTCAAGTTGAGTCAAATGTTCTTGGTGAAATTCATCATCAATAATTATGTCTTGTAGAGAGATGTGAAGAGAAGTAATATGGACCTCAAGAGGCAAAATAGCCTCCATCCCATAGACTAAGGAAAAATTTGTAGCACCTATAGGGGTTTGAATGCTAGTGTGGTAAGCTCAAAATGGAAAGGGAATGTGTGTATGCCAATCCTTACCAATATCATTAACTAACTTCATGAGTATTTTGGTTAAAGTTTTGTTAAAAGCTTCTATTTATCCATTTGCTTATGGATAGTATGATGATGAGAATCTTTATTTGATTCCAAAAGTGTCACAAATCTTTTGGATAGTCTTATATTTGAAATATTTGCCATTGTCTATTATAATTTTATGGGGGACACCAAAATGATAGATGATGTGATGGTTGATAAAGTCAATAATTTTGTCAGCCTTAGTGGAGATGAGAGGAATGTCCTCAACCCACTTGGTGAAGTATTCAGTAGCAGTAATAATGAAACAGTGATAGAGAGATGAATGAGAGTTAATCTCACTAATTAGATCCAAACTCCATTGGGAGAAGGGATATAATTCTTTGGTGACTTGTAAGGCATGGATTGGAATATGAAGGAGGTTATCATGTTGTTGACATTTTATGTAATGCCAAAAATAATCACTATAGTCTTGATGGAGCGTTGCCCAATAGTAGTCGAGTTGAAAGATACATTTGGCAACTATGTTACCATGGAGATATACACCACAAATACCATCATGGACTTCTTTAATGGTGAAGGGGATCTTAGTAATAGTGAGGCATCTAAGGAGGAGACCATCAAAACCTTGTTTATAGAGAAGTCCCCCTAGTATAATGTAATGAGTAGCATATTTCATGAAGGCACATCTCCCATTATTGTAGAGGTAATCCATGAGTTGCTTGTACCATAAGTCATGTGGATTATGTGTTACATTTTTGATAAAAATGATGTTAATTGATACATAGGAGGGAAATGTTACGTGATGTACAGTGACAATTTTTTTTGAGGAATAGGGTGAAAAGGGTATGTGTGAACCAAGAGAAGCCATTATGTTATCAAACTTGTTTATAGATCAAGGAATAGTTTGCAAGAGGTAGGAGTCAAATGATTCTAATAACGTATCTACATGATGTTTATATCATTATAAAATTTTGTTTTGGCATAGGTAGGAACCATTAACTTGATTAACCACTTGTTGGGAGTCACCAAAAATGGTTATTCAATTGATACCCAAGAAAATTGCTATTTGAATCCCTAAGATTAAAGCTTCATATTCAACCATATTGTTAGTGCATTAAAAATATAGTTTAAATGACAAAGGCATAGGCTTACCATCAAAAGGGATGAGGATGACCCTTGCACCCCCATCGTGTTGACATTTAGACCCATCAAAGAACATCATCATTTGATAAGAGATGTCATCAGTGGAGAGCATTGCGATAGATTCATTAGGGAATTTGAGGTTTGAAGGTTGGTTGTCAGGTAAAAGGGTGGTAGCTAACTAGTCAGTGATCATTTTCCCCTTGATAGACTTTTGTTGAATAAATTCCAAGTTAAATTTAGCAAGGAGCATGAGCTACTAAGCTACACATTGGTTGTGATATGGCTTATAATGCATGTATTTGAGGGGATCAGTATGGGTGACGATGTAGGTTTTATGATTTAAGAGGTAATGACATATCTTGGATGCTACAAAGACCAACATAAGATAAATCTTTTTAGTATGGGTATATCGAGTTTCATAATCAATAAGTGTGTAGCTTATGTAGTAAATTGCTTATTCTCGATGGTGATCATCTTTATGTGCAATCATAGCATCTAAAGAATGGTCTACTATAGAGATGTAAAATTAGAAAGGTTGGTTTTCCTTAGGTGGAATAAGGTCTAGTGGAGAAAGGAGATACTATTTGAGTGCATCAAAGGCTTCTTGTTAATCTATATTCCAATGAAAGGAGACATATTTTTTGAAGAGATGGTGAAAGGGTTGGAAATGATTTGACAACTGAGAGATAAAGCAGTGGATTGACTGAAGCTTGCCTTATAGGATATGGAGTTATTTGATATTAGTAGGTAGAGGCATGTCTAGTATTTCTCAAACCTTAGTAGGGTCAAATTCAATACCATGGAGAGAAATGCTAAATCCTAAGAGCTTACTAGAAAGGACACCAAAGATGCATTTCTTTGGGTTTTGTCAAACATTATATTGGAGGAGATGAATGAATATGATTTTGAGAATTATTAAGTGATCTTGGAAAAGTTTAGACTTTCCAAGTCATCCATTTAGTCTTCCATAATTTTTTGTAGGAGATCATGGAAGATGTAAATCATGGCATGTTGGTAGGTGGCACCAGCATTCTTCAAACAAAGGGTATGACTCGATAATAGAAAGTCCCCATTGGGGTAATTAAAGTTATCTTATGTTGATCCTTGAGAGTAACCAAGATTTTATTGTAACCTAAGAACCAATCCATAAGTGATAACATCTCATGGCTAGTTATTATATCAACAATTTGATTGATAATTGGCAAAGGGAAGTCATCCTTTGGACAAGTGAGGTTTAGGTCATAGTAGTCAGTGCAGATGTAGATTCCCCCTATCACTTTTGTGATAGGAATAATATTGTAAACCCATTATGGGTAGTTGATGGGTTGAATAAAGTTAACAAAAAGGAGGCATTGGAGTTCTTCTTTGACAAGGAGAGTAATACGAGGATGTATTTTGTGAAGCTTTTGCTTTATAGGTTTAGCATCTTGATTGGTAATAATTTTATAGGTGATGATAGAGGGGTTGATACCAAGCATGTCATTATAATCCTAAGTGAAGGCTTTGATATGGTCATTAAGAAATGTAGCATAATTTACTTGCTTAAAGGAATCCAAAGACTGGCCAATCTTAAGGACAAGTGGGTTATCATGAGAGGGAAAATTGATGTCAATGGTTGATTTATTTAACATAGCTTGTGTTTTAGATGGGAGAAATCATTGGATATATGAATCATATTCACCCATGTATGTGATAATAGCGTCATCATCTTGACATTGGATAGTGTTGATAGTGGGAGAGTCTTTATCAATCATTTCAGGATGAATGAGAGGAAGGGACCTTGTTTCCTTACCCAGGTGATAGGTGAGGGGGGCCAAATGGATGGAATTTATTGAAACAATATTAGGAGGTATAGATATCTCCAATTTAATAGGTGATGGTAGAGGAGAGGATGGAGAAGGAGAGACTGACTCTTTGATAATTGGTATATGACAAGTTTTGTTGAGTTTTTTAGTTCACCAAAACCTACTCCATTCCTCTTTTTGGCATTTTCAATGGTTTTTTTGGTGGGATATTCAATAGGTGTATGAAAATCCTACTTGTAATGACTCAAACCAAATCCTTTCCATGCACACCTATAGAGATAATTTTGAGTGAAGCTAGGCTTGCCTAGGAAAGAGAAGTCACAGGTAAATGGTTGTGGTGAAGAGGATGGATTACCCATAGTGGGAGTTCATTCAATTCCCCCATATGTAAAATTAGTTTGGAGGTTATGGGGACCCTACGGGATGACCATACCAATATGAGGATCATAATTGGGTACATATGAAGCTTTCCATATTTTTTTTGAGTATGAAACATGTTAAGTGTCAATAAATGATATTCTCTAAGTAATAGATGCTTGAAAGTTTCTTCTATGGGGTTTTTGTCAAGAATTTGTGTTTTTGATATCTGTGTAACCAAAGTAGTGGAGCTTATGAAAGATTCAAAATTATAATGTAGAGGAGATGATGTCTTTAATGGAATGAGAACATCATGGGGGATATAACTCATGTTTCATGTTTTGAAAGGAGGTGGGTTGGTGGGAATAATATGTACTTGACCATTGTACTCGAACTTGATGCAGCAGTGAAAAATTGAGGGCACACATGCCAAGTATGTTGTATTGTAACTATCCCTATACAATGTATAAAATCTTAAGAATTATGTTGGGATCCACATGGATATGTAAGACAATAGTACCCATTGTCGTAGTTATGGTATCTTTAAAGGAGTGAAGCACCACATCACTTTGAGACATGCATTTGTCAGGAAGGGCTAACTATTTGTAGGCATGGGTGGAGATAATATTAATACTAGCTCTTCCATTGATCATGACTCTTTTTACATGATTTTGATCAATATATGCAATGATAAAAAGGTCAAAATCCAATCTTCAAGGTGTTGAAGTAGAATTTTTGAATCACTAAAAAAATTAGGGAGATGGTGTTAAGAGAGTTGACCAAAGCTGCAAGAGGCTAATAATCATCAGGTTGTACCTCAACCACTTACAATGCACTAATAAAATCTTGATGGTGCTAGGGTGAGTTTTAAATTAACTCATACAAGGACATTTTTATAGTGGTTTGGTGAAGATATTTTACCATCAAGTTTTGAATAATGTCTAAAGATGTTGGTTTTAGGACACCCAAAATAGAAATCTTGGGATTTGGAAGAGTGCATTTAGAGAATAGATGAGCCCAAGGGGTAGTGACATTTTCCTTACCTTTATCCTTTTGATTTTATGACCACATGGCCACATTAAGAATGTTGATCTAAAACATAGGTGAATGAGGTGGCAAAGGGGGTATGAGAACATCTTTGGTTTTGAATTTAGGTGGAACGGGGTGAGGCATTATGGATGCCAAGGGTGGAATAGGAGGAAGGTTAATGGGAGTATCAACAAAGAGAGTTTCAATATCAAAGTGTTTTTGAATGACTTCCATGAGAGCTTTACAACTCTTAGTATCATGTCCAGGTGAACAATGATATAGACACACTTGTGTATCATCGAACTAAGATGGATTTGGTCCAAGAGGGTTATAAGACTTAATGGGAGGAAGAGTTATTGTAGAGGATTTCAAAAATTAGCATAGGAAAAATATCTAAGAGCCTATGAGTGGGTTAGCACTTGGTGTTATAATAGGGGTAGACACCTTCTTTGGTTTAAGAGTCACATGGGTGATTTTGCATGGCACATTTTTAGGTGGTGGTGGAGCCACATGTTTTACTGACACTTTCTTGGTGATAGGTGTCATGGTGTCAAATGTGAAAGTCTTACTAGGTGGTAGAGGCATTAGTGGAGGTAACTTAGCCTTTGATTTTTCTTGGATAGGTGATACCCCAACTAAATTAGAGGGATGTGGTCCCAAAATTGAAGGCAAAGTTGAGAGTGGAAGAGGGAAGGATTAGAAAGATCTAGGAAGCTTAACATTCTTACTCAATTCAGTCCATAAAATTCTAACTTGTGGTTGAAAAGTTAGATCTAATTTTACCTATGGATGAATTAGATTAGAGACCAAGCATATGCCTAAAGATCTGATCTAATTTAATGTGGTAAATGCCTATGAGGGTGAGGGATCTGATGTAGAAGGATGAGCTTCTAGTGATTTTGGTGAAAAAGATATGACTTTGTCAAAGACCTTGGGGTAAAGGGTAGTGAGAGGATTGGTGGTAGAGGATGACATTCATTTTTTAGGATAAGGAGTTTTAAGTCAGTCCTAAAATGTTGCATGATCTAACTTCTTGGAGTCAATAAATTCTAGATTTGTCACTAACTATGAAAAGGGTTTAGATGAAGTTGACATAGGCCTTATGGTTGTTTCTTTATAAGTATTAGTTGATTGAGAAAGAGGTAAATTGTTGGCCTCTACTATCCTAGGCCAAAGATTAAAAAGAGACACAACAAGGTCTTCTTTGATAGAGATAGGAGAAGAGGTATGGTCTTCTATGGGTGAGGGAGAGGTAGGCAAAGAAGGCTCCTCAAGGGGGTAGAGCATAAATATAATTGATCCCTCAACATGTGGGTGAGGAATAGGTAAAGTATGATATTCTATAAGTAAAATAAGTGGTAAAATTGGTTGAATTGGAGTAGGCATAATAGGTCTTTCATCTAATGTAGGGGTAGATAACACTAGCTCCTCTAGGTGCGAAAGAGGAGTGGCTTGGGTACTACCTTTTATTGGTGAAGGAGAGGTCGGAAAAGAAGGTTCCTCAAGAGTGTATAACACAATAATGATGTTCCCCTCAATATGTAGTTGAGGAATGGGTAAGGCATGGTCCTCAAGTGATAAGAGGATAGGTAAAATGGGTGCAAAAGGAACTAGAAATACAAGCTCCTCTTATGGAAAAAGGAGAGGTAAAGGAGGCCCTTCCTCACATGGGAGTGGAATGGGTGAAGTGGGATCTTCTACTCAAGGAGGAAGAATGGGTAAAACAAACTTCATTGATGGTGGGGGAGGAGTAGGTAAAATGGGTGCCTCGTATTGTGGGATAGGTTAGATGGAGGTAAAGGAAAGACCATATTGACCGTATGGATATTATGATCACATGAGTTATCAGTCATTGTCTAAACAATATTTTGATTGGGTGGATGGTTAGGAAAAGGATGTTTAAACACATCCATATTTTAATTAGCAAGCGTATTAGGGTTATCCAAGATGAGATCACCTCTATCAATCATGTCTTGAACAATGTTCTTGAATGTTTTATAGTTATTAGTATTGTGGCCTTTGACTTGATGGTAGCCACAAAATTTATCCTCCTTATACCAAGTATGAATAGGATAGGAGGGATCAAATTATATAAGAGGCTTGATTTTAGGAAGGGTTATAGCTCCCTATTGTAATATTTTTTCCAAAATAGAAGTATATGACTCCCCAATAGGAGTGTATCATCTTTGTTTGTACCATTATTGAAATTTCTTGGTCAGATTTTGTGAGGTCAAGTAATTAGGTTGGTTTGTGGTTGTGTAAGAAGCTAATTTAATGACCACCAAATTACTGGAGCCTTTAGATTTTTGGTTAGAAAGAGAAGGTTTAGAATAAGAGGAGTCATTTGATTTGTAATTAGCATTCTTATGATGCAACTTGACTCTGTCTTCATCTATAGCCCAAATCTTGAGTTTCTACACTATTGTAAAGGCTTCATCAAATGTGAAAAGAGTTTGTACTCAAAGTGTGGATGAAATGTGCTTAGCACATGCCCTCAAGAAGAGATTAATAAGATCAGGCTGGGGTAAAGATAAGGAGAGTTGATTGATTAAGCACTTCTAGCAAGTGAAAAAATTGATGATAGACTCATCATCAAATTATTTAATAGAATAAAGGTCCATAATAGAAACCTTTTTAGAAATGTTGATATAGAAATGGTCTAGGAATAATTATGCAAGTTGGGTAAATGAGAAAAGGGAATGTTGAGTTATAGAGCTATACCAATCTAGGGCAGCACCCAAAAGAGACATAGGGAAGGTGTGAAGTAGTAGCACATCATTGTGCCCTATTAAATAACAAGCATGTCTAAATGCTCACAAATGTTGTTATGGGTCCTCTTTACCCTAGAAATGATTAAATTTGTGGAGTTATCATCGACTTGGATAAGGGTGAATAGGCACAGAAGGATGGATGGGCTTATTGTATATCTGATCATAAGATAACACATTCTTTAAACTTGACACATATGTCTCTAGATTAGACATCTTATCCATTAGCATCTTAATTAGGTCTAGAGGAGGATTAGTTTGGGAGATACCCCTTATGTTATAGCGAACTTGATAAGAATTAGAGGGAGTGTATGACATAGCTTTCTATATTTATGTTGATGCAACATAGGGATAGTGAGTCATAGGCTGGGGGCAAAAATGAAAGGGGCTTGTCCCATTGGGTTACAGACAATGCTTTGGTTGAATGTTATTATTGTAGGTTGGGTTGTTGGCATGGTTATATTGGGTGAAGGGTGAGTCATAAATCATGTAATTATAGGTGTGAGAGTAGATGGGATGGGTACCACTAAATTCTAAAATTGGGTTAGACTTGATTGAACTACTTGTGGTTGTGAAGGTAGGGAAGTCACGATAGGGGTTAGGTGGGACTGGGAAGTTGGTGACGCAAAACTTTGGACATTGTTTATGGTTGGGTTAATTTTTGAAGCAGTGGTTTGGGTAACCATGGGGAGCATAGTGGAGACAATTAAAATTGAAGTTGTTTTCATTAGAGAAGTTGGCATACCATATAGTGGGCCAGTTGAAGAATTATGGGTTTGGCTCATGCCAAGGTAATGTTGAAGGGCTACGACATTATGGTCAAGAAATCTAGAAAAATGTTGATCTTATTTAGACACAATGGGAATTTGGTTGGGGCTAGGATTATGCTCTATATCTGAAGTATACTCCATGATAGAATCAACAATAAGAGGGGAAGGTGGAAATGGTTGCCATCTTACGTAATCATCAAGAATTTTATCTTGGCTTTGCTTCAATACCATGCAAGAAGAAGTATAAATAGTCTTAGAACTCTGTATTAGTGACAAAGTGAATAAAAACTAGGTTTGGGTGTAGGTAGGTAGGTTTTTTTATCTTTTTGTTTTGATTAAACTAATAATAAACAAATTATATAGTCATCAACGTCAGTCACTTGATCGATGTTAGTAGGTTAATGTTTGTCGATGTTAGTGGATTTAATTGATGTCAATCATTATGGAGTCCTAAGAGATGAAAAATCCAATGTTTTAGAAACCCAGAGGCAAAACCTAGGCAAAAAAAGGATGCAAGAAGTTTTTATAAGGAGGATGAACACTTACAAAACCTGATATAATAGGTTATACAACCTGAGTATTATAAATAGTGTTCATTTTTTAAATCAATGGAAAAACATCCTTACCAACTCAAAAATATAGAAGGCAATAGAAAAGTATAAAAATAACATACATCCACTAATTATTAACTCCTAGAGATTAATTTTAGTCTCATGTTGGCTTATTCCTTAATCAAATAGTGAGATGAGAGTTTGGTTACCAAAGTTACTAGAAAGCAATCTAGAGCTAGTTTCAGGTTAGTTTTGGTGCTCAAGAAGAAATCTATGTTAGACGAAGTACATGGCTTGTTATAGGAGATTTTTCCCTACACTTCATGGACCTAAATCTAAGCTAGGTTACTTAGCTAGAATATACCTTCTATCTAAAGTTTATACTCTACCAAAAAATAGAGTGGGTTCTCCCCTTGGTGGTGAAATCTAAGTAGGATAACTGAGTAGGGTAAGGTGATCCACCAGGTGATAAAATCCAAATGGGCCTTATCGTAGATGAGTTTATATGTTTTTTTTTTTTAGTGTGATCTAGTAGTGTAACATGGGTGTACTATGATTCATTCATAATGCTTATAATTAACTAGGTGAGCTAATATTCAACAAGCAAACAATGAAGTGCAGTAAGTTTTAAACCCAAATCTAAAGTGTTTTGATTCTAATGAAAACAATGATGAAATAGGAGAAGAAAATAAATTTCACCATCCTAATGTGCATTTAAGAAATATATAAATAAGATATTCCTTTTATCTTGCAAGAAAAATGATAAATTTCTTTTAGAGGCAAAAGAGAGAGAAAAGTGGCAAGAAGAAATTTTAGTTTATTGCCTTTAAATAGAAAATAAAATGTTGAATATTTTTTTTTGAGGTAAAAGTGAGGAAGAAAGTGAAAGGAATGAAATTTTCACTATAATTCACCTATATGAATGCTTAAAATAAGTAATGAACCCAAGGAAAACACTAGGGTCCCATCGGGTGTGCTAGAAATGTTTAACTAAATTTTGAATCTATTTAATGTTTAAGGAGAAACAAAGATGAAGGGTAGGGATTATAGATTATAGATAACCTAGATTGGTTACATGTCATATATAGATGATGTTGAGCACTCCTCTTTGGCTAGGGAGGACTACCTGCAAATTAGAAATCACTACCACCAAAAAATATTTGTTAGTAGATATATGAGTGGACTGCCAAGCTATGTGCTTGTTCTTGAAAGTGTCAAACTTCCTTAGGGATGATAGTCCACTTTTAAAAATAAAATGGTAATGAATAAAAAAATGAAAGAGAGATTAAGAGAGAGATATTCATATCATTCTTGTAGTCTAAGTATAGTAGAGAGTGACATAGTGTAGGTAATGTGGGTTATTGGTGTTTTTAGAGGTTATTTAGGCAGGCTTAGAGAAGTTGATGGAAATATAAAATCATCGATGTTGGTTAGGATACCAATTTTGATAAGGATATATGATTGATGTTAATTATGTGACCAATGTTGGTAGGGGCAGTAGATTCTTAGGAGGTTGTAGAAGACTTTTTTGAGCTAAGAGGTAGGTGTTGGTTAGGTTTATGAGGTTGGGAAGAGTCATAAGGGAGTGGGTAAGACTTAGGTGGGTCTAGATAGAGGGTTGGTATGTTTGAAGTAGGGGAAATAGGTGAAGGATTTTTAAAACTCCACATGGAGAGCTGGGATGTTCATAAAATGATAAATAGTATAAGATAAAGTATTATAAAATGACTATCTAAAAGAATTACAAAATATAGAAATATACTTAGTTGGTGAAATGGATGAACTATGAGTGCCAAATAGATGGCTTTGATGAGGCATGTTGAATTAATATGTGAATATAAACTACAAGTGTGTGCTACTAGTTTAGAAGAATCTACGCTCTATGCAGTATATCAATTCCTAATCTAGACTAATTTGTGTAGAGTAATAGTAAGCCTAGATGTAGAAAGTTGAATGCCAAAGCCTATACACAAATGTTTGATTTTTCTAATTTCTACTCACCTAAATATTAGCTTGGAATTTGACTTAAGTAACTGATGTTGACAATCCCACCAACATCGACCATGGGTTGACCGACATTGGTGGCATGAGAATAGGTAAAAGGACTATTTTTAGCCTATTTTATTTTCCTGCTCCTGACAAGTTTGGTATCTATTAGGAAACAATAGAAATGTGAGGTTAAGAATAAGGTAGTTAGTTATGAATTTATGTTTGGGGTGAGAATAAGTTATGGGTAGTTAGGATTAGGGGACTAAGTCTTGAGGTGACTTAGAGGGTAAGAACTAGTCTTAAGATGAGGTGGCAAGGTAAGGTGGCATAAGTAGTTTTCAATTAACTTAATTAAATATTTTTAAATTAATTAAATGAGTGAGGGGTGAAAACATGGGTTAGGAAGGCTAATTATTAAAAAGGGATCAAGGGGGTTTTAACACAGGGAGTTACACATGTGTGTGATGTAATTTTGGTGTCTACAATGGGCATATCTTGATAATACCAAGAAAATGCTATTCTAAAGTCCTGAAGGAAAGAAGGGTAATTATATTGCTCTATGGGATTCAAATATTATCCAATATTGATGATGTAAGGGTTATGTTGAGTACCCAAGTTTACATCAATGGTAGATTCATTCAACATGGTTTGGTTCTCAAGAGGAATATTTTTATGGATATAAGATTCCCTCACACCAAGGTAGGTGAGAATGAAAATCATCATCATGATGTTGGATGGTGTTGATGGTAAGAGAATCATTTTGTACCATTTCAAGATAGATGAGAGGAAGATTTTAGTTTGGTCATCCTTTTGATAGGTCAAGGGGCCCAAACTAATGGTATTTATAAAAAGAGTTAGATGGGATGATATCAGAGTTCTTAGACTTATAGGGAGAAGGGGTTGGTGAAAATGGAACAACCTCATCAATAATGGTGATGGGTTTAGGTGAGGTGGGTTCTTTTGGTGGTATGAAACCAAGGCCAAATAACTTATGAGTTTTTTTTGTTTTGATTATGGGTAGCTTGTGAGGTCCCTATTCATAAAGGCCAAGGCCAAACCCCTTCTAGGGACACTTGTAAAGGTAAGATTTGGAAAATGAAGGTTTTTTGAGATAGGAAAAGTCATAGGTGAATGTTCATTTATGAGGGGTAGTAGTGGTAGTAAGAAGTGGATAGTGGATTCCCCCATAGATGAAGTTGGTTCGATGATTGGGTGGCTTGAAAGGAATGATGGTTATAATGTTAGGGTCATAACTAGGATCATGGGTGAGATTCTCATACTCTTGAGGAGTATGGAAATCATCCAAGGATAAAAGATGATATTCCCCAAGTGAGAGACATTAGAATGTTGGTTCCAAGGGGTCCTCTATGGGAATCTGTAAAGAAGGGATGGATGATCTTGTTGAAACTCCATCAACTATAGGGGTGGAGTTGTTGGTAGTTGGTGGTGAGATAGATAGTCAAGGAAGAAGAACATAATTAGGTATACATGTCATATTTCAAGATGCAAAGGGACTAGGGTCAGTCAGTATGGTGATAACATGACCTTTGTGCTCAAATTTGATGTAATGATGGAGGGTGAAAGGGACACAACTCATGACATAGAAATAGGGTGTCTAAGTAAAACATTGTATTGTAACTTTCCCTCTACAATGTAAAAGAGTAATGGAATAGTTTAAGGTCCCAAACAAATATGGATAACAACTATTCCCAAGGTAGTGGCCATGGTGTCATTGAAAGAGTGAAGAACCATTGTATTTTAAAACATATGTTCTTGGGCAAGTCAAGTTGGTCATATGCATGGGAGGAGATAATGTTGATACTATCCCATCCATCAATCATCACCCTCTTTATATGGGTTTGGTTGATGTATGTTGTGATAAAGATGGGAGAATCAGGATCCTCAATATGCATAGAAGGTATTTCTAAATCTTTAAAGGTGACTAGGGTGGAAATTTGAAGGGATCTGACAAAGTTTTTAAGGGGTTGAGGATCTTTAGTTTGAACCTTTATGGATTGCAAAATCTCTATCAATGTTTGATGGTGAGGTGGTGAGGTGTTGATTAATTCATATAAGCTCATCTTCACCAGAGTTTGGTGAAGTTGTTTCAACACTACACACTGAAAGAATTTAGAAGGGTCGGAAGGAGATGCACCCAAGATGGATACCTTGGATTTAGGTAATAGTGAAGGTGTTTGGGTTTGGTTGGAAGGTTGAGGGGTTGAAGGGTATGTCCATGGTATGGATACTTTATATTTTCCCTTATCTTTCTATTCAACCCTAGATTGGATAACCATATGAATGGTGTGGATAAGAGGGAATATTGGTTTAGATAAATACTTTTATTCCTCCTCACTCTTAGGTGAGAGTGGGGGAGTAGGTAAGTGTTGGGTAGGTTGAATTAGTAGTTGGGTAGGTTATAGGTTCAAAGGAGGTTAATCAAATAATAGATCATTCTCATTCAAAATTTTATGGAATAGTGTTTAGAGAGCTTTGCAATTCTTCATATCATGTCCCAATGTCATATGGTATAAGTAGATCAAATTTTCATTGAACCATTTTGGTTTAAGACATGAAGGATCAAAAGGTTTGATGGGTGGTAAGGTTAAAGAAGAGGTTTGAAATAGCCTTTGTAGAATGGTCAAATAAGATCCGATCAAAGGTGTGGAGGGTGTTGGGTTTTTGGTTTTTGGAGTGGGAGCCTTCTTGGGAGTAGGCTTTACCATGACAATTGTGGGTTTTGGAATGGTTTTGGTGGGTTAGTTAGGTTGGGATTTTTTGGTTATGGTTGGTTTGGAGGTGGAATATTTAGAGGTGGAGGGTGAAGTTTTGGTGATAGGTGAAAGGTATAGGTAGCTAAGTTACTCAAGAATGATGGGGATTATGTTGTTTTGGTGTAGGTAGGTGTAGGTAGAATAAAAGGAGAGGGTTTTCTAAAGGAGGAATAGGTAATGGGGATAATAGATGGATGGGGTCCTAAAATTGAAGGTAAAAGAGAAGGGATGATATGGGTATAGTTCTAGATGGTTTGGGTGATTCCACCTTTTTGATAGGTTTAGTCAAAGGTTTCTTTGGTGGACTTGATGGGGTTAATTCCAACTTTAAATATGGATGATCCAATCTAGGGGTATAAAGTATTCCTAGATTCTTGATGGGTTTGGTAAAATAGGTGTATGGTGATTTGACAATTTTAGTTTGAGGTGAAGTGGATGGTTCCTCTATGGTTTTTAAAGAATAAGTATCTAAAGATGAGGTTGAGGTAATGATAGGTTTTAGGGTAGATGTAAGTGAGGTTAAAGTTTCTTATTTTTTGATAAGGTAGCCCTAGATGGTGCCAAAAGGTGACCCTATCTAGATTGGGTTGAGAAGTAAAATCTAGATTTTGGAGCAATCTAGAAAAAGGTTTATAGATGGGTTTGATTCCTTGTTCATTAGTTTCAAATATCAAGCCCATATATTGAGGTGAGGAAATATTGTCTTCACCTTTGTCTTGGGTGGAAGGTTTGATGGTTGAGGAAGATGGTGTTTCTAGGGAAAGATAGAATAGATTATCTCTTCCTTTGGAATGGTTTCCAAAGGAGTGGTTGGTTTTATGGTAGGTATGGAGGGTGTGGTTTGTTTAGATGAAGAAATGGGGGTGTTTTCTTCACTTTTTTGGGTGTTTAAAGGAAAGATTAGTGATTTCACCACTTCCATAAGGGGATTGGAGGAAGAAGTGGTTGATGTAATGGTTACCTCCTTTGGTATTTATATCAAAGGAAAGGTGGGTGAGTCAATAGTCTCTTCAACTACAAGAGATGATTTTTATTCCTTTTTTTGGTTATCTAAAGGAATAGAAGAAGACTCTACCACTTTAATAAGCAAGGTGGAAGAAGAGGTAGTTAAGGTAATGGTTTCTTCAATAATAGGTTTAATGGTAAAAACATTAACCATGTGTACCTCATGAGTGTGAAATTATTTTAGTTGGTTGTTGTCATGGTTGGTGGAAGGTACATGGATAGGAAAATGTTTACTAAAGATGTCTAATGACTAGTTTGGAGGTGTATTGGGATGATCTAATGCAAGTTCATTTTTTTCAATCATGTTTTGGACAATATATTTAAAAATATTTCACCTAATCACATCATGTCCATTGATGTGATGGAAGGCACATATATCATTTTCATTGTACCATTTAGGTATAAAGTGAGAAACATCAAATTATTAAGGCGGTTTGATAGGTGGAAGTTGGATGAGGTTAACTTTAATTAGTTTATCCAAAACCAAAGCATATTATTCCCCTATGGCCTTAGAGTGGTTTTTTTTTCATTGTGAATATTTTGGTTTGATGGGTTGGAAGAATTGGTTTGATTTGGTTGGTTGATGGTTGGAGGTGGAGTGGATTTTAAGACAACCATGTTTGTAGTTGCCTTTGTCTTGGTGTTAGGATGGTTGGATCGGTTGGTAGTTTTGTTTGAAGAAGGGTCAATATATTTAAAACTAGAATTATAATTGTTTAGTTTCAATTTCCCTTCATAAATGGCTCTAATTTCAAGTTTGCATGTCATGGTAATGCTTCATCAAAGGTTCTAAAAGTCTAAACTTGAAGGACTGGAGCAATATGTTTGGCACAATCTCAAGAAAATAATTCAATAAATTCAAGTTGGGGTAGTGAGAAATCAAGTTGGTTAATGAGACCTATCCATCTAGCTACAAAATGGGCAATTGATTCATCATCAAATTTCCTAATAGATTAAAGGTTGGTAATGGAAACCTTTATAGATATATTAAATGAAAAGTGATCTAAAATGATTTGGGATATTTGAGAAAATGAGAAGATAGAGTTGGTAAGAGAACTATAGCAATCCAAGGATGGTCTAGATAAGGACATAGGGAAGGTACAAAGAAGAAGAGCATCATCATATGTGATTAAATAGTAAGAATGGTGGAATGCTGTCAAATTTTATTGAGGTTCCTCCTTGCCTTGGAACTTAGAAAACTTAGGTATTTACCATTGATGAGGATAAGGTTAGATTGAAACAAATGGATGAATGGGTTCATTATAGATTTTATCATAACGTAGAAGGTTATGAGCTCCAAAAACAGATGATTCAAGATTAAAATTTGTATCCATTAACATCTTAACTAAATTTGTTTGAGGTTGGGGAGCTCCATAGTTAGGCAGCAGGTTCGATTGAGGTTGGGTGGTTTCAATGTATGGATAAGATGTGGGAGGTTGAGAAGGTGCCACATATTGGTTGTGGTCATAAAAGGTTGGGATGATGCCCTATATTGGTATGTGGGCACAGAAGGTTAGGTAAAAGGTGGTATGTATCCTTGTGGATTAAGAACATATTGGTAAGATGTCATGGGTATTTGTTGAGGTATTGACAAATATTGGTTTAGAGGTATGGTTGAAGTGGTAGGTTGAGGTTGGATGGTGACTCTAGTGTTAATAGGTGGAAGGGTAGGAGGTATGGAAAGCAGCAATTTTTTGTGTGGTGTAGAAATTGGTGGATAAGTAGTGGTAAGAGGAATGGCGAAAATAGGGGGAGAAGATATCCCCATGGTAGGTGGGGTATAAGTAATAAGAGGAAAGGTTACCCTTACATTGGAAGTGTTGGTTTGTGTAGGTGGGGTTTGGTTATAGGTTGGAATGTTGGATTAGGTTTCAGTGGTGGTAGTGGATGGGATATTGGTAAAAGAAGAGGCTTGGTTAATCAAAGGTTGGTTGGATGTAACACCAACCATAAGAAGAGGAGGCATACCAAAGGGTGGATCTATGGGATCAACTAAAGCAACAAGGTGTGGTGAGATAAGGTATTAAGGTAGCATCGAAGGGTTATAGGTTTGTTGTCAAGGAATGTGGCAAAATATGCATCACCCTCAACAACTATCAAAGGCATGGTAGGAGGAGGAGAATGAGGTGGAGAAACCTTAGAAGCTAAAGTATACTCCATAGAAGAGGAAGAGGAAGGTGGTCCTTGGTTGGTTTGGTTTCTCAATTACTGTCAGTAAAGACCATGGGAGAAAATAAGAAAGGAATGATGAAGTATCACACCTCAAACAAAAAGAAAACAAAAGAAAAGAATTCAAAGCAATTCATACACTAAAAATGCATTTAAACTTAGGATTATTTTTATATCAATTTTGGCTTATGCCTTAAAAAGTGTGAAGAATAAAGTTGGCTTGAAGATCAGGTACTAAAAGAGGAAATCTAAGGTTGGTTTTAGGTTGTGTTTAGGTGCTCAAGAGAAAAATTTGTATTGATATTCAGTATGTGGCTTGGTATTGGGGCCTACCCTCTCTCTTTACACACCATAATGATAAGGGTGTCAGGTGGTTAGCCAAGATATACTAAATTTTAGAGTTTATACTCAACCAGAGAGATCATTTGGTTCTCCCCTTGGTAATGACCTCCAAGTGGGATTATCAGTAAAGGGTAAGATTGACTACTAGGTGAGGAAATCCTAGCTGGGAGTTGTATCAAGTTTGTTTTGATGTGTTGATTGATTATGTGGTTTGGATAAGTGTGTGATAAAAAGAGTGAAAACTATGATTAATTAATTTTCCTTTAAGTTACTAGATGAACTAAAGTAAACAAGAAATTAATGTAATACAATGTTTATTTTAAGCCCAAAAGAAATTTTAGATCTCATTCAATGAGAATAGAATAAATGAAGAAAGAAAGGGCACCTAGATGATACTAGGGTCCCACCAGGCATGCCAAAATATTTCTCTTAATTTTTACTTATTTCTTGATTTTAAAAGAAGATAAGAAACTAGTAATAAGGGTATGGTATAAATACCTAGTTGGTGATGCACACGTAATCTAGATGATGATGGAGAACTCTATTGATGGAAAAAATTGTCACATCAACAAATCAACCCTTTCACCTATCATGAAGGTCAAATTAGAATCATAACGGTCTAATTGTAAGGGTTATAAATGTTTGTTTAAGGATCCTAAAGACACAAAGAGGTTTATAATAATTTTTGGAAAATTAATCAACAAGTTATCAAATTAACCTATTCCATTATCACAATCAAGAATCTGTATTAATTAAGACTCAGTTGAAATTGTAATCTATAATCTATACTATCTGATAGAGATAATCTATTAATTAAACCATCTCTTAAAGATTAAAAATTTGATTTTAAAAATATATGTATGAAAATATACTTCATTACATTTTTCCATGGTTCATTATCCAACCAAGTGATAAGAAAACACTAATAGAAAATAATAAGAAAGACAAAAAGAAAATAAAGAATGAAACAAGAAAGAAAAATTGAACATAAAAGTTTAACATGAAACTAGAAAGAGAACGAGATAAAAGTAAAACTAATCTATAACCTAGAAACTAAGGAACATAATGCTATAAAAATTGCTATAGTAAAAAGTGAACTAATGAGTATACCTAGAAAAAGATACAATCTAAAATAATATTAAACTTAAAATTAGAAATTAAATAAATGAAAAACTCAACAAAAACAAGTTAATTAAAGCAACTACTAAAGGGATACTAAAAATATATATAAAGAATAAACTAGAAAAGATTTAAACTAAACCATAAAGATTTTAAAAAAAAACTAAAGAAATTAATGAAAACTTAAATTCATCTATTAAACAAAGTCAAATATTTACCAAAGAGTTGTGAGTCTCAACATGAGAGTCATCTTAACATAAGAAAAAACTTGAAATGAGAATTCCAACATTTTCCAATACAAAAACTTGAAAAAGGACAACTCATCAATTGATTAAATCTATGAAGTGTCACAGATAATGTGAAGTGATCATCATTTTCAGGTTTAATACTTCAAATTCTACACATAGGACTCTAAATAATAGTCATAAAAAGATATTAGACTTATCAAACTTTAGATAATTAGTAATAGATGACAAAAATAACTTAATATACTTATGTTGCATAATTTACTACTCAATCATCAGATAAAGTACCATTGGGTCTATTTATAAACATTATACTATCTCAGAAAAATTGCATAGAAAGAAGAGATAAATGAATGACTTTAGAATAATGCTCCAGTCCTCAATACCTATTGAACTTCTATCTTAAAATGAAAGTTTTATCTCCTTTTATCCTTCAACTTTAGTTAAAAAATAGGTTCTAACTAACTTTTAGTTAGTTATTAGCTAAGGTTTAAAAATTGACTTATAAAGTCAATTAGATAATATGTAATATATGGAGAGATTAATTAAGACTTTAAAGTCTTAATTAAATCAAACTATTTAAATGAAATAACTTGGGTACTAATCTTAACGAGTTGGGACCCCATCTTATTAACAATAAAGTAGGACACATAAATAATCATAAAATAAATAATAAATTGATAAATCCTACTCTTGTTTAAACCATATTGAAATTTATATTTTAACTTAAGCATATATTAATTATATCTCAAAATATATGTTTTATTTAAGTCTTCAAAATAAAATACCAAGATAAGTTTTAAAACTGCATCAAGTTTTTTGAATAAGCAAAGTTATTCCCTAGATAACCAATAATCATTTGACTCTGATAAAACATCTATACCAAGTTTGTCTTGTTGATCAAGACAAACATTATATTTCATTTTATATGTAGGAAAAGGCAACAATCTAGTGCCTGTCTCAGACATGTCATCATCAACTTCTAACTTCACCCTTTTAAGCCTCGTGAGCTCATTGGGTACCTTAGATTCTTCACCTTTATTAGCAGCATCCTTTTCATCAACATGATTAGGAATGTCAATAGAATTCATTTTACTTCCAAATCCTTGACCCCTCATATTCAATCTCTTAGATCTTAAAATAGGCTCACTATGAGCTCTCGAAAGGTTCAATCTCCTACATTTCCCACCAAGTTTAGTATTAGATGGAGCAAGAGTATCTAAAATAGTGGTAATGTTCCTAAAGTCCTTAGCATGAGCCACCTTTTTATTTAATTGATTGTTAGTAAATTGATGGGTTAGTAGAGGTTGGTCAACTGGTTCTCCTCTAAATATAGGAGGTTACAACTGTAGATAAGGATCATGCTTAGGATGGTGCTCAATAAATTATGAATAACTAATCTAGGATTGGGTATGGGACCCAAACATTTATCCTTAGAAACCTCTAAAGCCACCAAAACATCTCTGAATAGGAAGGGAATTCAAAACATTCTAGAAGTTAGGATTTGATGCATCAAAGTGGATGGACATCCTTATGCCATGAGGAAATCAAGGCCCAAAACATCTTGGATGAAATCCAATTCTATTAGAACCTCAACTATGGGTAGATTGACTAACTTGATTTGACCTTCAACCCCATCCATCATCATTACTATTTTTGTAGGTTTTTCCCAGCCAAACATTTTGAAAAAAGGAATAATTTTGAAAGATATAAAATCAAATTTTGATCATTAAAATCAACATAATCTACAAAAAATCAACAATTTGCATTCATATTTCAACATTGAAACTAAATAATCCATGAATATGAAAACCATACTTAGATTTACAAATACCTAAAAACCATTGACATATAACTATTTTACCTGATAAATTATTACATGATAGTCAACTTTTCCTTTTTCTCTATTATGTAACATATTTTATCACAGATTTGCAATTACAGATTGTAAATTCAAAACATGCTATAGACAAAACAAACTTTAATATACATAGATGATTGATGAAATGGGGCCAACCACCAACTACATTTGATACCAATCATCACATAATATTAAGACTGAGAAGAGTTTGCAATGATATGCAATATAGAACGAACCCTAAATTTTAATGACAAAACACTATTCTGACAAAATCAAGTCTGAAACTACTACAAGAATATCTGATAATGAAACTAGGACTTATGCATGTAGAATCCTAAAGGTCCTACAAGTTTGTGTATGGTATTATTCATCAAAACTTAGTGTATTAATATCCTAAATTATTCTCATGCAAATATCTATTTAATCCACTAAGGAACTCAACACAAATTTTTAGAATACTTCATTTACAACTTCTGACTAGTAGACTATATGAGAATTTTACCAACTATTACATTTTTGCATATACTAGAAAAATAACTCCCAAAACTAGAAGTATTATTTCAACTATATACAAATTTGCTTGAATCTTCACTTCTTGAAATAGAAATAAATATGTCTGGTTATGGAGTAAAACCTTTAAATATCTTGTAGAAATGGAAAAAAAATTGCATACTTATTTCAAGATTGAAAAAAAACCCAACATTCAACAAACTCATTGATAGTAATGTCTCATATTCACACATGCAGGCTATAAAATGCAACTAGGAGGAAAACTAATTTCCCAATTAAATTTTAAGTAGAAACTAAACTTAAAACAATCTTAATCACAGAAACCCTTTTGAAAACCTATCAAAACTTTAAACCATAGATATGTATGTCTAACTGTTAACTTTCAATCTATTCCATGAGACCAAATATTTTATAAATATTGCATGTATTTCTCAAAAACCAAATTTTGTCAAAAACTAGAAAACACCTGTGATAACACACCATCCTCTCAAAATTCCAAAAGAAATGAATTAGAAATATCCATACCTGGCTCAAATGCAATAACCTTATATATATATATATATATCTCCTTATTCACCTTCCTCTTTGAAATTCCCATCGAGCCAAGGCTTCACTTCTGCCTAAAGCTTTTCAAATGATGGAATGATCAAAGAAAAATCAACTTCTACATTCAACACCCTTGAACCATAATTACTTGGGTTGTGTGTTCTCTTCTCATTGGTGCTTAGTAACTCCTACCAAGTTAGCAATATGTTAATCCATTTGACCAAACTATAAAAGTTATCATTTGCCTTTTCTTCCTACTAAATTCCATGCTAAACAACGTGTTTCAAGGAGATAAGCGAGTCATTAATACACACCTTGATGCCAAGATTTCCATGATCTAAAGCATCAATAAACATTAAATGATAATGCTACCTTGCATAAGCTTTGATACCAATAATATGCCAAGTAATCCTCGTAATCATACCAACATCAAACCTTATTCCAAATACACATGCCAACTCAACTCATGAGGACAGACTCAAGTGCATATGCCCATTCAAACTAACATCATGCATCATGAAAAATAAACCATCAACCATGGTCCTTTGTCTTTGTTTATTCATTATCATAAATAAACTTAGGATCTTATAAATACCTAATCCCATATGCATTTAAAACCAACCCATGAAGAGGTCCATGAAATGCTAATAGAAGGCTAGGCTTAGTGAACTTAGATAATACCTCATAATGAACCAATATTTACTTATCAAATTTCAATATAATTAATGCATATGAAGGTGAACATAATGGCTTTGATGATGATAATGTTTATTCTAATAAGAAGAATTATGTATTGACCTCATATCAAATAACCATGCAAACATGGTAGTGGATATTATTCCTACAGAAATGCTCTAAACATCAAACAAGAATATTCCTTGACTCTTGAAACCATTTTAAAATGCCAAAGTGATTATCATGCATTTGAATAAACTAAATTTTGATGTAGTAGATTGTACCTTGTGAAGGGAGGCTCAGCTCTCTTCATCCATGTGACACATGGAGACATCCCTCTTGCTATGGGTGGAAAACATGAGGGATGAATCTCTAGAGTAGGGGCTAGATCCCCTTGATGCACCTTGAGGCCCTAGATTTATTATTGCTAATAATGTGGGGGATGAAAAGGGAGAGAAATACTGAGATTAGAACATAAATTAAAGTGGTGATGCATAAAAATGGTTGGTCTACTTAGCTTTCACATATACTTTACACTAAGAACAAGCTGATATACACTTCATTTGACATGAGAAACTCATATGCATCAGTGTTTCTTTAGGGGATCCTATGGAGATACAGGGAGGAAGAAATACAAGAGGTGTTCTAAGACACACTATGGCAACCTATTCACATGTTCCCATACTCTACTATGGATATTTATTGCTGACCTACAAAAGAAGAACTCACAATACACTAGACATGCTAGATTCATTCTATGAAAGCATGAAATAAAATGACTTTACATAAGATAAAACTATAGACATTCAAAAGTGTAAACTCAAATGTAGGTAAAAATGCTATGTCTTGATTCAAAGTAAATTCCTACAGGTCTTCACCATACAAGCTGAGAGATATCCTCTCAAAATGAGAAGTTACAATTATATAGACCAAGATGCTAATATAAAAAGGAAAGGAAACCCATGTTGGAGTCAAACACTTTTGAGACAAGAGACCATGTTGCTACTATATTCTTTAAACTATGTATGGGAGAGCCATGATTTAGATGTCCAAGTTACCACCCTTGTTGTCCTAGGCCTAGAAAAGCATGGGATACTCCTTCTAACAACTAACAAATCCATCCCCAAGTTGTTTTGCTAGACCATGCTCTCTTCAATATTAGATGAAACTAGTTGTGCATTAATGGTGAAGCATGAAAACATAGGTTGATCTCCTCTATAGTTTTAAAACCAATATATTTATTGGTTTTTGATAGATATTTTCTACCCAAATGTATTAATTCTCATTACTATGTTGCCTATGCCACTTGTCTTGGTCTAAGTGATCATTGATTCTACCTTTTGACCTTGTTAGCTGCTAGAACTATTTTTGGCTTTGTCTTTTTTTTCTCTTTACTTTGCTTGTGTTTTGTCTCTTCCTTGCCTTCTCCTTATCTGATTTAGGTGTCAGCTTTAGGGCTTCTACAATCAATGAATTTCTTCAAACAAAATGTCTGAAGGAATTCATTTATACATTTTTTTTAAGGAATTCCTTCAAACATTTATCAATTGGTTCCTCTCTTTTCCTTCCTTTGTCTTTTTCTCTTTGATGGCCTTTATTTCATAATTTCCTTTAGAATTTTTTCTAAAGGAATTCATCCTTTGTGATTTTTGGTTTGTTCATCCTCCTTTATTTCAAGTTTTTTTTCATGCTTTTCTTTGGACAAAATGTTTGAAGGAATTCCTTTGGACATTTTGTCTAAAGGAATTTTTTCTTTTGATTGATTCTTTTCCCAAAGGGCACATGCCCTTCAGGCCTTTTGTCTTCATTCTTCACTTCTTCCTGGTACCCTCCACAAGGGCACTTGGCATCTCAAATTACCCTTTAGGGAAATTACAATGGTCTTTTTTCCTATCTAGGTGCCCTCCGTAATGGTACATACCCTTTGGGAATCCTGTAAATGACCCTTTGAAAAAGTGAAGAGGTCCTCTTACGAATGAAAATCCCTCCATAATGTCCATTCTACCTCAAACATATCCTTCAGCCTTTCTTCAATTATCCTTCAAAAAAAGTGAAAGTCCACTTCTTTTGCTTGGTGTCCTTTGAAGAAATTCGTTACTTGGCAAGCATGCTAGACCAAACTAAGTTTTTCAACGTAAACAAATCATCAATCTTTCAAGTAAAATTGCTTTGAAAACCCAATTACTTCTTTATAAACCATTTTAGACTTCCCAATAGCTTCTACTTCATATTTCACATCGACTTCAGCTGATAAGGCAAATAAGTAAAGACACTTAGAAAACCTGATCTGGTCTATCAAGACTAAATCGGGTTTATTAAGCAACTTGACTTATGAAAATTTCACAAGTAAAGTCATTTGGAAAACTTGATTTGGTCTATGAAGACCAAATTAGGTTTTACAAGTGACTTAGCTTATGAAAATTTCATAAGTTAAGTTGTTTGTAAAACCTAAAATGCACTATTATAGGTGAAGTAATTACACTTGACAAACCTAAAATGCACTTGGCTAAGCAAAATGATAAAACACTTAGATTTTTCATGTAATAGGTTTGATAGGAGGTATTTTTAATGAGGTAGATGAGGGATGACCTAGCCAAATCATGGATGTGAAAGACTCTTTGCAAATAAAAAGGAAGGGGTACCCAATTTTGGCCTGTAGGACCAAAAACTGGTCAACACATTTGTTGACTCATAAGGGAAGCATGTATGTTATGCTTGGGAAGACTGGTATCCTCTAAGTCCATTAGGCATTGAGTCAAGATGCATCTTTGAGAAGATAATAATAACCTTGTAAGGACCTATGAACCAGTAAAGATTTTACCTCAAACACAAAGGAAAACTATTGTGATGTCTGAAATGAGATCACAAACTACTTACTCATCCCACAGAATGTCACCTTCTTACTCAAGGCTCTTTTCTTCAAAGCTTTCATCAAGATGGACAAGCCTCTCTTTTTTTTGCTCAAAAACAAGAGTCTCTTGTTGTTCAGAGACATGCTCCTGATCCTCCTCCAACTCAAGTCCCATGGCATGGTCATTCTTCTCATCAAAGCAACAAGGAATTTCATCAAACAAAGGAGGAGAGAGCTCACAATGCTTACATTCCTCATCATCCATTGTTGATAAATAAAATTTGTCAACCTCTTCTTCATATTGTTGTAACATCTGCATGTATGCACAACCCATATCTTCTCCATTATTAATGATGTCTTCAAAGGGAGCATCCATGATGATCTCATCCTCATTATCACTCATGATAGCCTCTTAGGTAGCTACAAATTAGAACCTCTCTTCTTCCCTTGCCTCTTTCAAAATAGGTTCCTCCTTGAGAAAGAATGGAGTAGAGGGTTAATGGACAAACTCATGTGGAAGATGAGGTAATCCTTGAGGTAGAATCAAATGATTCTCTTCCTTCCATTTGGCTATTACATCATCTACATCAGATGTGTCTTGATATATCTCTTGAAGGACTGTAGATGGGGTGTGTTCAGACATGGAATTTGTTGTTTAGTCTAAACCGTCCATCACACCTTACCTAAGGAACATCATTCTAGACTCCAAATTTATAATTTGCCTAGCTATATTCTCTTGGGAGAGACTTTCTTAGAGATCATGAGTATCACCATGAGTAGGAGTAGCTTCACCTTCTTCAAGGTTTTGAGAAAAATCTTTCTCCTCCTCCTTCTTACCCCATGATTCCATTTTTTCCTTTCAACTCATGACCTTGGGGCTAAAAATATTCTCTTGAGAATAGGTAGTAACTTCATCATTTCCAAGGCCTTGAGTTGGTTTATGGTATTCCCTCCTCCAACTTGGAATCATGACATCATGTTGAAAGACTTGAGGAGGTTGAGGAAGACTAGGAAGAGACTGTTGATGCATAAGAAGATTTTCTTGAAGAGAGATGTGTTATTTTTCAAAAGGCATAGGATGATTCCCTTCAAAGGAGGATTCATAGTCTAAAGAATTGAGAAGGCTAGTTTTCATGAGAGGCTACTCTAATGCTCTTTGGTGATGAAAAGTAAGATGCAAAGGATTAAGAGTAAGAATAGATAATTCATCTGATGGGTTAGAAAATTGGCTCATCTTGTTTTGGTGAGCAAGAGCTATTTGATAGAAAGGATTTGGTGTATAAAAGGGGTTTTCCTTTTGAATAGGAGGCTTATTTGGGATGGGGAAAAGAAATCAAGGTTGATTCAACTCAGAGTCACCATTGGTGTTGGTTGAAATGCCTCCAAAGTATGATTGGTTGAAGAACACACCAAAAAATCCTTCAACTCTTTGGACAAACTATCCCACTGGGTGTGCTAGAAACTATTGATGTAGTGGATTGCACCTTGTGAATGGAGGCTCATATCTCTTCATCCATGCGACACAATGGAGACATCCCTCTTGTTGTGGGTGATAAACATGAGAGATGAATATCTAGATGAGGGGCTAACTCCCCTTGATGCACCTTGAGGCCCTAGTTTTCCTACTGCTAATAATGAGGGGGATGAAAAGGGAGAGAAACACTAAAATTAGAACCTAAACTAAAGCATTGATGTACCAAAATGGTTGGTCTACTTAGATTTGACATACACTTTACACTAAGAAAAAGCTAATATACACTTCATTTGACATGAAAAACTCTTCTACATCAGTGTTTCAATAAAGGGTCCTATGGAGATACAAGGAGGAAGAACTACTAGAGGTGTTATAAGACACACTATGGCAGCCTATTCACATGCACCTATACTCTATTGTGGACACTTCTTATTGACATGTAAAAGAAGAATTCACAATACACTAGACATGCTGTAATCATTCTATGAAATCATGAAACAAAATGACTTAACACAAGACAAAACCTTAGACATATGCAAAAGTGCAAACTCAAATGGAGGTAAAAATGCTATGTCTTGATTCAAGGTAAATTCCTTTAGGGATTTACCATACAAGCTGAGAGATATCCTCTCAAAATGAGAAGTTACAATTATATAGATCAAGATGTTGATACAAAAAAGAAAGGAGACCCATGCTAGAGTCAAACATTTTTGGGACAAGAGACCATGCTACTACCGTATTCTTCAAACTACGTATGGGAGAGCCATGTTATATATTTACAAGCCACTACCCTTACTATCCTGGGCCTACAAATCATGGGATACTCCTTATAGTAACTAAGAAAGCCATCCCTAATTTATTGTGGATGGACCATGGTCTCTTCAATACTAGGTGTAACTAGTTGTGCATTAATTATGAAGCATGAAAACATAGGTTGCTCTCCTCTATAGTTTGAAAACCAATCTATTTATTGGTTTTTGGTAGATATTTTCCACCCAAATGTATTAATTCTCCTTACTAAGTTGTCTATGCCACTTGTCTTGGTCTGAGTGGTCATTGATTCTAAATTTTGACCTTATGTGCTATTGGAACAGTTCTACATTTTGTCTTTTTCCACTCATTACTTTTCCCATGTTTTATCTCTTCCTTGCCTTCTCCTTGTCTGATTTGGGCATCAGTTTTTAGGCTTTTGTAATCAATGAATTTCTTTAGATTAAATGTTTGAAAGAATTCCTTCATACATTTTGTCTAAAGGAATTCTTGACTGGTTTCTCTCTTTGTCTTCCTTTGTCTTTGGACCTTTAGTGGCCTTTGTTTCCTAATTTCCTTTAGATGTTTTTTCAAAGGAATTCCTTTAGACAAAAGTCTAAAGTAATTCATGAAATAAAGGCTGCTAAAGAACCAAAGACAAAAGAAGACAAAGAGAGGAACCAATCAAGAATTCCTTTGGATAAAATGTCTAAAGGAATTCCTTCAAACATTTCATTCAAAGAAATTCATTGATTGAAAAAGCTAAAATATGATTCCCAAATTAGATAAGGAGAAGGCAAGGAAGAATTCATCCTTCATACTTTCTAGTTTGTTTGGCTTTCTCCTTTGTTTCAAGATTTTTTCTATGCTTCCCTTTGAATAAAATGTTAGAAATAATTCCTTCAAACATTTTGTCTAAAGTAATTATTTATTTTGATTGCTTCTTTTCCCAAAGGGTACATTCCCTTCAGGGCTTTTCTCTTCATTCTTGACTTCCTCTTAGTGCCCTTTGCAAGGGTACTTGGCTTCCTAAATTACCCTTTGGGGAAATTGCAATGGTCTCTTTTCCTACTTAGGTGCCCTTCGTAAGGGTACATACCCTGTAGGAATCCTAAAAATGACCCTTCAAAAAAGTGAAGAGATCCTTTTGCCAATGAATGTCCCTCCATAAGGTCCATTCTACCTCAAAAATGCCTTTTGGCCTTTCTTCAATTATCCTTCAGAAAAATGAAAGTCTACTTCCTTTCCTTGGTGTCGTTCAAAGAAATTTGTTGCCTTGGTGAGCATGCTAGACCAAATCAGGTTCTTCAACATAAATAACTCATGAAGCTCTCAAGTAAAATCACTTTTAAAACCCAATTCCTTCTTGATAAACCATTTCAAACTTCCCAAGAGCTTCTACTTTGGGTTTCACATCAACTTTATCAAATAAGGTAAATAAGTAAAGACACTTGGAAAACCCAATTTGGTCTATCAAGACCAAATTAGGTTTTGCAAATGACTTTACTTATAAAACTTTATAAGTAGATATGCTTGCAAAGTTTGAATAACACTATAAGGACCAAATCAAGCTTATTAAGCAACTCAACTTATGAAAATTTCATAAGTAAAATCATTTGGAAAACCTGAGTTAGTCTATGAAGACCAAATTAGGGTTTGCAAGTGACTTATCTTATGAAAATTTCATAAGTTAAGTTGTTTGTAAAAACCAAAAAGTACTACTATAGGTGAAGTAACTACACCTGACAAACCTGAAATGCACTTAGCTAAGAAAAATGACAAAACACTTGGATTTTTCATGGAACAGGTCTAACAAGGGGTATTTTACACAAGGCAACTGAGGGATGACTTAGCCAAATCATGGATGTGAAAGAATTTTTGTAAAGAAAAAGGAGGGGGTGCCCAATTTTGGCCTGCAGGACCAAAAAATGGTCAACCCTAAAATCATAGATTATTTTGATACAAGAAATTGAATGATATAGGATCAAACTATAAATTTCTTGCTATGACTTTTAGATTACTATTGTTACATAATTATATCCATTTAAACTATCTAAATGAATGATCTGTATCTGATGTATAAATAATAAGTAAATTCTATGGCAATGACTAATATAGAATTACATCAGACAATTGAATTATTGGATATTGAGTATACCAAAAAGCTAACATCTAGAATAGAATTGAAATAATTCAAATGTACATAAACTAAAACTACCAACTAAACTATAACTGATCGTGATTATTATAATATATGAAAATTTTATTCATTCATCCATTTTTTTCAAAACCTCTAAAACAAAAATATAATCATTAACCAATCATTACGATTTCATAATCAAGAATGCATTTACTAATAGCATTAATAAATAAGGGTCCTTGACACAGTTTTAGGATTTATGGCTAGATCATCACTATGGTAGTAAGTATGGTTTTAAAATTTGGAGGGGTATATAAAATAGGCATAACATTAGCGACCTTGCTAATTAATTTTCTTAAATAAATTTGATTAGTAACAAATTTTGTCTATATAAAAGAATGTATATTTGCCTTGAGAGTGTGATCTAAGAAAATCATTTCTTAAGTAGCTAAGTGTGAACCCTTGAAAAGATGAATTTAGATAAGGATGAAATGTTTGTCTAGCATGACATGAAGAAAGGGAAATAATTAACAAGGAAATTTTGGTTGGATGTAAAAATAATTTACAAATGCCTTAAGAACAAAATATGAAGATGAAGTACCCTTCTCACAACCAAGTATAAAATAGTCATATTATCATTAACTATGATTATGAGTTTTCAAGAATATTTCTCTAATGAAAGTTACTTACATTATTTCTATAGTTTCTCGTATCCTTCCTTTAAATGTGATCCTTTTCATTTCAAACCTTTCATTGGTCTAATCAGAATAAAGTAAGAGCAGCAAGCAAAAAGAAAAAGAAAACAACCAAAAAATAGTGAGGAAAGAGAAAAAAACAAAAACAAAAACAAGAAAAAAAACCAAAAGCACTAATCATAAAAAAACTTGAGGTGGTGGCCATTTACCGAATAAGGTAACCAATTTATTTCAAGGTATTTAAGAAGAAAGGCATTATTACCAAGTATTGCAGTAATTTTATAAGGTCCAAGCCATAATGTATCAAATTTATTATGTTTTTTTGGGTCCTCACGAGCTTTATCTCAATATAATACTAGATCTCCAACCTTAGACTTTTTATGAGACACCTTTTTATCAAAAAAAAACTTTAGCTTTTGCTTAGTCTATTCCAATTTTTGATGAGTAATTACTTTAGATTCATCAAGTGCTATCAAATTATATAGCCTTTTCTCAATTAAATTTACATCTTCTTCTACATATTACAAGGCAATTTTTGCTGAAGAAATCTAGAGTTCTATAGGTAAGGTAGCTTCAAATCCAAATGCCAACATAAAAGGAGAATAACTAGTTGCTACTTTAACAATAGTTCTATTAGCCCATAAATCTTTAAAGATTTTAAGATGCCACTTTCTTTTGTTATCACAAACTAACTTCTTCATTATAGAAATCAAATTTTTATTAGTGGACTCGGCTTGTCCGTTCCCTTGTGGATAATATTTTGATGAATGACTAGAAATAATAGAATATTTTCCTAAAAATTCTAAAAATTAACTCGAAACAAATTATGGTCCATTATCAAAAATAATTTCATATGGACTCCAAATCTATAAAAATTTTGATTTTCAAGAAATGAAATCACTTCACTTGTAACTAAACTTTTAAGAGCTTTAGCTTCAAGCCATTTAGTGAAGTAATCTATGGCTATCAAGATATATCTATGACCTACAGATGACAATGGATGAATGTCTAAAATAAAATCTATGTCCCACTTAGTAAAAGGTTTTCTTTGGAATAATCAGGTTCAAAGGAATTGCATGTAATCTATCCTTGCCAACAAAGAGTTGACAAGGTATAAAGGAATGTAATAATTGATAAGCATCCTGAAATAAAGTGGGCCAATAATAACCAGCTCTTAAAATTTTATAAGCTATTGTCTTTACAGTATAATGTCCACCACAACTTCTTTCGTGATAGCCTCTAAGCACCTTTTGTGTTTGATCATGAGTAAGACACCTTAGTAAAACACCATCATGATTATGGTAAAATAAAAAGTTTTCTATAAAACAAAAGTTTAATATTTTTAAATGTAATGAATGTCTTTCTTTTTGTTAAAGTTGTTTGAGCAAAATTAATTCTGAAAATAGTTGACTAAGTCATGGTACCAATCATATTTAGCCAATAGATAGTCCCAATCATTCATTTCATGCCTATACTTAAATTTTTTAGCAAAATTGAAAACCTTCATTGTTTTAAAATGAGGTTTAGCATTTAATTTTTCATCGATAGAAAGGACTATGACATTGATATCTAATGCTATACTTTTAGCTAAATGTTTCACTAATTCATTTCCTTTGATAGTTCTTGATGTTTCAAATTCAAATTCAAATTCTTGAATACGAAGAATCCACATAGCAAGTCTTCCTTGAATAATTGGTTTCTTTAAAAGATATGATAAAATAGTTACATTAGATCGCATGAAAATTTTGTTTCCCATCAGAAAATATCTAAATTTGATTAATGAAGAAACAAGAAAAAAGACAAACTTTTCAACCAAAGGGTACCTTGTTTCGGTATCTTTCAAAGATTGGATCATGTAACCAATAGGTTTTTCTTCATTATTTTCAAACTCTTGAGTAACTACAGCTCCTATAGCTTTTTCTGTGGCATTAACATAAAGGATAAATTCTTTATTTAAATTGGGTTTAGTAGGGATAGGTGTATTAGCAATGGCATTTTTAGTAAATTAAAATCTAGATCAGCATTTTCATCCCAAATGTAAATCTTATCTTTCTTTAATAACAACTGTAAAGGGTTAGTTTTATTAGAAAAATTAGAAATGAAATTTCTAACAAAATTAATTTTACCTGAGAAAGATCTTAAACTTGACTGATCTTTGGAGGAGTTAGTTCCTTTATTGCTTTAATTCATTCTGGATCAATGGAAATATCATCCTTAGAAATTATATGACCCAACAATTTACCTTGAGTTACACCAAAAATAGATTTCTTTGGATTTAGAGAAATTCCAAACTTCCTACATCTTGTAAAATTTTCATGAAGATGATCTAAATATTTTTTTCTCTTTTTCGAGAGAAAAATAAGGTCATCTAAATAAACCTGAATGATTACACCTATTAAATCATCAAAATCTACATTCACAGCCTTTTGAAAAGTGGCTCCAACATTCATTAATCCAAAAGGCATTCGATTATAAGCAAAAGTGGTTGTACATGTGGTGAAAGTAGTTTTATGCCTATCCTCAAAATTTACAATAATATGATTATAACCTAAAAATCCATCTAATAAAGACATCATTTTAGATCCTGCAACCTGATGTAATAATTTATCTATACTTAGTAAAGGAAAATTATCTTTTATACTTTATTTAATTTTCTAAAATCAACACAAAGTCTAATAGCTCCATTTTTCTTTCTTACATGTACTAAATTAGCCACCCACTCAGAATATGTTAAGAAAAAATGACACTAGCATAAATCATTTTATCTAACTCTTTGTTAATGATGTCCTCTAACAAAGGGCTAATCCTTCATATTTTTTGTCTTACAGGCTTAATACCTAGTTTAATTAGAATATCATGTTTGATAATATCTATATTGTAACCTTTAATATCTTTATAAAACCATGTAAATATATCAATAAACTCTTTGAAAATTTTAATGAATTTAATCTTTTCATTTTTAGTTACTTGTATCCCTAGATAAACATATTTAGGATCATCTTTGGTTCCTAGATTTATGGGTAAGGTTTCACCTATGATTATCCTTGATGGTTCCTCAGTTTTATCAACTTTGGGTTGATCATTAGGAGAAAACATATATTTTAAACTTACTAAACTAGTAAGTAATTTGTTAGTACTTAACTATAAATAATCACCACAATTAAGTACATAATCATCCTGATCAAAATAGTTGCCTTTGAGAAATGAATCTACATGTTCATCACAACTGAAAACTAACCAAATCTCTTTTAAATCAAAAATATTAGGATGAAATAATTCAATCAAAGGGAAATCAACAGTGAGTTCAATTTCATTAAAATTAGGATTGGAGGCATAAACTATAAGTTTATCTACTTTTATATTAAATTCTCTAAGAATATGGGCAATATTTAAAGCTTCAAAATTTTCAATTAATTCCCATACCTTTTGAGTGTAACGATGTAAATGTGTTTGATTGGTCTTATAAATCTTCTAAATTTGTCTCACTATCAGCTATGAGTCTCTAAAAACTTCTAGGTGTTTAATATTTAATTCTATGGATTTCTCTAATCCCAAACATAATGCTTCAAACTCTATTATGTTATTAGTATTTTAAAAGGACAATTTATAAGCATAAAAAAATATCTTATCAACGAGAGATATGAGACAAATACCAACACCACTACCTTGTTGAAAAAAAATTCCATCAATGTAAAGAGACCATAAATAGTTTCTTATAAATATTTCCTCATGTTGGTTTTCTCGTTCATCAACATTCATCAATTCATAAGTCCTAATACATGTTTCTATGTATGAGATATTTGAATAACAAGGAGATTCAATCAAAGTATCAAAAAAATCTTCTCTTTTAATAAATGCAATGTCCTTATTAACTAAAACCTAAGTTACATCTTTACCAACATACTTCAGTTGCCTTTGACCAATCCCTTCCTAATAACATGGAATAATTACTAAGAATATCTAAAATTTGAATATTAGTCATGCAACTAATATGTTCATCTTGATTGATATTAATAACTATGTCATTAAATTTACCACAACTCTTAGTTTGTCTTATATCAAAACCACTAAATGTTTTGCCATCTACTTCATAAAAAATGCCTAATTGATCAGCAATACACTTGGGCATGATATTTGTTTGAAGCACCAATATCCAAAATACAATTATGTATTATTTTATTACAAATTTTAATCATGACATAGAAGAGAGGAATATAATCAGTAGGGGGATCAAAGTGTTGAGCGTGAATATGTTCAACATTACTTTCTTCTTGTAAACCTACACCAGATCTAAAATTCTTAATTGCTTCATTAATTTTATCTAATTTTCTGGGAAGAATAGCAACTTGCAATAATGAAAATCTAATTTTAATGGTTGACAAATCATCAATTATATTATAAGTCTTAGCATCTGTTTGCCTAAAATTCTTAGATTTATAATGTTGATATTGTAAATTGTTATATCTAGTAGAAAAAGGAGTATAGTGATCATTTTTATCATTTTTAAGAGTTATTTTATTTTTATCATCAGAATGAGACTTGTCATTGCTAACCTATTATTGTTAGAAACTTCATAATCCTTATTCCTAGTCTTTATAACATAAATATTTTCTTTTTCTGAAGACTCATCAATAGATTTTACATTATACGATGAATCCTTAGTTATCTTTTCTTTTCCATGTAGCAATTATTTCTTTAATTTAATAATAGCTTGACATGTTTTGGGATTATGATCAATCTCATAAAACTCACAATAATAAGAAACACTATCTTCCTTCACATTTTTATGAGAAGAGGAAGGTTTATCATTAAGCTATATTTTAATAGTGACCAGCTCATTTCCCAAACTTTGGATTGCCTTTAATATTTTAGCATTATCTAAATTCAATCTTATATTAGATCTATCTTTAAAACCTACACGTTTCAACTTCTTTTCATAATCAATACAGAATTGAATGGTTTCATAATATTTAATTATATCTTTATCTTCTAATGCCATTTTGTATTTTAGAGCTAAAGCATTACAAAAATAAAATTTGGACAATTTTCTAGAATACCTGATATCACTTGGAATTTTTTGACGTAATTTGGTGAACCTAGAAACAAAATGATACATAGTTGCATCTAGATCTAATGAAATGTTTTCAAGATCATTAACTAAATAAAAATCTTATTTATCTTTTCCAAAGGATAATTTTAACCATTATTATACATCATCTAACTATCAATTACTTTTGTAGATAGACTAATAAGTGCTTCATAAGCTTTTCCTTCTAATGTTTATGCAAAAACCCCTAAACAAGTATTCTCATTAGTTATTTCAAGAGTGACACAAACCAATCTAAAATCTTATAAATGATTTTCTCAAGATTCTCCAGCTAAACCACAAAAATTTAGTATATTTAGTCCTTTGAGAGAATGTAGCTTACCTCGACAATTTTCAATATTGATTAGATTTGAAAAAATTCAAGGAACTACAACTATTTGATGTTCTTGATAGAGTTATTATTCATCTTCACCTTCTATGATTTCTTTGATTTCTCTATTATCTTATAACTTGTGAAGGATATATTCAAGTCTCATTTCTTGTATTTAGTGTTTTGCATCTGGTTGATTTTCTTTTAATTGATTTTTGGTTGGTGGGTTTTTGACAATCTGATCCTCCATTAGAATTTTTAGTAAATTCTACCTCTAAGATATGACTATCTTATATTTGATTTTTCTGACCTGAATGTTGATTAGACAAAGGAATTTCAATAGGCTCAACAAAGTTGTCAAAAGGAAAAGAATTAGAAAGATAGTGAACTTTAGGATGAGGATTAGTGGCTAGTTTTGCTACTTTATTTTCTTGAATCCTTTTATTGAAATTAATTATATCATGTTTGATTTCATGTGTTAACTTTTAATACCAATAAATTTCAAATTCAACAATTTCTAATTCTTCATTGATTACTTCAATAACTTGAGGTTGATATTCGAGATGATTATACCATGCAAAATGTGTTAAATTAAAAGTAATATTAATCTAATCTTCTTTGGCATTAAGAATAGGTTAAATAATTAGAATTTTTTGACCTACAAGAATAATTAGCAAGAAAATAGATGTTACAAAACTTTCATCAATAGAGTCACCAAATTTATTGATGGAATAAATTTTCACGTCAATGAATCAACCCTTTTACCTATCATAAAGGTCAAATTGGAATCATACTAGTCTAATCGGAAGGGTTCTCAAGGTTTGTTTAAGGATCCTAAAGATTCAAATGGGTTTATAATAATTTTTATGAAAATAATCAATAAGTTATCAAAGTAACTTATTCCATTATCATAATCGAGAATTTGTATTAATTAAGGATCAGTTGAAATAGTAATCTATAATCTATACTATCTGATAGAGATAATCTAATAATTAAACAGTCTTTGTAAGAATAGAAATCTGATTCTAAAAATATGTGTATGAAAATAAACTTCATTATATTTTTGCATGGTTCATTATCCAACCAAGTGACAAGAAAATACTAACAAAAAATAACAAGAAAGACAAACAACAAATAAAGAATGAAAAACTGAACATAAAAGATTAACACGAAACCAGAAAGAGAACAAGATAAAATTAAAACTAATCTAAAACATAGAAACTAAAGAACATAATGCTATAAAAATTTCTATAGTAAAAAGTGAACTAATGAGTATACCTAGAAAAAGAGACAATATAGAACAATATTAAACTTAAAAGAAGAAATTAAATAAATGAAGCATTCAACAAAACCAAGGTAATTAAAGAAACTTCTAAAGGGATACTAAATAAAAATATAAATAATAAACTAGAAAATATTTAAACTAAGAACTAAATTAACAGTTAGTGCTAACTTACTATTAATAAACTTCAGGAAATACTAAACTAAACCATAAAGATAAACAATAAAAAACTAAAGAAATTAAAGAAAATTTAAATTCATCTATTGAATAAAGTCAAATATTTACAAAAGAGTTGTGATTCTTAACATGAGAGTCATCTTAACATAAAAACAAATTTAAAATGAGAATTCCAACATTTTCTAATACAAAAACTAGAAAAAGGACAACTCAGCAATTGATTTGATCAATGAAGTGTCATAGATAATGTGAAGTGATCATCATTTTTAGGTTGAATAATTTGATTTTTGCACATAAGACTATAAATAATAGTCATCAAAAGATATTAGACTTATCAGACTTTAGATAATCAGTAATAGATGACAAAATTAACTGGATATACCTATGTTTCATAAGTTATTACTTAACCATCAGATAAAGTACCATTGGATCTATCTGCAAGAAGTTGTACTATCTCAGAGAAATTACATAGAAAGAATAGATGAATGAATAACTTTAGAATAATACTCTAGTCCTCAATACCTGTTGAACTTTTGTCTTCAAATAAAAGTTTGATCTCCTTTTATCCTTCAACTTCAGTTATGAAATAAGTTATAACTGACTTTTAGTTAGTTATTAGTTAAGGTTAACAAATTGACTTATAAAATCAATTAGTTAATATATAATATATGGAGATATTAATTAAAACTCTAAAATCTTAATTAAATCAAACTATTTAAATGAAAGAACCCAGGCACTAGTCTTAACGGGTGGGGACCCCATCTTATTAACAATAAAGTAGGACACATAAATAATCATAAAATAAATAATTAATTGATAAATCTTACTCTTTTTTAAACCATATGGAAATTTATCTTTTAATTTAAGCATATATTAATTATATCTCAAAATATCTATTTTATCTAAGTCTTCAAAATAAAAAACTAAGATGAGTTTTAAAACTACATCAAGTTTTTTGAATAAGCAAATTATTCCCTGGATAACCAATAATCATCTGAATTTGATAAAACCTATATAACAAGTTTTTCTTGTTGATCAAAACAAACATTATATTCCATTTTAGATATAGGAAAAGGTAGCACTCTAGTGCTTGTCTCATATGTGTTGTCATCAACTTCCAAATTCACCCTTTTAAGCTTCCTAAGCTCACTAGGTGCCTCAGATTCTTTACCTTTCTTAGTATCATCTTTTTTAGTAATATGATCAAGAATGTCAACAAACTTCTTTTTACTACCAAATCCTTAACCCCTCAGATTATATCTCTCGGATCTCAAAATAGCCTCACTATGAGCTCCCAAAAGGTTCAACATCCTACATTTTTTACTGAGTTTAGTATTGGATGGAGCAAGAATATCTAAAATAGTACCAATGTTCCTAAAGTCCTTAACATGATCCACCTCTTTATTTAATTGATTTTTTGGTTGACTATCAGAAAATTGATGGATTGGTCAAGGTTGGTTGACTAGTTCCCCTCTAAATATAGGAGGTTACAATTGCAGATAAGGGTCATGTTGAGGATGGTGCTCAATAAAGTGTGAATAACTAATCTAGGATTGGGTATGGGCCCCAAACCTTTGTCCTCAGAAACCTTTATGACCCCTAAAATCTATAAAGCCACCAAAACCTCTTTGAATAGGAAGGTAATTCAAAACATTCTATAAGTCAAGATTTGATGCATCAAAGTGGATGGACATCCTCGTGCCATGAGGAAATCTAGGCCCAAAATGTCTAGGATGAAATTCATTTCTGTTATAACCTCAGCTATGGGTAGACTGACTACCTTGATTTGATATTTGACCCCATACATCATCATTACTATTTTCTATAGGTTGCTCCTAACTAGACATTTTGAAAAAAGGAATAATTCTAAAAGATATCAAATCAAATTTTGATCATTGAAACCAACATAATCTACAAAAATTCAACTATTTACATTCATATTTAAACACTGAAACTAAATAATCCATGAGTGTGAAAACCATACTAAGATTTCCAAATACCTGAAAACCATGGACATGTAACTTTTTTACCCAATAAATTATTGCATGACAGTCAACTTTGCCTTTTTCTCTATTATGTAACATATTTTATCACAAATTTTCAATTAAAGATTGTATATTTAAAACATGCAATAGACAGAGAATAAACTTTCATATACACAGATGATTAATGAAACAGGGCCAAACACCAACTACATTTGAGACCAATCATCACATAATATTAAGACTAAGAAGAGTTTGAAATGATATGTAATATATAACAAACCCCAAATTTTAATGACAAAACACTATTTTGACCAAGTCAAGTCTGAAACTTCTAAAAGAATCTCTACTAATAAAACTAGGACTTATGCATGTAGAATCCTAAAGCTCCTGCAAGTCTATGTATGGTGTTATTCATCAAAACTCAGTGTATTAATATCCCAAATTATTCTCATGTAAATATCACTTCAAATCCAGTAAGGATCTTGATATAAATTTTTAGAATACTTCATTTGCAACTTCTGACTAGTAGACTATCTGAGAATTTTACCAACTTTACATATTCGAATATACTAGAAAAAATAACTCCCCAAACCAAAATTGTTATTTCAACTATATAAAAGTTTCCCTGAATCTTCACTTCTTTAAATAGAAATAAATATGTCTAGTTATGGAGTAAAACCTTTAAATCACCTATAGAAATGAAATAAAAAATTTGCATACTTATTTTAGGCTTGAAATAAAACCCAACATTTAACAAAATCATTGATAATAATGTCTCATATTCACACATACATGCTATAAAATGCAACTAGGAGGAAAACCAATTTTCCAATAAAATTTTATGTAAAAACTGAACTTCAATCTTACTCACAAAAACCCTTTTGGAAACCTAAAAAAACTCTAAACCATAGATTTATATTTCTAATTGTTAAACTTCAATCTATTCCATGGGACAAAACCTTTTAGAAACACTACATGCATTTCTCAAAAACCAAATTGCATAAAAAAATAGAAAGCACCCATGATAACACACCATCCTCTCATAATTCCAAAGGAAATGAATTATAAATATCCATACCTGGCTCAAATGCAATAACCTTATCCAAACCTCCTTGCTCACCTTCCTCTCTATAATTATTTTTGAGCCAAGGCTTCACTTCTGCTTGAAGATTTCCAAATGATGGAATGATCAAAGAAAAATCAACTTTTGTATTCACCACCCTTGAACCATAACTACTTGGGTTATGTGTTCACTTTCCATTGGTGCTTACTAACTCCTGCCAAGTTAGTAATTTGCTAATCCATTTTGCCAAACTGTCAAAGTTAGCATTCACCTTTTCTTCCTACCAAATTCCATGCTAAACAACATGTTTTGATGAGATAAGTGAGTCATTAATACACACTTTACTACCAATATTTCCATGATCCAAAGCATCTAAAAATATCAAATGACAATGCCACCTTACACAAGCTTCGATACCAATAATATTGCAAGTCACCTTCATAATCCTGTCGACATCAAACCTCATTCCAAATATAGATGCCAACTCAACTCATGAGGACATACTCAAGTGCATATGCCCATTCAAACTAACATCATGCATCATGAAAAATCAACCATCAACCATGGTCCTTTGTCTTTATTAATTCATTATCATAAATAAACTTAGGATCTTAGAAATACCCAATCCCATATACATTTAAAACCAAACCACGATGAGGTCCATGTAATGCTAATAGAAGGCTAGGCTTAGTGAACTTAGATAATAAATCATAATGAACCAACATTTCCTTATCAATTTTCAATATAATTAATGCATATGAAGGTGAACATAATGGCTTTGATGATGATAATGTTTATTTTAGTGAGAAAAATTATGTATTGACCTCATATCAAATAGCCATGCAAACATAGTAGCAAATATTATTCTTGAAAAAATTCTCTAAACATCAAATGAGAATATTCCTTAATTCCTGAAACCATTTTAAAATGCCAAAATAATTATCATGAGTTTGAATAAACTGAAATCAGAGATTATTTTGATACGAGCAACTAAATGATATAAGATCAAACTGTAAATTTCTTACTATGACCTACAAATTACTATTGTTCCAAAATTATATCCATTTAAACCATCAAAATGAATGAGCCATATCTAATCCATAAATAAGAAGTAAATTCTATGGTAATGACTAATATAGAATTAAATCAGATAATTGAATTATCAGATATTGAGTATACTAAAATGTTGTAACATCTATAGCAGAGCTAAAATAATTCAAATGCACATGAACAAAAACTACCAACTAAATTGTAACTGATCATGATTATAATCATATATGCACATTTTATTCATTCATCCACTTTTATTTTCAAAACTACTAAAACAAAAATAGAATTATCAATCAATCATTGCGATTTCATAATCAAGAATGCATCTACTAATATCATTAATAAATAAGGGTCCCTGACATAGTTTTAGGATTTATGACTAGGTCATCACTATGGTAGTAAGTATGGTTTTTAAATTTATAGGGGTATAGAAAATAATCATTAAAAACTCCTCTTTGGATAGGAAGGAATAACCTAAAAATAAGAACACACTAACAAAGGGGGTTATTAGCAAGATAGTTGAGTGGACTACCTAGTGTGAGTTAGATCCAAGAAGCATACACTTGCTAAGAGGTTGTCAATCCATGGTTGATAAAAATTAAGTTATAAATGATAAATTAAGGTACTTTCATAAGATAAATGTAATTAAATACAAAAAGAAAGTAAAATGCTTGTTAAAGAAAATGACTAAATCTAGTTAAAGTGGGTCAATACTTGTGCTAAAGTGGGTGGGATCTAGTTTAAAAAATTAGAAAAGAGTCTATGAAGAGGTAAGAACACAAGAAGTTAGGTTTGGTTGGGGTTAAGGGACTAAAAATAACTTATTTTTATTCTTTTACATAGTGACCATTGGTGGTTGGGCTGATCGTCGATGATTGGGGGTAACCATCAGTGGTTGTGCTAACTATCAACAGTTGCATGTGTGTCTCTGAAGGTGATCAAAAGTAATTATAGAATAGGTAGATAAGAAGATAGAGGTTCTATTGAGGATGTTGTGGAGAGGAAATAGGGTGTAGATAGGTCATATCAGGTCAGGGAGGTCAAAATTTTGAAATAACAATGCTAAAGTATTGATATACTTGTAGCTTACTAGTTGGTTAATGGTTGAAGGCTGAAGCAATTTTTCTAGAGTAATGGTACTTTGGCCTGAAAATAAAATTCTATAGAGGTTCATGTCTTTTTTTGTTGATTCTAAGTTACTAGAAGAAGACTAGATGTTGGAGAGCTTGAATACATGTATGATTGATAACTCTTTTGATTTCTTTTTTCACCTCCCACTCCCCTCCTTTTATAGACAAAGAGAGATGGAGGATGAAAGGTTCATTAGTAGGTTATTTTATTGATCATGATTCTTGGAATCTCATTATCACCGCATAAGGAAAATGTATTAAATGGTGCCTTATTATCTCATACACAACTGGCTAATGTGTTAAGAAGTTAAGGAGACCTGACTGGCGATGCCTTGTTATCTCATAGACTTGAATTGTAAGTTCCCATGTCTCAATTCTATTATCCCACTATTTACCATTACACTAAAGCATCGACTTGATATTGCCTTATACAATAGCTAGAGCTAACCATGATACCTTGAAATAGATTCTATGCATCATGCCATAATTCTAGGGCTCTTTTATTATGTATAACATTTGTTAGAATCAAGTTTTGATGCATAATATTTTTAATGTAGATTTGATCAATTCAATCGATCAATCTCGTTATCTGTGTCAAGATTCATGGCTTATACACAAGTTCCTACATGTTCTTACAACTAATCATTTATCTGGAAATGACTTTAAATATCAATCATTGATCTTGCCTTTGACACCATGATCCAATGGTCTCTATTCAATTAGCTCAACTTTAAAATGTGTCCATTCAATCATCTGATGATAGGCTCATTCTATCTATTAGATCTTTGTAAATTTCCAAACTTTAGCTTTGTTGAGACATTAAACATCTATCACTTTGATTTATCTGATTCCCCTCACTCCATTGGATCTCTCTCATCTAGGCTTTCATGTGCCATTCAATCTTTGAAGATGCATGACCTTTACCTTGACTTGGTCATTAAACTTTGACACTTTGACCTCATATCATAACTTCCTATATCTTTGGATCATTTCTACTTCATTGATCTAATTGAACCTACTCAGTCTTTAACTTTCCACTATGTTGATAAACATTGAGCACTTTATAGCATTTGATTTCATTCACTTAATTGGATCTCCTTTGCATGAGCACCCATGCACTGTCAGATGTTTTGGCAATCTCATTATTTATCTTTGATGGGCTCACTCTCATTGGTCCTCTTTTTGATAGGCTCATGTGATTTTAACACTTGGCATTAGCACATTCACTCTAATGGACCTTTGATACTTTGACTTCATCACCCTCTGTTGGATCTTCAATGTTTGATTAAGTATGAGCCATTGATCTTACCAACAAGCATGAAATTTACCTCTGACAAGCTTATGCTCATTGGGTCTCTATCTAAAAATCTTTATGAATGTGACACTTGTCACTTGTGCATTCACTCAAACCACCTTTTAACAATTTGACTTTGCTTCACTCTATTGGATCGTATGAGTATGATGAAGCACGTGCCATTGATCAAGCTAGGAAAAATATTAAGTCTTAGACTTAGGAAAATATAAAGTCCTTTAATCATTTCTTGAAGCCAATAATAACTATGTCAAGGGGTTGGTTTTGAAACAATGATAAAAGCTTAAGTCATAACATAATCTACTAGTTCCCATCTATACCAAGTCAACATAAAAATAGAACTTTACTTGTTGATGCCATGGCTAAACCTCTATGGTTTTAACGAGAAACCCTATCTAGTTTGAGAGTAAAATAAATCAATTTTTTGCTCATTCTTTCTCATCTAAACCTACAGACCATATTTTTGGAATGTATATGAAAAATCCATAACATATCTTCTATCTATTTTGACTTTAAACATTTATAAATGGTCTCTATAAAAGCAAGATAACTTTGCATAGTGTAACTGTGAAATATTATCTTCTCTCCATCAATCGTACCTGATCCTTTTGACATCAATGACATCTATAGTGTCCCTTTTGACATCAATGACAATTATATTTCCAATAATCTCCCCCTTTAGCATTGATGGCAAACTAAATTCTCTAATGTAAACTTAATGTTCAGATCTTCTAAAAATTTAGCTCATTTTTTGGAATTAATTTCATTGGCTTCTAATGAGTATGAACTGAAGTTGTTCATACCATACTTTCTCCCCCTTAGGCAATGGCACATTTGCCTAATACTCAACTTGGACACTTGTTTTTCTCTTCCAAACTTTTACAAAGAGCATTTGCACTTTTTCTCCCCCTTTGACATCAATGGCAAAGGGACTCCTCACTATTTGTCCAAAGTGTTCTCCCCCTTTATTAGATAAATGAGTTTGTCCAAGAATCTACAACTTTCAACTCATTAGTAATTTTTAGAAGTATACATGCCTAAGTTGAATTTTCTCTCTTCTTCTAGGGATTGATAAATTTTCTGTGAGACTCCCCCTAAACTCATGCCCTATCACTAGTGATTTAGTGATGTGGTGTAGGAGCCACTATTCCCAACTTTTGTCTCAGATATTTAAATTGTTCCTTAGGAAGAGGTTTGGTGAATATGTCTACAATCTGGTCCTTAGTTAACACATATTCTAGTGTGACCTCTTGATCTTCAACCCTCTCTCTTAAGAAGTGATACTTTATTGATATGTGCTTGGTTTTATAATGTATCACTATATTATATGATATATTTATTACACTTGAATTATCATAAAGAATAGAAATATGTGACTTTTACTCAACCTTGATGTCTTTGAGTGTTTGCTTCATCTATGGGACTTGAGTGTAACATGCCACTATTTCTACATACTCTAATTTTACTTTATAAATAGTAACTGACTCTTTCTTTTTTCTCATCCATAAAATGAGTATCTTTCCAAGGAAAAATGCACCATTACTAGTGTTTCTTCTATCATCTACACTTTCAACCCAATCAACATCTGTATATGCTATCAAAGTGAAATCTTCACTTGTAGGGTACCATAGGCCATAGTCAATTGTGCTCTTGATGTATCTAAAAATTCTTTTTTACTACATTGACATGTGACTCTTTAGTAGCAACCTAAAATATATCTACCATGCTCATTGCCTACATGATATCTAGTCTTGATGTAGTTAGGTATAGCGAGCTACCTATAATTGATCTATACATAGTTTGATTTGCATCAACTTGCATCCAATTATCATTAGCATAATAAATGGTTTGTTATCTTCCATTCCAAATTTATTGATCATCTCCTTTGCATACTTGGTTTGGGATATGAATATTCCTTCATCAGATTGTGTTATTTGTAGACTAAGGAAGAAAGAAATTTCTCTTAGCATAGACATCTCAAATTCAATTTGTACTTTTATATCAAATTATTTGCATATTTTTTATTGCTACCACCAAATATGATGTCATCTACATATATAAAAACAATCAACATATGTTCACCTTCTAATTTAAAGTATAAATTCATGTCTACACATCCTTTATTGAAACCTTGTTGTTGTAAGTATTGGTCTAATCTTGAATACCAAGCTTTAGGTGCTTCTTTTAGACCATATAGTGCTTTCTTCAAACTACACACATAATATTCTTCATCTAACAACTGAAAACCTTCTGGTTGTTCAATATAGACTTTGTCTTCTAGGTTCCCATTCAAGAATGTAAACATTACATCCATTTGATAAAATTTGAATTTCTTGTAAATAGAGAATGCTATAAATAGTCTTATACGTTCCAATCTATAAAATGGATTAAATGTTTCCTCAAAGTCTAAACCTTTCACTTTTACATATCCCTTGTACACCAATCTTGCATTATTTCTTATAATAACTCCACCCTCATTGAGTTTGTTTCTATAGACCCATTTTATTTCTATCACATTCTTGTTTAAGGGTCTTGGAAACAATGGCCAAGTTTTATTCTTTTCAATTTGGCTCAATTCTTCTTCCATGGATTTTAGCCAGTTCTCATCCTTGTTGGCTTCAACATAGCTCTTAGGCTCAATTTCAAACATTAGAGCAAAACTTACTTACTCCTTGTTCATTACAACTCTTTTTCTTGTCTGAACTCCTTCATTCATATTTCCAATTATCTACTCTTTAAGATTATCCTTTTGAAGAAATCTTAGAGGTTCTTTTTCATTTCTTTCCTTAACCTCTTCACTATCTGATTCTTCTTCAAGATCTAACTCTTCATTACTAGTTTCCTTGTCAGGTTTAACATGTTTTATGCCTTCTTCAACCTTGAAATTTATTCTCTCCACCCTCTTGTGTAAATTATTATTGTAACATTGATAGGCTTTACTTTGAGCAGAATAACCAAGAAATATTCCTTCATCACATCTTGATTCAAAGCTTCCCAATTTTTCCTCCTTTCTTTTGATGTAGCATTTACTTCCAAACACTTTGATGTAGTTAATAGAGCCAATATTTTCATACCATATCTCATATGGAGTTTTGTCACTATTTACCCTCAGTTAAACTCTATTCAAGATGTATACTATTGTTTGGATTGCTTTTCTCCTATACCCATCAGGTAACTTGGCCTCCTTTAACATTGTTCTAGCCATTTCCTTGATTGTTCTATTCTTTCTCTCAATAACTCCATTTTGATGTGGAGTCATTGTTATAGAGTAATGCCTTTTAATCCCATGCTTCTCACAATACTACATGAATTCATTTGAGGTGAATTATCTACCTTTATTAGATCTTAAGCATTTATTTTTTCTTCCAATCTCATTTTCAACCATGGCTCTAAAGATCCTGAATCTCTTAAATGTTTGAGATTTGTCATTCAAAAAGGCTACCCATATCATTCTTGAGTATTAATCTACAAATAACATGAAGTAATACTCTCTTTTAGATCCTCTTGTTTTGGTAAGACCACAAAGATTAGTATGAACTAATTATAGAGGTTTTGTAGTTGCATACTCTGTTTGAAATCTGACCCTTATTTGCTTGCCTAATGGACATTCCTTGCAAGCAGTATCTATAGGTTTGGTTATCTTGGGCATGTGTCTTAAAAATGTATTTGATATCACTTTGATTAGATTATCAAATTTGACATGACCCATTCTTCTATGCCATAACCAACTCTCATCAATCTTTCCCATCAAGCAACTATTACCATTCACTTCAACAAAATTATAAATATTTCTCTCAATCCTTTTCCCTTATACAACTATTCTTATAGATCTATTTAACTTTCAGCCTTCTACATAAAATGTGACCTTGTATCTATTGTCACACATTTGCCTGACACTTAGCAGATTTTGCTTCAATCCTTCAACATAAAAGACATCATGTGTAGATAGTTTACCATCTATTTTCAAGGTTCCTTTACCTTTAATCTTTATTTTTGTGTTGTATCCCAAGCTAACAAATCCTTCCTTACATTTTCTCAATTTGGTGAACTTGCTCTTGTCACCAGACATATACTTTGAGAAGCCACTATTTATCACCCATAAATTTTACTCTTTGGCTTGAAGTGCAGTTTGAGCTATCATGGATTGATTTTTCACTTTCCATACTTCATTGGGTTTTTTTATATGTCCTCTTCTTCTCTTTATCAAAGATTTTTGAAACTTTGTTCACTCTAGGAAGCATGTCTTTCTTTACATTGTGTAATTTTGATCTTAGAAAGCTAGTTCTACATTGTTTAGCTATGTGACCAAAATTATTACAATTATAACATATTACATTTGTATCTAATAAAGGATAAAATTATTTTATACTTAAAATATTTGTTCTCCTTGTAGATACAACTCTATAATCAATAGCCCTATGACCAAACTAATTACAACCATAACAATAAACATAAAAAATGAGGAATACTTGGTCATAGAATTTATTGGTGCAGCATGAGGAGCTCTTCTAAGCTTTGGCTTCTTCAAGTATCTCACTTTGGTGTATCCATATGCATTATCTACCTTTATCTTCTTCTTTTCTTCAAGCTTCTTTTACAATAGTTGTGTTTGAGTCTATTTTTGTGTCCTTATGAGATTTTTCTTTATTTGATCATGATTCTCCTTATGCTTTGAATTTTTTATATAGGCTAGCAAATGAAATAGTTGAGGAACTTTTTTCTTTCACATAAACAAGACTTGATCTCTCTTTTGAAGGCTTTTGAGATTTGATCAGTTCATCAAGAATGTCTAATCCTCCTATCAACTTCAAAATTTTATCTAGTTAACCTTTGGCTTTTTCAAGCACTTTTCTCAAAGCCACTATTTCTATCTCTAGCTTCATACATTCATCATATTTAGATTGTAGTTCAATTTGGACTACATCTTATATTATCTTAGCCTCTTTAACTTATGTCTTTAGACTCACTACCATCTGATCATATTTCTCAAGGATTTTAGACATTTTCTCAATTTCCTTTTGTCTAAGCTTCTTTTGTTTTGATCTCTCTTTTCTCAGCTTATCAATCTCATCTAAAGCACATATGAGTTCACATTCAAGATCAAATTATCCTTCTTCTTCTTAATCTGAGTCTTCAACTTCATCTTGATCTAGATTTATAGAAGTTGATCTTACTGTCATGAATAAGGATTCATTTCACTTAGCCACAAAAGCACAGTCATGATGATCATTTGAACTATCACTATCTTCCATTGAGTCACTATCTTCTTTTGTGTATATACCTTTCTTGTTCTTGAATAAGTTATTCTTCTTGGGATAGTAGGGTTTTACCTTTTTTCTACTCTCTACTTCCTCCAATCTATCCCTTTTATTATGAGGGCATTTAGCAGCAAAATGACCTACTTTACCATAGTTAAAGCATTTGAAGGGTAACTTACCTTTGTAGTTTCTAGATCATCTCTTTTGTCTTCTAAAAAATTTAGCTTCTTCTTCATTAGTCTTCTTAGATTTAGATGTTGATGTTTCTTCCTTTGCTTGATTGGCTACTTTAAATGTAGCTTCTCTCTTGAAGGTGTCTATCTCTCCCATTCTCATCTCATAGGTTGTGAAGGTTTCATGTAGCTCATCAATAGTGAGTTTCTATAGATATATTTATTCTTATATTGTAGAGATTTTAGAATAATATCTTGATGGCAAAGATCTTAAAATATTTTTGGCAATGATTGACTCTTTCATTTCTTCTCTAAGGCCTCTAATTGCATTGACTATTTCATCTACCCTAAGGAGGTAGTTTGCAATCTTTTCCTCTTCACTCGTCTTAAAACTCTCAAACTTTAATTTATAAGTTTGTATCTTGGTTAGCTTTACCTTGTCATCTCTTTCATAGATTCTCTTTAGTTTGTTCCATATTTCTTGAGCATTTTGGCACTACATCACTTTGACAAACTCTAAGTTTGATACTCCACAAAGAATAACATTCTTTGCCTTAGAATTGTTCTCATATGCCTTCTTGGCAACTTGATCAATAGGATTTATAGCAAGGGATATATATTCATTTACCATTAACATCCATACATCAAATCCTAATGAAGATTGATATGCTTCCATTCTTATGCTCTAGAATGCATAGTTAGATCCATCAAAGAGATGTGCCTTGTTTGATAAAGATCCTTCTTGACTAGCCATTATGTTCATTATTCCAATATCTACTTAATCTAATTAAGCTTCATTCAAGGAACCATAGGATCTGATACCAATTATTGAAACATAACTAGATATTGAGAAGGGGTGAATTAGTATATCAATTAAAAATGGTCTTTCATTCCTTTTAAAACAAATTCAAAAGTATATGAAGATTAAAAGATAAATGCAGATATCACATATAAGCACAAATACACATGACACTAGATGTATACATAGAAAACCCAAAAGGAAAAAAAACATGGTGAGAATAGCTGTTAGAATATAATATTCTAATCTAGCCTCACAGTCAAAGCCTCACTAGAAAACCTCACTAGATATATTTAAGGATGCCCATCTTAAGGAGACATGAATCCACTAATTTAAGAGCACCAACTCTAAGGAAGCACCCTCTCCCTAATCTAATCACCCACTCAATCTATCTAAAGGCACCAACCAATCAAATTCTTGTGGAGCTATAACTCTAATTTATAAATTAGATTCATACGTGAATCCAAATATCTATTCTTTGTTACAAGTCTAATATATAAGTGATCACACTCTACACATTCTCTTTGTGCCTTTATTATTCTCTACTTATCTATCTTCATCTTTGATCATGTGTTTGGATATTTTATTATTAGATAGACTTCATTGTGTTTCCCAACTGCTCTGATCTATATTCAATTTGGATCAATAAAAAATGCAACTAATTAGTAGATGTTTCTTTGTCCTAGATATCATATATGTATAAACAGATGATCTAGAGTTTACTTCTTATTTTTGTGTTCACAGTTGAACTATAACACATCATGCCAATTTTAGACTTTAGTTCAATATGAATTGAATTGTAAGTTCCCACATCTCAATTTTGTTGGTCCACCAATTGCCATTGTACTAAAGGATCAACTTGTTAGTGCCTTATATAATGACCAAATCTAACCATGACACCTTGTAATAAATTTCATACATCACACCATAATTTTATGTCTCTTTTATTATCTATAGCATATGTTAGACACAAGTTTTGATGCACAAGCTCTTTAATGTAGATTTGATCAGTTAGATCAATCAATCTCATTGTCTATGTCAAGATTCATGGATTATACACAAGTTTTTTCATGTTCTTGAAACTAACCATTTATCTGGACATGAATTTAAATGTTGATCATTGATCTTGACTTTGGCACCATAATCCAATAGTCTCTATTTAATTATCTCAACTTTAAAATGCATCCATTTGATCACCTTCTGATAGGTTCCTACTATGTGTTAGATCTTTGTATGCTTTCAAACTTTATCTTTATCAAGATGTTAAGCATTTATCACTTTGATTTATCTAAGTCCCCTTACTCTATTATATCTCTCTCATCTAGGATTCTACATGTTGTTTGATCTTATAAGATGGATGACCTTTAACTTGACTTGGTCATTAAACTTTGACACTTTGATCTCATCTTGCAGCTTCCTATATCTTTGGATCACTTTCACTTCATCAATCTACTCAAACCTTCTTGGTCTTTAACTTTCCACTATGTTGATAAACATAAATCACTTTATATCATTTGATTCTATTCATTCTATTGGATCTCCTTTGCATGATCACTCATGTACCATTAGATCTTTTGACAAGCTCATTTTTTATCTTTGATGGGCTTACTCTCATTGGTCCTCTTTTTGATAGACTCATGTTTATGACACTTAGTATTAACATGTTCACTTTGATAGAACTTTGAAAATTTTACTTCATCATACTCCATTTGATATTCAATGTCTAATTAAGTGTGAGCCATTGATCTTCTCAACAAGCTTAAACTTTACCTTTGACAAGCTTACACTCATTGGGTCTCTATTTGATAGGCTTTATGAATGTCACACTTATCACTTACATGTTTAATCAAAGCACATTTTGAAAAATTGACTTTGCTTCACCCCACTGGATCATCTACGTATGATGACACCTGGACTGTTGATCAAGATGGGACAAAGTCTTAGACTTAGGAAAATATAAAGTCCTTTGATCATTACTTAGATCTAGATCCAGTAATAGCTAGGTTGAGAGGTCAGTTTTACAATGAAAACAAAGGCTTAATTTATAAATTAAGCTACCAGTTCCTAGTTATACCAAGTCAACATAAAAATATAACTTTACTTGTTGATGTCATGGCTAAGCCCTTAGGGTTTTACTAAGAAACCCTATCCAGTATGAGAGCTAAATAAATATATTTTGATCTCATTCCTTCTCCTCTGAACCTGTAGACCATATTTTTGGAATGTACATGAAAAAAAATAATGTATATTCTATCTATTTTGACTTTAAACATCCATAAATAGTCTCTATAAAAGCATGACAACTTTTCACAATGCAATTATGAAACATGCTCTTCTCTCCATTAATCCTGCCTAGTCATTTTGACATCAATGACAATTATATTACCAATAAAACCAAGCACAAATATCATGTATAAAAACTATAATCCCAATAAATTATTAATCTCTATGAAATTCTTTGGTTGTGGCCATTCTTGGATGACTTGAATCTTGGTTGGGTCCAAATTCACTCTTTTGCAAGTATTATTTATCCTAGATATTATATTTTACATATATAAAATGAAACTATATCCATGTTTTCATATAATTTGTGTTTATAAAAAGTGTTAAGAACTTTCTCTATATCAAATATATGTTCATCCCATATGCTACTAAAAATTAATATGTCATTAAGGTAGAATATATAAAATGAAGTAGTGAATGGCCTGATAATGCCATTCATCATTCACATGAATATGTTTGGTGTATTGGTCAAATAAAATGGCATGTCTAACCATTAAAATAACCTTATTTTGCCTTGAAGGTTTTATTCCATACATTTATAGGTTCAATATGAATCTATTTAAGACTATATTGAAGATAAATTTAATGAAGTATTTTTCACCACTAAACTCATCAATCAATGCTTGGAAGAGGGTAGTGATTCTTCATTTTGATAATTTTGAGAGTTATGTAATTGATGCTCAACCTACATGTTTTGTACTTATTTTTCACAATATTATTTAGGATACCATAAAGAAATTATTTGGGCCTAATATTTTCTTTTTCCATGAGTTCATGGATTTTTTGCTTGATTTATTCATTCTCTAGAAATGATCTATAATACAAATAATCATTAGGTAAAGGTAATACAAGAATTAAATCAATAGTGTGATTCACCACAAAGTGTGTAGTAACTTCCTTTGGTGATATAAATATATCCTTGTATACTTACAACTTGTGATTCAACTCTAAGGTCTTTGTTACTACTATTAGAATAACTATGATATGTATTATCACTGTAAGGATGTTCTTACATTCATATCTCACCATGAATATAAAAAACATCTTACTAGACATCACTAACTTCTTTCACTTATTAACATTAATGATTAATATCTTTAGAACCAATTATAGTATGTTTTATCTCTTATTACCAACATCTATGAAAACATTAATAGCATTTGTCTCTTAGTCTACATAATAATGGTAAATATATGGTTGACCAAGTAAAACATCACATAAATTTAATGGAGTGGAATCACAAATGACTATATATTTAAGAGGTTTGATGTTATACACCAATTAACATTGTTAAGTGATTTGTTTCTTAGATCCTACACTAACCCATCTAATAGATCCTAGTTGTGGGTGAGGCATCAATGGTAACTTTAATATGTAAACTACATTAGGATAAATTAGGTTTGTATAGTTTCAATTTTCAATGATGAAGTTTACTATTTGATAATTGATCCACATTTGATAATGTAACAATATTTTTACTTACTTTATTTCCACAAGGTTAGTAGAGAGGTTTATGGTACCCACCATGGATTTAGGTTTAGAGTCCATGATTTTATTACCTTTTTCTTTAAATGATTTATTATATGTACTTATTACTTATAAATGTGAAAGTAAAATCTTCATAGTGAAACACTCTTCATTTTAATAACTACTAAAGTTATGAATTAAACATAACTTGTTAATATTATATTTTTTGTTCTAGTCATTTGAAAATTCCCTAGTTTATAATTAAACTTGGAAGATTTAGAATACTACCTGGTTTGAGACTTAGAAACTTTTGTCTAAGTATTGACCTTGGCCTTTTCTTCAAATTCTAAGCACACATGTATGTTTATATGATTGAATATATTTATAATAAATCTATATATGATAGGATATATGGTCTCAAGATTTACCTATAATTCAAAAATGCTTTTTTCAAATCTTGAATCCAAAGTTTGGACACCAAAGTATGAAAGGTATCTGTGTATCTCTACATAGATTTTTCTTTTCCTTTGAACAACTAAGAGAACTTTATATACTAGTCCTCATAGTTTAAAAAATGATAATAGGTTTCTTTGAGTGCTTATACAAAACCATTCCATGTTTCTAAGTTAACTTCATATTTATTATTTTCATGTGAAATATAGTATTTTTCCTACCATTTTATTAATAAAAATAAACTTTCAAAATAATGATTGTAATATTATTTTGGTAAGACAATAGATGAGCTTCATAATATGAAAAGATTATGGTAAGCCAATTATCTAGTGCATTTTCATATATTATACCTTCAAACATAGGGATGTCTAGATTGACTTTTACCTTATATGGAGTCTGACCATCAAATGCTTGATGATAATGAGAGGTGTTATAAAGAGTATTAGACTTAAGAATTACATAAAAATGATTAATAAAACTTTATCATTATTGTGCATAATGTTATTCCAAAAAATTTAGTAGTATTTTTAATGAATCCTCTATCATCTTATAGAGAATTTATGAAATTGGCATTGAGAAATATTTGTCATCCATTTGAGGATATGAAGGAATGTATGATGAAAGGTCATATATCTCAATCCCTAACTTCCTATAATAAAACCTTGTACAAGTGAGCATACAAATATGGATAAATTTTAAATATACCACAAAACCACTCAAAAATGATATGAAGTGTGTATACTCTAATACTGTTGATCTAGGCTCTAGGAGATGACCTGATGGACAAACTATTTAAATTTATTTAAGAGGGTTATGAAAAAAATTAAAATTTTAATGAAAAGGATATGAATGTGTAGTGCATTAAATAATAAGTAAAATAAATAAGATGATGATAACCAGTGTATAAATATAATATAAAAGTTTAATTATGTTAATTTATAAAATATTTAAGAGAATATATGTTTGGTGTTTATGTATTACCTAACTTCATTCTGATCTATGTAATTATACATGAAGAAAGTGACACACTAAGATTTATGAATTCAACTTCCTAAGGCTTGGCTAAGACAACAAATTAAAATATGATAGTGTTGTGGCCAAGATTCCCCATTTTGAAAAAAATCAAATAGGGACACATTTTACCCTAAACATATTATGTTTGGTCCCTATCAAGACATAAATTGACCCTAATGTTTTCCATAGTCAAGCCTAAAATTCTTTATTTCACTTTTATTTTAAGAATTTTGGCTTTGATAAAAATAATAATTTGGATTTGGAATTTATTTTTAATTATTTGACTAACCCAATTAATCGATTATTTGTCAAGTTTATCAATTTTATAGAATGACCTATTATTTTTTATTGACATTTATTCACTCATTTTTCACAAACCATTCATGACTATTAAGACTATCAAGTTTTGATATCCCTATTCATCAAGATTATATCATGTGTCATGAATTAGAGACATCAAAAATTTCCTAGTATTACAAGTTAAAAAACCAATTACTAACAGATTGTATGAGATGATGCCAAGTATCAAAATATAATTTGACGTGGATTTATTTAGAAAATAGGGTTATAAAATCATGTGACCAATTGAAAAATTGAGACTTATTTATCTTGTTACATCTCTCCTCTCAGGTCAAAATTATAAATCATAAAAATTAGATACCATCCAAGTGAATGATATCATGCCAAGTGTCACAATCTCACTTGATCTCTAGATTTGAGACAAAGGGATAAAGCCATAGAGTAGATGATCAACTGACTGACCAAGATCATGACACATATAAACATATCATTGCATAGAAGTTAATATATTAAATACATGGTAAAATTAAGTCATTAAACAATAGAGTGCCACATGGATCCCCATGTATAGATATTTTCCACATGTCATAATCTAATTGGTCTGCATGGTAATTTTAGCATATCAACTACCATGTGCCATTCCACATGTCATCTTCTTATGAACCCATATATTGGTAGACCCAAAGGACTTATAAATAGAAAAAAATGAAGAAAATAAGTGGTAAGATGCAATGTGTTTCACAAAGACACATGAATCAAAGGTAAAAGGCCAAGAAATAATGACAAATTAAAAATTATAAAAGATGCAAAGTATACAAGATGACTAAGCAATTATAGATAATGACAAATTTCCACATGTCAATTAAACCCATGAAATTATATTTCATCAAATAAAATTCAAATTTTATGGATGGGTGACAATGGTTATTATTCTTAAATTAATTATCATGCATGGAAAATTCAAACAATGAATTCACAAGACAAGTAAATCAACTATATCATGCATCCCCAAGTCAAATGAAATTACATTTTCTAAAACTAATAAATATGAATTGTGACCTAGAGATCCATTGTGAACCAAAAAATCCTAGACTTGAGAGACTGATACAAAAATGAAATTATTAAAAAATGGAGGCACAAAACTAGGAACCATCTCCTTCAATTTTTTTTACTTTAGAACTAGGCATTAATATAGAGATACATAATTCAACAAGACTACCCCACTTGGAGCTTTAAAATAGTACACAACAATCTACATGGAAATTTAGGTTGCTATTCCTTATAAATATGAAGATAACTTGTCCCTAAATAAGAAGGGATACATTGACAACTTATTAAAAATCAAGGTAGTTGAAATCCATAAGGTAGTATCAAAACTAGATGTATTTAACTATCCTACCATGGTTTTTAATTTATTCACCATTGGTTATTTTATAAGTAATATCTTCCAGAAAACCATTAGTGCCCAACCCATAACTTACTATCATGTTTAGCTTTTGAAAAAATCTATAGGCTACCACCACCAACCTCTTCATATAACTAGACATTAATCAACAATTAGATCAAGAATAACAACATTATAAACACCTTGATAGAGTGGGCCCATAACCAAAATTATTTTTTTATGTAAAATAAGATCCAAATTTCCCAATTCAATAATAATGTTAAGATTGTAATGGAATTGTTAAAAAGACAACATGGGGCTCCAACAATCACTCATGTGGATGAGGTTTGGGTTTGGGTTTGTTTTTGTCTATAATTTTGAAAGGAAAAAATATTCCCTAATTAGGAGATATTATAATGTTTAATATAAAAAACCAATGATAATGCATGCATGACCAAATGGATGTTCACTTTTACATGATTTCCTACCTGGTAGATGTTATCATTGGAACAACTACCCCATACAATGTTATGTTATGAGAGGTAAAATGGTCAAAGAGAATATGTGATGATTTTGACCATATTCACATAAAAAAATAAAATTATTACATGTATTAAACTATATATAATTTATACCCAATGGTATACAACTACATTAATAGGCAACCTATATCTTTTTTTAGACCATATCAAAATATCAGTTAAGAAATTGGGAAATTACTGGTTCTACCTAGATCACACTATCATAAAATTTGAATACACCTTGGTATCCCTTTTTTTTTCCAAGACTTGTACCAAATAAATTATCTAAGAAATAAATATCGTACCAACTATTGAATAGTATGGATGACAATTTGAATAAATAAAGGTTAGATAAGCACCACAAGATGCCTCTTAACATTGGGAGATAAAAGTCTCAAAATTTGGAATAGTTTGCTAAAACTTAAAAACATTAGGGTTAATTTAAGTTTGAATTGTATGGCCATATATGGTATGACCCTGTGAAGGTCATAAAATAGAAAATGGATAAATTATCTATATATTTTAGGTGAGACTATGGACACTAGGAATATGAGTATGAATTAATCTTCCTCAACCCTGAAGATGATTTATAAGTCTATACCAAAACGAGAAAGGTCCAAATGTCTATGAATATTAACCTAATGATTTAATATGATCTGACCATATCTATAGAATATGTTTTTCATAATTGAGTAAGGAAATAAGGATTCTAAGCAATCTATGTAAGTATTAAAAAAATAGGTGAGGAAACTAATTAACAATTAAGGTTAAGAGTCCTTAACAATGTCTTAAAGCCACAAGAAGTAAATCATCAAGTAATAGAAATAGAGGAACCCTCAAAGCTCACAATTTAGTTCACTCCAAATATATCAAAAGTATTACCACTTTAAGTTCTAATGACAATTTATTTTTTTCTCCTCTTTCCTCAAAGATGATTGCATCTCCATCAGTAGTAGCTTATGTAATAATATCTTTACCTCCTTCCCTACAAACTTTAGTTGATATACAAAAATAAGAGCCATAGGAATATTAATATGAATAATAAGAAGATTAATATCTAGATATAAACTATGGTGGGAACCTAGGGCTAGACACACCATTAGACAATTTTTAGAAGGTGTATATAATGGAAAATGTAGTTGACCTGAAAATCAATCCTAGCTCAAATAAGATAAACCACACTTACATTTCCACTTATTGATACATTTATACATTTTGGGTCATGTCCAACATGTATCCGCTAGACCTAACCAAGGGTTATCTTACCACAATAATGTCACTATCGATGGTTCTAAATCCTTTAGTTAAGAAACACCATGCAATAGCCCTAGTTAGGACCTATGTTTTCATATTCACAAAGTATATGTAATGTAAACTATGATCTAACCTAGTTCTCACTAAATCTTCTAGCATAAAATGGGGGTGATAAACATGAAATTAATTATAAATAGAATAATTCTAATTAATATATGTATAGATATAACCCTAATGCATGGAGATATAAATACATTCAAAATCCATTGCTTATGTTACTTATATCTACTAAAATAGAGGAGTAAATTTAGAGATACTTACCTTGGAGATGAACTCGTCAAGATTCGATATTTCCCTTGGATAAGGATGACTCACAAGAGGTTGTTGTGTATTGTTAAAGAAGATAAGTATGGATAATGGACTATAGCCAATGACCTCCTAATGAATCCCAAGATTTCACAAGAGAAATTTATTCCCTCCAAATGTAAACACTAAGCAAATAACTCATAAATTATATTGGTGTAAGATTAGCTTGTAAGGAAGCACAAATGAATAAGTAAATCTCTCTCTCCCTAATAAATGGTAGAAATGGATGTGTATATATATTTGAATCTAACCCTAAACCTTTCTAAAAGTTTAGCCAAATGATAAAATCAAGTTAGGTCCTAATCTAGGCTAGCCAATGCCAACCTAAGGCCATAATGTGAAAATAATAATTTGAATATAGGGTTGGACTAGGTTGCCATTATTCAATAAATTTCAAAAAACATTTTAGGCTTAGGTAGGGGATAATTAAGTGAATTACTTGGAGGGGTGTGTAATGAGGGTGTCAAAGCTTAGATAATTGTATAGGAGGTGTTTGTGTAGATAGAAAGTGTTGTTATATGGGATAAAAATCTTGTGATGTACTAATGGTATTCCCACCCCTTTCTTAGTGCACCATTTAAGGAATGAACTCAAAGAGATTGAGACTCGATGGGTTCTTGCAAGAGGCAAAACATCAGTAGTTGGTAAAGTTTGAAAATATGATGTGTATACATATTCCCAACTCAAATATCATCACATGTCACTCAAGTGAAACATGGGATGGTGATTTGAAAAAATAACATAGCAACACACAATGTTGAAGCTACATAAATTACAATATTTTAAAGCATAAAATAAATGAAAGGAAATGTTTGAAAAGAAATAACTAAAATAAAAGTATTATAGGTGTACCTTTACTTACATTTATCATTGGATGGTTGTCTATTATGTTTATATTTTTTATCGTTGAGGATGTAAAGACTACTTTGTAAAAACCCAAGGATACAAAACTAAATATCAAAAACAAACAAATGTAGGAAATCCAAGATAATTAAACTGTGTAAACATGATCTACTTATAAATTTGGTAGGCTAGGGTGATAAATGTTAAGTTAGGACCAAATGACTAAGTTAAATATTAGGTTAAATCAGGTAGCCAAAAATCTAATTCTCTTAAATGAACAAAAAATTAAACAAGTACACCTTAAGTAAGGAAGGTAAACAAACCAAGTAAAACTAAGGATAAAAGTAAAAATGGTAATCAAACATCAATGTGAAATTAGTAACAATCCTTAAACAAATATGGGAAAGAAATGGTAAAACAACATTGATGAGTGAGCAGTAACAATCCTTAATCATAAATGAAAAAAGTACATAAAAGGAAAATAACATTGGTGAATGAGAAGTAAAAAGTCAACCTCACTCAAAAATAGAAAAGGTAATGAAAATAGAAATGGACATAGTAGTCTAAAAAAAAAAGGTAAACCAAAAATATAGAAATGAACACAATTATCCGAAAAAAGGGAAGTAGTAGATAAAAAAAAATTAGATAGACCAATGAAATTATATAAATGGAAGATAATGGTATAAATATGATAGTCCATAGTCACTCAATCCTATTTTATTGTGTTCTAAAGATAGAAAAACTAAAAAAAAAGTAGTGCTAGCATATTTTTAAGATGTGAAGAAGAGGGAATATAGAAGTGGGGAAATAGAATTAGAATCAAACTTGCATATCAAGGGGGAAATGAAATGGGTGGTGGGGGAAGTGGAGGAAAGAGAAAGGTAGATAAACTCTTTGTTGAAATCAAGACACTTCGAATTAGGTTTGTCAAAACAAGAGGAATTTTGACATTAAGGACTCTAAAGAACATTTCCTAACCACAAATCTTAAGTCATCAAATGAAGTAAAACTAACATCCCATGAAGGTTATATTAAGGAAAAATAAAATGGATCTACATTCCCATATCATGTTACCCATTCTTCAGGACCCCTTATAGATTCATTGATCTATACATAGATTGGGTACTTGCATGAGAAAGTAGGTAGCACTATAGTTTTTTTGAATTCTCCTATTCTAATCTATTAGCCTACCACACCCCAATGGACCTTGGCTCTATCATGAGGCCAAATTTGGAGTTTGATATTTGAGTGGGGATAAGCGATGTGATATGAACCATGTATTTTGGTGTGCTTTAGATGCAGGAGCATCAGCTCATTTATAAAAACAAAAAAGTAATGTATATAGTCTTATGAATGTATAAGTCAATAAAAAGCCCTATTATGCTTCTATTTAGAATGTAAAGTCATAAATGGTATTATGTAGTGATCCTTAGGGTCATAGGTAAGTTAATAGGTGTCAATTTACCTTTTAATTATCAATTATTGTGTATCATACCTATGTTGCATGAGACCAAGATAGGGCTATTGAGAGAACTATGGTCTTATTTTAAGACCAAAACTAAACTTGTATTGTTGATAGACTTGGTACTCTCAAATATAGGATTTTAATAAAATAAAATATACATGAATAAAGTACATTCATAGAGATAAGAAGATAATAATTGGGTCTATAAAATAAAAGGTTTGTAGGCGTAATGCCTGTAGTAATGAATCTGTAAGTATAGTATGGTTTTGGAAAAATAAAGAGAATAATCCTTTTGTATTTTATAGATGTAGTAATGTATATTATTATATGTTTATGATATTGACCATTATATTGAGGTCTTATTTGTATGATGGTATATAAATTTACATGGGTCTGTGTGAATATAGAAGTGAAGAATTATCTATAAATCTATGAGGTTTTGATCAATAGCATTAAATAAATGTTTAGATGTTTCATTCATAAGTGGTTGAGTTAATATGAAACTTAGAGTCTCTTGAAATATGTTTGAGTGATAAATTTCATAAGTTAGTGTGGTATCAAATCAATATCAAGGATGATTGTTAGTCCAAAAATATAGAAATCTAAGCAGGTGATAGTTTTATGTATGGATGTTTGCAAAAAGATTATGTTCATAGAACCTTTGAGATACTTGTCAAGAAAAAAATACATTAAATATGTCCATGAAATGTAGGTTCAATAGTGGATGGAGTGAGGTTTGATGTTTGATTCTATGGGTATTCATCCCATTTGGATTTTTTGTAATTATAGAATTAAAATTGTCCCTATATTTTCAATTTGATTTTCTTAGATTAATTATAAAGTAGACTTCTTACAATGATACAGTCATGTTATTCTAATCTATGGTTATGATTGATAGTCCATTTTATTACATTAAATATGGGATTTTATTTGTATTAATAAGCAAAACATTATATGTTAGGTATAATTCACCATCTTTGGTGCTCAGTTCTATTAAAACTGTATATAATTCAAGTTTTGGTGCTTATTGGAATGCAAAATGGTTTTATAAAGGTCTATATTCCATATAATACTAATGGAAATGTGTTGGTGAAGTTGATAGGGTCTGCATCAAGATGAAAATTGACCAACAAGCTTTATTTATGCAATCAAAACTATGGAAGTGTATTTTGATTTTTGTATTTTGAGGAATTTGTAGAGAGAATTAAAGGTACTTCTAAATCTCATATTATCTACAGTTAAAGTCAAGAAATTATCTTCTATCAGATTGTTTGGTTTCATTTTTGTCTTAACACATTCTATAGTGGGTCAAAAGATTGAAATTATGCACATTTGATTATCAAAACCTTTGAAATGGTTTTTGGATTTTCAAAATGAATAGAACATCTTTGTAGATCTATCTATGGTTGAACCTAGTTATTAATTTAGATATCTATATATCAATATAAGCATGATTGGGTCTTAAGCAATTCTAATAGAATATTTAGATAAACATTTTTAGATGCCCATGACAAGTGAAAACCACTTTGATCTTATGATAATGTGTAGTTATGCAAGTCGATTTTGATCAAATGTAATATGTCTAAATTTGTTAACATTGGTGATCGATTTATAGTGGTAAACGTATTCAAGAATACATAGAATGTTGTTATTTTGATAATAGTTAGCTAAACAAGATTTAGTGTTTACACTATATAATGCTGAGATAGAATTGAAATGTGAAGAAAATCCATGAAATAATTATTGTGTCCATGTGAGAAGTGACATGTATTTGAATGAGAATTGACAAAAATAAGTGAACAAGAACTAAAATTTTGAGATTGTGTAAGAAGGGTGAATATTAAATCAAGTAAAATGATGTATGGGAATATATTCAGTAGAATTATTCAAATTCTAATTATTATAATTTGAAATCATGTTTATATTAAAAATCAAGATAAGGAAACAAGGAATTTTAAAATGGGATAGTCTTGAAAATTTCTTGATAAACTCACAATTGATTTTAGAAGGTAAATCAATTGGGTGCAAGGTATGTGGTGGTTGAAAGTGAAAAGTGAAGACCATTATTAGAAAATTAAATTTTGTGAGAATAATTTATTGGTTTGACAAGACCAATCTTAGAATTAAAAAAGGGTATATGATTAGAGAATAGATCTTTGTTGGGAGGCATATAACAGAAAGAGAAGACTTATATAATGTAATTTCTAAAGGATTGAATCAAACCTAAAAGGATAAAAAAAAGATTAAAGATAATATTGGCCATAGGAAGACCTCAAAGATAGATGTTTAGAAATATTTCAAATTATAGTGGGGCACATTTTCAACAAATGTGATGGAAGGATTTTACATTATGAATGTGTTTTTACGAAGATTGGTCACTTTGCATAACAAGTAGAATCTTGTTAAAGTTTGCCATCAACTTTTGACTTTTTTACTTTATATGTTACCTTTTGATCATTTCATTTTGTTTTAAATGATTTCAATTTTAAATTTTGATGGATTTTTCTATTCCTTCTATATAAGGATTCAAAGAACCAAACATGGGTGTTAAAGATGGCTATCATTTGAAAAATTGGGATTTGGTTTCTAATAAAGAGAACTTAGAGAGCATGATGTCTAATATTATTGTTAATTTATGTGAAATAAAAGTGTTATCTTAAATTATAACTTGTTTTATCTAAATTGGGATGAAAGGAAAGGAAATCAAGGGGAATGAACATGAAACAATTTAATTACTTTAAATCACAAAAAAATGTGACAATGGTGAAAAAGGGATACAATAATAGGTAAGTATAATTTATTATCATAATAATGTATATAATTATAGTGAACCATTAAAACATAGTTTTTTGGTGAGTTTTATCTATAAAATAAACAAAATTTGAAGCTGAGAATATGGGATCACAAACTTGTAACCATTTCTTAACATTCTAGAAAATGAACACTTAGTTTGGTAAAGATGGTTTTGAAATAAAATGGTAATTTTTTGAGGAGACCCTAACCCTATCCATAGTATTACATTACAACTCATAAAAGCTAAACCTAATTGGGTGAAATAAAGATAAAAATGGTATTTGTGATGAGGGATTAGTCCTATCCATGGTCTTACACTACAAATCACAAAAGAGAAACCCAAGAGGGTGAACAAAATATGTAAAAATAAAAATGATAAAAATGGTATTTGTGAGGATGGAATAATCCTATCCATGGTATTACACTTCAAATCAAAAAATAATAACCCAATAGGATGTGAAAATAATTAGAGAATAACAAATTTGATATGAAAAATCAATGAAAGCAAAAGGAATTCATGATGAAGACTGGGTCCTATCCACAGTATTACAATACAACTCATGGGAAAAAGAAATAAAAGGACCAAGGGAAGGAAATAAGTTTTGTATAAAAAGAGACTACTTCAAAGAGTTAGATCCATGAATAAATCCTACAAAAAGTGTAATTAGGATAGCATAGAGAAAAAATTATAATAAGGGAAACATTTAAGCAAAATATGTCTTCAAGAATTGTGCATTAGTGGGCTTTTTGTAAACACAACCTTCATTAGTTAGGAGGTGATAGGTGATAGGAACAAGAATATATTTAAATAAATATTGGGCCTACCATTTTTGGGTGTGTTTTCCTTCTTTATCATGGGTATAGTCTAATTTAAGGACTAAATCACCAACATTGAAAGTACAACTTTAACCTTTTTATTATATTGCTTGGCAATATGAACCTTGTATTGGTGGTTATTGATGATGTTTATAAATAAGATAAGGATAATGAAGGATATATTTAAGTATTTATTCATTTGGAATGATACCTTGAAGAGATATATATAAGGAGGGAAACTTGACTTATAATGGTAAGTGTTGACCATTTTGACCACATGTCAAAATGGGTCAACCCCCTATAGTAAAAACTTATATAGGGATATAATATTTTGTCATATGGTGTGTTATATTATATTTAATGTAATTTAATGACATTTTAGCCTTGATAATGGTACAATTATTCTATATGTCATTTTGAGTCACTTAGTAGCCATTTTGGGGTCATATATGCAAGTGGCATGGTTTTCAAGGTGTTAAAGTGTCCCAATTTTCTTTAAAATGTCCAATATGTTAGATTACCTATCAAAAAATTTAGTCCCATCTGAAACTTGTAGGTTATGTAACTAAAAATCAAGAAACTAGCTAAAAAAGGAAGAGTTTGGCACTTTTACAGCCTATAAAGGAGTGTGACACATGGGAGAGGGTTTTGATATGAATATTCAACTTCTTCAAACTCATTTTCATGCTGTAAATACTCTTTAAATTATAAAAATGGTCCAAAACCATTCTAGTCCTTCTTCACCCTTCTAAACACATAAAACCAGTCAGTAGGTTTATGCTTGGTACGACTCATTGAGGAAGTTCTTGGTCAAACTAATTTTGGAGGTTTAATTAAACTTAGAAAACTTAATTTTCATAAAAATATTTCAATTATCAGTCAAATTTTCTTTATGAATCATCTCTAACAAGTTGACTGTGTTTTTGTATTCACTATTTCCCATACCCTATAGATTTTACTCTTATTTAGACAAGTATGCATAATTCAATTGGTGATGTTGATTCCATATTATTATGGTTATATTATTAAATTTTCTCCATTCTTTATTTAGTGTTTCATGGAGTTTTGATAGGCAAATCATATCAGGTTTGTAGATTGGTCTCATTTGAAGATGATAGGTAGGTTTCCTCCACTTCAAACATCTTCATATCTTGGTAATGATGTCATAGGATGGTGATGGCTTGTTTAAATTTTAAAAATTTGGTTTTATTTCATTATAATCCATTATACAAATCAATATTCCATAGAGTTACAGTCACAAGTGAGATGCAATCAGTATGCTCCATGACTATCATGCATAATCAACTAAGTGGATTATGTTAGGATATTTAGCATGTCCATGGAGTCATATAGAGTTTTAAAATGTTGATACATATCATTGAGACATATAAGATTAATTGAGATTCCCAAAATCACACAAGGTAGAAGGAATTATTGCAATCATGTGCAATACTTACACACAGTCACCATAGATATGCACCTACAAAAGGGTTTACAATTGAAAAGGAGGTGTGAAAAAATTTCTTGACCTTTGAAACATATTTATGTTTAATTTAAAAACCATTAGAGGATATCAATTGATTGTGAAGTAGATTCCTTAAGTACATGGACCATTTCATGATTACTATCTATATGCAACTCAAAGTCCACCTATAGGTGGCACCATAGAGAACTAAAAATGCTTGATGGAGGAAAATGGACAAGATAGAACTATTATTATAGTCTTAGTATGTGGTTTTGATCATGATAGACCCATTTGAAGTGTTAGGTTATAAAATTTAAGTGTAAATCACCTTCAAAGATGAGATGATTATGTTCAGGGATCTTTTCCCTAAAAGGCAAAAATAGAGCACTTCACCATTTTTTGAATATCATATGATCAAGTTATAAAGACTCTTGGTGCATATAAGTGAATATATATTATATTATCCACATAGGAGGAATTTTAAATTTTTTTATGTTAGATGATTAGTGTAAATTTCTTGTTGGGAGCCTAAAAGTTTCCATTTGAACACTGATATCTTTCATTTTCATCTATAGGTTTTGAATCTTTGAGTGACCTTGTATTCCAAGGTGATAGGGTATAAACATGCCTTGATTATAGGTGGTATTAAATTTTGAAAATGAGATTAATGATGTTTAAATTTTATCCAAATAAGTCAATATGTAGGATATGACCCCACAATACTACCTACATGTCTCCTTTTCATCACAAAATGTATACCTATAGGTTGGATAAAGGATTACCATGAAGAGTGGGATAGATAACCTTGATAATGGACCTCAATCTAGGAATAAAATTAAAATGTGTTTTTATATTATGGTTTATAGAAATTCAAGGAGGACATCAAACATACAAATAAGGCCTAGATCATACAATTTTACCTACAAGTGTCCTTCTAAGACAAAAACAAAGTTAGACCTAATGGAGCAAAAACATGGTTGAAAATGTAAACATAGATGATTGAGAGGGTTGGTAAGCATGATAAACACTTGAAAAATTACAATGGACACCCCATGATACACTAATATCATGGAAACATGGGAATAAAGGGATCTAATCAAGCAATACATAGTCCACACCTTAAACCCTGCACACAGTATCCTTTTGCATAGTCTGTTTTGGGTTTTATAATAGTTGGAGGGTCTAATGACTTGAAAATTTGATGAAAATTGGTAAAAATCATATTTTTAACTTGGATGAACTCATCAAATAATTAATTTGTTTGATAAAATAGGTGAAATGTCCTCTATTTTGTCTCAGACAGAGGGCACTCCCTTTATACACAAACTCTATAGTTTTTGAGAATGGGAATGAAAGGGTGGACTATAAGTTGATTGGAAATTATAGAGAGGTGTAGTATGTTTAATGACACATAAAAAAATATTATAAACCATTCATATAAGGAAGAATCTCAATAAGATATTATAGATTGCTAAGGATGCAGATAGGTTTGTCAGACATGGTTTAGGCCTAAAGATAAATGGGTGTCAACTTCATTTCCAACCTCAAATAAGAACTCTAATGGGATGGAACATGTTTATGAGGTAATTTAAATCATGTATAATCTATCTCTATGCATAAAAAGTCAAAATGAAAGACACTTTTGGCCTAATACCAATTCAAGCTTGTAGGGAATGAAGAAAAGAGCTTTATGGGCAATTTGGGATGTTCACATTTTCTTTGAAACTTTACATGGAGACTCAAGGAGATAAGATTGATTAGAGAAGGTCATGAACAAACATTTTATGGCATTAGTTTCTCTGTCTAATGTCATAGATTTATGAATAAATCTTAAGAGAAGAAACTATCTAAAACCCTCACAAACCCTAGTTCTAGTCTTGATGACCAAATGAACCAAAATGACCATGAAAGTGGATGGAGGTTTTAGAGGACCCTTCAAGGCTTCCTCCCATAAACTTTTTTTTGACCTATTTGTATGGACAAGGTAAAAAATTGGTTCTTTTGACTATTTTATGCATTTTTTAGGTTCTAATGACTTTCAAAAGATGAAATCAACTTTGGGAGGAAGTTAGAGACTTATAATAACTCACTATGACCATTTCATGCTTTTGAAAAAATCTTAAGTGTTCCTACCAACTGCTTCATCTTAGCCAGTCAAAACTGGCAAAGTGAATAAGATAGTGAGAACTATAGAAACTTCAAGTGGATGGCCTTTTAGAGTGCATCTAAGAAATATAAGGCCATGGAGGGTCTTACCAAGTGTCATAAACTCCATTGTAAATATTTTCATGGAAACGTGAAGCCAATTTTGAGGCCAAGTGTTAGGGGTGATTGAAAATGGAGATTATTTTATTACAACCAATGATGGTTCACTTTTAGAGGAATCTAGATGATTAAGAATGTAGAAAATGCATGAATAATCATGTATGCAACCCCTAACTCTCAATTCAATCATGATATCTATCCCTAGTTAGTTTTGGGACATTCCAAAAATGGGAAATGATAAAGATAGTTTTTTTGTGCAAAATAAGGAGTTTAATGCCACATTTCATGAGTTGCATAGTTTGAAGAGCCATTTATCCTACTAGACCTTACATGGTCAATCTCCTAATTCATTATTTTTCACATTTAACTCTTCCTCTCAGCATGATAAATGTTTAAGTGACCTTTGGACTCCACTTTTCATACTTATCTCTCAAATGATATAAGTAACTAGCATTTTGGCCTTTGTAATCTAATACCACACCATGTATGGCAAAGCCCTATTGGTTTTGACATTATACTTTGCCTTAAACAATAAATTCAATCTAGTTTGAGTTCATACATCAGCTTTTCAAAGCATGTGAAGAGATGTATAGTGAATGATTAAGAGATATTCATCTATCCTTTCTTTCTCTCAATCCTTCCATGTTTGATGCAAGTGATTCCATCCTAGCAGGTCATATAAAGTGTTGTTAATTATATGGATCTATTCTCAAGTGTAAAAATAAGGCTTAGTATTTGGAATTGATCTATGGTTTCACTTACCTTGGATAGTCTTCAAGTTTGTTACCTTGATATTAAAATACTAATTCTAGTGCATTTTATGACTTTTAGACTAGTGTTCTATGCCTTGTCTATTTATGATAGAGTATAATAGTCTTTTGGGAAACATATTGATACATCAACCCATATAATAAGTTTCATTTCATGTAAAATATAACCTTTTTTCCCCATAAACAATTTGCTATTATAGGTGAAAGCATTTCAAGACACATTCAAGGAGGTAGCCCTTAAATCTAGAGATTCATCTCACCTATTGGTTACCCACAGCTGGTGAGATGTTTCCATTATGCCACTTGGATGAGGAGAGTTAAGACATCTCCTCAAGGGGTGAAAATCCAAGTGACAACAGTTTTTGGCATGCCCAGTGGGATAAAGGTCCAAGAGAGTGGGAACATTTTTGTTGTGTCTTTCCTCTAATCAACTTTTAGAAGAAAGCAAGCTAACACCAATGAAAACTCTGAATGATAAATTCTACGTGTAAGCATCCTAGGTATATCTAATTGAAAATTTTGATCAATTTTTGTGTTTATTTTAACATATGAGATTGATATAAATAGTTATGGCCAATATTCCTATCATGAACCTCCCTATCAGCCTTGTTATGAATCACATTTTACTCCTTAATAGTATTATCAAAATGAATATCAATCCTATGAGCCATGGCAACCCTATAACCCTTTATTGTCCCCCCCATATAGACACCATGTTATTGGACAAATCTATGAGGAAGGTTGCCAATATACCTATCAATAAATGCCTTCCTACCAATCCCAATATGAGTCTTACCAGCCATACCATGATGCTTATTATAGTCATATAAAATGTGAAAATTGGTAGCTTGAGCGTAGCTTGTGACACCCAACCAATAGGTCCCTCTTGCATGATCTCATGACCCTTCTATCCCCTTTTTAATTGATTCACAGTCATTTGTAGACTTATAATACCTAATTCCAACTTAGTCAGGCTACTTTTCCCATGACAAATCCATCCCCCCAAGTGCCATACCCTTAGGACAATAGCTCCCAAGTTAGACTATAACATTGGACCCTAGGGTGTCCCATTTCCAACACTCTTATATAATCAAATTTTGATCCTAGATGATCTTTTTCTCCTAATTCCTCTTCTTCATTATGTCAACCTAGCATGAATGCATCTAACCCATGAACAATATATCTCTATAAAATCCTATTCAATTTTAATTTAGAGGGGGTTGGAAAATATCACAAGGCAAGCAAGAATACAACTAAGACTACTCAAGCATATTTCCTTATTCTCTACATACAACCATATAATACAGCCACAAGATTATTCAAATCTTTACACGAATCCCTAACCACCTCAAGCAAATATAGTTTTATCATTTTCCATCTTCAAACACACTATTTCACAAATAATATCAAGTAAGAGAACTACATATGGCTTGATCCCTCTTTGGAGTATTGGTATGTAGGCATCATGCCCATATAAAAGGGTGTGGATACATTTCAATGCATATTACACACACTAACCCCCCTCTTTCTTAAAATTTTCATTCAAATTCATGCATAATGAAGACCTAGGGTTGGAGATTAAATCACTCTAAAAGGATCTTCATCGACATTCAAGACTTAAAATTTCATAGGTAGACTAATACAGGGATAAAAGATAAAACCTATAAAATTCAAGTCTCTGTGACCAGTTTGGATAATAGCAATAGGGCCTGGACTATAACACTGGACCTTGAATTATCATGTTTTTGACACTCCCATCCTTTCACCAAATAAAATATATATCTTGATTTGTGATAGTGTTCCAATCCTGCATAGCCAATACTAGCTTTTATCTCAGTCTAGTTTGAGCTAAGTTATATTTCTCTTCATTTATTACTATTTTTAGAAAGTTCAAATTACAATTAAATTATAAAAATTAGTGGATTGGTTATTTAAATATTATTTACTAATTTAATTATCTCATTACTTAACTAAATTAATAATAGGACTCTAATATTCCCAAAATTGTTAAATCATTTGGTGAACCTGACTTATTTCATTTGCGCATAAAAACCCTAGAAACCCTAGGGTAAATTCCTTGTTGATTTTTACATTATTTTTTTTATTTTTTACTTTCCTATTTAAATCAAAAATTCAATTTAATTTTTAAAATTTCATATTAATTTTTAAAAATTTATTTTTATTCCCAACCCTAGTTGTTATACTAGGTCCTTTTAAATCAATAATTTTCTAATAATTTTATGATTTTTTACCTGCATATTTAAATAAAAAATTCACATTAAATTTTAAAATTCCTTAGTAATTTTAAAAATATCATTTTTAAAACCCTAGTTTCATATATTAAGTCCCTTTTTTTTCTTGAGGTATCACCTTACATCTAAAATTAGATTTCACATACTAACAAAAATGGATCTCATTTATTTACACATATTTCTTGCATTTCTTACAAATAATAAGGAGACCATACTCAGTCCTATCATGTACATGAATGATGAAGTTTGCCATATGTTAGAACAAAGATTCATTATTTTCATTTCATGCTTAATTTTCATAATATGAGATGATATTAAGAAAGTTATTGTTAAACATTGTAAGATCCCTCTCCTTCAAAGCAATGTTTACTTGTCTTTAATACAAGGTTGCATTACTTACTTTCTATCTCTCATATGGAAAAAAATTCAAATTTATCATGCTAAACACATTAAAAATATCATATCACATGTCCAATTTTCTTATGCATTCATGCATCAATTCATTTTTTCTATCCCTTGCTTTCTATCTCTCATATGGAAATTTTTTCAAATTTATCACGCTAAATACATTAGAAATTTTCATAGCACATGTCAAAGTTTTGTATGCATTAATGCATAAATTCATGCTCTCTCTCCCTTTTTTGATATCTCTCATGAGGAATTATCTTTATAAACATATTTTTATACAACTTATAACTCCACTTTCATGAATTTTATCCCACATAAATTATTTCTACTTAAAGGATCCATTGCATAAGCTAACAAACACCTGTCAAGTTTCAATGTCATATCTTCTGCACATGAAATAGTTTCCTTATCCTCCTCTCCCCTAAGAGGGTGATATATACTTTCCATCTAACTAGTTTCATGATATCACCCCTCCAAAATGTGATGCAATCCATACCATTGTTCCTAATGCATACATTCAACCCATAGATTCTTCAAAACCTCTTCAACATATGTGCTTACATGTTCAATTAAAAGCAACTAGGGTTTGCACTTATGAGACTTTTAGGGATCAAATCACCAATATGAGTAAGTTATTTTCATATTTACAAACATAAAATCAGCTATTACATGAAAAGATCACAACATTGGAAAATAATATTATAATAAAAATGCCTCAAAGGCACCCTAGTGTCAATTATATATATGCACCTTTACCTAGTCAATTGGTTGCAAATAATGTTGTATATCAAAACAAAAAATCACAACAAAACAACTATATAATTAGTGATTCAAAAAACATTCTAAGATCAAATAAAAATTAAAGTGAGGTACTAAGGGAAATTAAAATTTAAGTTGATCAAACTACCTCCTCTACATCTAGTGAGAAGATCCAGATAATATTGTGCATATCAAAGAATGCATGGGCATCACACATATTCATGTTTGGTATTGAAACAACCTATACAAAAAATAATTGCTAATAAGTACCCTATACAAGTTAAATCATTCAAGAAATCCAAAATGACATAGGAACACATTCACAAAGGGTTAAATTCAAAAATAGTACAAAAGTGGTTACCAAAGCATAACTCAGAACAACAAATGGATCATAAAGCAAAATAAGAGTAAGAAATACAACTAAAATCATGGGTAAAGCATGAAAAAGATGCAAATATACCTCTCCAAAATGAATATCAACTTTCAAATAGTATGGGTTTGGTCAAAAATATCTACAACAATTTGATTATCAAGGTTAAGGGTTGGGAAAGCATGCTCAAGGCATCACTGCTCCTATTTCAGTAGTTGATAATATTTGTCACCAAGTTTTAGGATTTATTGAACATCCTAAGCTAAATTATTCATAAACACAATTCATCAAAAGAAAATATTTAGTTACAATAAAATTCAACACTAGCATTCCATTGGTTCAAAATCAAGATGATAATGATAAGTGGAACAATACAAGTTATTATGATTTCTAAGATACCAACAAAGAATCCAAATATTCAAATTTATATTCACAACCATTCCTTCATGCTTCACAATCATGCATGATTCATTTGTTTGATACAAGATACCATGATATGGGGTCTCTCATGAGACTCATCAGTTAGTATCATTCCTTCTTAGTCTTTATTTTATATATTTTTCAAAATTACTTATACATAGTTATTTTTTGCATACTTGCACATAGTTTCTTTTTTTCTTACTTGTACATAGTTTCTCAGTATTTCTTGTACATATTCTCCTCATGAATTATTGTACATAGCTTATATAAAGATACAAAAACATTCGAATATGTCAAAATACCAAAAACATTCAAATATTTCAAAATACAAAAATATTCAAATATTTCAAAACATCAAAAACATTCAAATATATCAAAATACCAAAAATAATACAAATTTTTAAAATAAAAAGCATTCAAATATTCAAAAATTAAAAAAAAAAATCAATTGTATGCATTCTCCATGCTTTACATTTCTACTATCATGCTAGACTTACATTTGTTGTTCTATGCTATTGTTTGTCATTTTATCTACATTACTATGCTTCACTTGATCTTATTTGAGTGTGTGCAGTGACTCCCAAATCCTTGATTGCTTCACTCTACCCATTGAGGGGGCATCTTACTTCTACATTTGAGACATACATTGATATATCTACCCCCTAGGAGCATCTTCTACATGACTACACCATAGAGGTTATGTCAATTTTACACCACACACTCTAGTTATCATGTGGATGTACATCACTTACTAGCTTACATATATTACTCTATTGACATTCACTAGTATATAACACTTGTGTATTTCTTAACATATACCTAGTCTTGTACTCCATATCTTACATACTTTCACTTCTTGATTTGATTAGTTAGATGTGATTGTATTTACAGTATATTACATTGCTTTCCTTTCTTATTTTGCATAACTAGATGTGATTGCATTTCTTAGTTCCTATTTTGTCTCCTATATGTGCCATAGGACATTTATCAATGTCCTTTGCTTCTATTCTTGTGTGTACCTTAGGACATTTACTAGTGTCTTTTGCCTATACTCTTCTATGTGATTTTTGCCCTCATGCCAAACTTGTTTATTTTCAATTATATGTGTATGTGGCATTTGAACATGCCTTGTATGCCTATTTTCTAGTTTGAGTGACATGTGCCCATTTCCCTTATTTGCTTTGCCCCTTAGCCACTCTTGTATGCTTCTTACTTCTTACCTTTCATGTTTTTTTCTTGTTTTATTCTCACTATTTACAATGTCATGATCCATATCATGCATTATCTTGATTTCTTTGATGCCATGATGGACACCATGCTCCACCCCTCCTTGACAACTAACAACTAAAAACTAACATTTCTAGTTTCAATTCAATTCATTGCACATGTTATTACATTATTATATCTATCTAGGCTTACCCCCATTTGATTTGATAATATCCAATACAAACTATGTTATATCTTAAGACATAATTTCAATTATTATTTCTATATCATGTATTTGATATCATAACACACTTTTAGGGTTCTTTCTTCTGAGGGTAGTCATTGCAAGGTCTTCATTCCTACCCTCAAAAGAGGGGGAAACAAAAAAGGGTTTTATTATAGAGATCATAGCTCCTATCGGTCAAAAATTAGTTTTCAAAACACTCATAACAATAATAAGAGGTTAAACTAAGTAGAATAGACCAAAAAAATAGTGATGATTCTAGAATACTCTTCAATTTTAGCAAAGGACAATAGAACCAGACATGGACAATAATTCCAAACACTAGGGTGTCCTATTTTTGGTTCTCCTATCTAAATATCAAATAATCCATATTTTCTAGAAATAAGTAGAAAGGTAAGCTTAGCTACAGTTTTACACATATAAACCAGTTTAGATTCAACAGTTTTAGTATAGTTTTTCTTAGAGAATCAAGATATAGGGGGAATCATGCATGACATGATGGATCTCATTTATAGTTTTAGATTGATTGATTGGTATAAATTTAAGATCAAAATCTATGTTATAAACACCAATTATTGGGGGTAATGTTCACGGCACATTAATCTTCTTTTCTTTCGAAGTTTAGCATATTACACAAGCATTCTCATTAGTTGCATGCCTTAATCCATCTATAGGTGGTTGGCATCATTTTGAAGTGGCTTTCATACAATCCTAACCTTCACATTTTTGAGTGGCTTACACATAAGCTTATTTCTCAATTTTGGAGGGGCTTTCATACAAGCCTAATCTCCACCATTTTTTCCTAGTTGGCTAAGAGTGGACTAGTTTCCAACACACATTTGGCTATCCATGACACATTTTTAGATTAAAGTACATTCATGGGATTCAAGATCCATCTCATAAAACACAATTCATACCGATATCACTTTATAGCTTCACTTCATGAGGCAATGATGGATCCAAAGTGTTAACCATGGGATATACTGAGAGGGCAGGTGAATCAGTATATCATAAATCTCATATTATTTACCTTAATCAAATTCCACTTAACCATACATTCAAGATATATAATAAGAATTAAATAATAAACACCACACAAGATAGAGAGAGACACCAGATTTAACGTGGAAACCCAATGTGGGAAAAACCACAAAGAACAATCTCAAGTATATGAATGAGCACCAACTCAAACTACAATATTTGCAAGCACCAACTTGCAGGAGCACCAACCCCTTTGTTGAGAACCAAAATAACAAATATTCATGAGCACTAATCCACAAAAGCACTAGCCCCTTTGCTGAGCACCAACACAACAACTATTCATGAGCACCAACCCCTTTGCTGAGCACCAACACAACAACTATTCGTGAGCACCAACCCACAGGAGCACCAACCCCTTTTGTGTGTACCACACAACTATCTCTCAATGTTACTTTCTCAACAAATGATATCACATTACAATATCTCTTTCCTCTCTCTCCTCTACTCTTCTAAGATAGATATTACAATTATAAATCATACTCTATCTCCCATATTACAAATGTCTTCCCAAGCCTTTATTTATAGCTTTCCAAATGACCTTTGGCCTTCCCCCTTTATGACCCTTCAATCCTCATGTGAAATGGCTCCAAACTTATATGATCCTTTTTATCTTTTCATTTGAAAAGTCATATGGTGACACTTCATAAGCAAAAGCATCTTTTCCTCTTTTATCTTTATCTTGGTAACTTTTCATATTCCTCAAAGTGTCCCTTCATGAGAAATTACACCCTTCCTCTTTTGTCTTTACTTGGTGACTCTTAGAATTCTTCAAGATGAATCTTCATCGGAAAATGTGTCCCATTCTTCTTTTGTCTTTACCCTATGACTTTTTAACTTCTCCATGGGCCCTTCTTTTGACTTTATGAAACCAAACATATATTCATTAATATTAAATAAATATTTACACACATTAGCCAAGATATTACTGTTAAAAACATCATTAAATTCAATAGGGCCTTTATCACTAATAATGCTAGACCTTTGACATCAATGACAATATTTCCAATAATCTCCACCTTTGTCATTGATGGAAACCTTAACCTGAAACTGTCACATCCTAAAACCTACACATACTATCATTTTGAAAAACATACAATAACTCCCCCTTACTATAGCAACTTGTACCTATTCCTTGTACTTGTTTCTACACCTATACCTATACCTATTATTCTCCCCATTTGACATCAATGGCAAAGGGCCTACTTGGAGCTAACACTTAGCTCCCCCTCAACTGATAATGAACGTCAATGGTAGGAAGTAAAAGAAGTTACTCCCAACTTCTCTCATAAATACTCAAATGTGTCTTTTGGTAGTACCTTTGTGAAAATATCTACAATCTACTCTATAGTACTTATATACTCTATCTTAACTTGTTGATCTACAACCTGCTCTCTCAAGAAGTGATATCTAATGGGAATATGTTTTGTTCTTGAATGCATCACTAGATTCTTTGAAATATTTATAGCACTTATGTTATCACAAAAAATAGAAATATGTTCATCATACTTTACCTTGATATCTTCCAAGGTTTGCTTCATCAAAAACACTTGAGTATAACATAATACTGCTACAACATATTTTGCTTCAGCTATAGAAAGTGATATTGAATTATGCTTCTTATTTAGCCATGATACTAAGCTATCACCAAGGACAAAAGATCCTCCACTTGTACTCTTTCTATCATCCAAGCACCCTACCCAATCTAAATCTTTATAAGTAACCAAAGTGAAATCTCTACCTATGGGATACCATAATCCATAATCTAATGTCCCCTTGATATATCTAAATATTCTTTTCACCAACTAAACATGACTATATTTTAGAGATGACTGATATCTTGCAACCATACCTACTACATGCACGATGTCTAGCCTTGATGTTGTTAAATATAAAAGACTACCAATCATATATCTATACAAATATTGATCTGTAACAGGTGAATCTTCATCCTTGCTCACCTTATTTCCTATACACATTAGTGTGCCAACTAGTGCACAATCCTCAAAACTAATTTTTTTAACATTTCCTTGGCATATTTACTTTGAGATATGAAAATTCCTTTATTTGACTAAAATATTTTCAATCGTAAGAAAACTAACAATTATCCAAGCATAGACATCTCAAATTATTTTTGCATTCTATCAAAAAATTCTTATCATCTTTTCAATATTTCCTTCGAAAATGATATCATCAACATATACCACAACAATCAATTGATGCTCACCTTCTATTTTGATGTAGAGATTACTATCAACAAATCCTCTCTTAAAACCTTGATCTTGTAAGTACTTATCAAGTCTTGTATACCAAGCTCTAGGAGCTTGTTTCAATCCATACAATGCTTTCTTCAATCTGTATACATGGTTACTAATATTTAAGAGAATAAATCTCTCAGGTTGTTCAATGTAGACCTCTTCTTCAAGATTCCCATTTAGGAAGGTAGATTTGACTCCATCTAAAACACTTTGAAATTTTTAAACACTGCATATACAAAAAACATTATAATAGCCTTTAACCTTGCCACTGGTGCAAAATTTTCTTCAAAATCTATTCCCTCAATCTAAGCATATCCTTTACATACTAATCTTGCTTTATTTCTACTCACTTCTCCATTTTTATTTAACTTATTTCTATAAATCCATTTTTTTCCTATCACATTATGATCTTTTGGTCTAGGCACTAATTCCAAAGTATCATTCTTTTCTACTTGATTTAATTCTTCATCCATAGCCTTAACCCAATGCTTATCATGTCTAGCTTCTAAAAAAATTCTAGGCTAAATTTTGGATAACAAAGAGAAATTAACTTGCTCAAATTCACTTACCATCATTATTCTAGTGTGAATTCCTTCATTTATGTCCTTGATGATGTCACTTTCATTATGATTTCTCTAAACCTATTTGGATGGAGTTTTGGTGCCTTTTTCTCCTTCTCCTCATCTTCATCTGATTCTTCAAAACCTTCCTCTTAAATGATTTTAGGAATGTCTACTGGATCACTGATTCTTTGTGTTCCATCTTCTTCTATCCTGACACTTGCACTTTCAATAATTTTCTTGGTTCTTTTGTTATAACATTTATAAGCTTTAATTTTGAAAGAATAACTAAGAAATATACCTTTATCTACTCTGGATTCAAACTTACCAAGTTTTTCATCAGTTCTCTTTATGAAGCATTTTCTACCAAAAATTTTGAAATAATCAACTATTGTTGGTTTGTCTTTACATAGCTCATAAGGAGTCTTGTCACTATTGAATCTTAATAATGCTCTATTCTGAATATGCACTACTGTACCAACTACCTCTCTCTAATATTTATCTACTATCTTGGATTCATTTAGCATTGTCCTCGCCATCTCCTGAACTATTCTATTTTTCCATTCAACTACTCTATTTTGCTATGGAGTTCTAGCTACTAAATAATGTCTCTTTATTCCATGATCTTCAAAAAACTCAATAAATTGATTTGACATAAATTATCCTCCTTGATGTGATCTTAGACACTTAATCTTCAAACTAGTTTTATTCTCAACAAATGCTTTGAATGCTTTGAAATGTCTAAAAGCTTCTAATTTTTTCTTTAAAAACATTACCCAAGTCATATGTGAAAAATCATCAATAAGCAACATGAAATATTTCTCACCTTGAGTACTTTGAGTCCTCATAGGTCCACGTAGGTCAATGTGAACAAACTCTAGCATTTGAGTGGTTGAGTACTCTTTTGTTTTGAACTGCCTTCTAGCCTACTTGACATGCTAACAAGGTTCACAAAGCGTGTCAGATGGCTTTGTAATCTTTGAAAGATTTTTGACTTCTTGATTTTTGATGATGCTAACAATATTGTCAAAATTTATGTGCCCCATTCTCTTTTGCCATATCCAACTTTCTTCAATCTGACTCAAACATCTTTAACCTTTGATGTCTGATAGCATATACAAGTTATTGCCTGTTCTCTGAGCATCTACAACCAATACATCTAAATATTTTCCTCTAATTTCACAACCTTATGCATAAAAATTTAGTGTGTTCCCTTGATCACACATTTGACTTACACTCAAAATATTCATCTAAAGACCTTCTACATATAAAATATTTCCAATTTTAGTTATACCATTATCCAAACTTAGTGTACCTTTTCTAGTAATTTTGGCAGTAGTATTATCTCTAAATTTTATTGTGCCACCATTGATCTTATTCAAGGTTATGAACTTTATTTTATCTCCTATCATGTGCCTCAAACATCCACTATCAATGAACCATGGCTTTGTTTCATTTCTTGCATGCAACGCTGTCTGAACCAACATAGAATCTTCAGGTTGTTTCTTCTACCATGAACATGTCTAAACCTTCTTCTTGATGAATGGAGCCTTGAAACTCTGGTTCTTCTTGACTGACTTCAACACACTTCTATAGTACCGAGATATATGTCTAAAGTTATTTCACTTGTAACATATTATGGCCTCTTCATCAAAGATTGATAAAAGAGCAAAAGAATTGTCGCTTCTGCTTGACTCTACATGACTTTCCTTCTTATTTCTAAAACTGTTATCTCTTTTAAGACATTCTAATTTCTTATGACCATATCCATAAAAATAAAAATAGTAACCATAAACATAGGACCTATTTGTGTATCTCTGATTTGATTTCTTTTTGTAGCTTTGTTCCCTCTAGCCTTCTTTATTTGAGATGTCCTCTGTATTCTTCACTTCTTCCCTTTTTATTTCCTCTTTTATAAGAGGTTCAACATAGCTCTTTTCCTTTTCAAATATGATACCTATCTTATCTAATATTTCCTTTTGGATTTCTAATATCTTATTCAACATATTAGTGCTATTCTCAAATTTTGAATCATTAACTGCTCTATCATTGATTGCTTTATTTGTTTTATCAAGATCTACTTTTAAAGAAGCAATTTCAATAACATACCTTTCACATTTTTTATTACTATTTTCAAATGTGCCATTATACCTTCTTCATTCTTCTTGGCTTCTTCAAAGTGTGCTTGTAGATCTTCAATTATTTTATTTGACTCTTTTTCATTTTTCTTGATCTAGGACTTCATTCTTTGATTCTTCTTCTCAATAGCTTCTAACTCTTTTAAGGCAAAAATGAGTTCTCCTTCCAAATTCACTTTGGTTTCATCCTCTTCTTCTTGATCATCAATAATTTTTCTTACAGAGGCATCTTCATGTATGGCCATGAATATAATCTCTTCTTCTTTTAATTTCAAACTTGAATTTACAACCTCTAGCTGATTCTTAAGATCTTGAATAAATATCTTATTTTATTTTTATTCTATATCCAACTTAGAATCCAAGATACACACCTATTCTTTAAGAGCCTCAACCACATATTTCAACTCTTGATTTTCCTTCTTTAGCTACTTGGCCATCTTGTGCTTTCCTGATCTACCTTCAAGCTATAAAACTTTTTCAAAAAGGAACCTGCTCTGATACCAATTATTAAGCACAGGATATACTAAGAAGGCGGGGGGGGGGGGGGGGTGAATCAGTATATCATAAATCTTATATTATTTCTCTTAATCAAATTATACTTAACCATACATTCAAGATATGCAATAAAACTAAAATAATAAACATTATACAAGATAGAGAGAGAGATACCAGATTTAATGTGGAAACCCAATGTGGGAAAAACCATGGAGAGCAATCTCAAGTATATGAATGAGCATCAACTCAAAATACAATATTTGCAAGCACCAACCCCTTTGCTGAGCACCAACACAACAAATATTCATGAGAACCAACCCATAAGAGCACCAACCACTTTGTTGAGCACCAACACATCAATTATTCATGAGCACCAACCCACAGGAGCACCAACCCCTTTGCTAAGCACCAACACAACAACTATTCATGAGCACCAACCCATAAGAGCACCAACCCCTTTTGTGTGTACCACACAACTATCTCTCAATGTTGCTTTCTCAACAAATGATATCACATTACAATATTTCTTTCCTCTCTCTCCTCTACTCTTCTAAGATAGATATTACAATTATAAATCATACTCTATCTCCCATATTACAAATGTCTTCCCAAGCCTTTATTTATAGCTTTCCAAATGACCTTTGGCCTTCCCCCTTTATGACCCTTCAATCCTCATGTGATATGGCTCCAAACTTGTATGACCCTTTGTATCCTTGCATTTGAAAAGTCATATGGTGACTCTTCATAATCAAAATCATCCTTTCCTCTTTTATTTTTATCTTGGTGAATTTTTGTATTCCTCAAAGTGTCCCTTCATGAGAAATTGTGCCCTTCCTCTTTTCTCTTTACTTGGTGACTCTTGAAATTCCTCAAGATGACTCTTCATGCAAAAATGCATCCCATTACTCTTTTTTCTTTACCCTGTGACTCTTTGACTTGTCCATGGGCCCTTCTTTTCACTTTATGCAACCAAAAATATATTTGTTAATATTAAATAAATATTAACACACATTAGCGAATATATTACAATTAAAAACATCACTAAATGCAATGGAGCCTTTATCACCAATAATTCTAGACCTTTGACATCAATGAAAATATTTCCAACACAAAGGACTAGCTAGCCTTTGTGATATTGAGCCACCTACCTAAAGGGATTAGACACATAATCCAAACATTAATTAGCACATGCATGATCACATAATTTCACTTAGTGGGTGACAATGGAGCCAAACGGCCAACCTTTACATTCTTGAGCCACTCTCGGGGAATTGAGCACTCAACTTTGTTCATGATATTAATCTTGGTACAATACAACTAGGACACATTCAACATCATTTAGCATCACAACAAGTTTTGTATTGGTCTACATACTCGATGAGGTGTATTTGTTCCTTTTCCTTTGTCTCTCTCTTACCTAGCTTTTGTACATTCTTATTTTAGATATAGTGTATGTAGTAAGAACTAATCTTCTTTTTATTTTCTCTTACAAATTTACACTTCACAACATACTCTCTTTATGCATACCTAATGTCACTTAGTTTCATGATCTTCACCCTTGCAGGTAAGCTCATTTACGCTTTCTAATTTTAATTTATCCTAGTATTCCACTTTGTTGCATCACTATAATAAAGAGAGGGTGAATGTAGTCATATAAAATTTGAAAATTGGTAGCTTGAGTGTGGATTGTGACACCCAACCCATAGGTACCTTTTACATGCTCTCATGACCCTTCTATCCATATTTTCATTAATTCCCAATCATCTATAGACTTTCGAGACCTGATTCCAACTCAACCAAGTTGATTTTCCCATAACAAATCCATCCCCTTAGGTATTGTACCCTCAAAACAATAGTTCCTAGACTAGACTATATCACTGCACCTTATGGTGTCCCATTTCTAGTGATTTTGTCCAATCACCTTTTGAGTCCAGATGACCATTTTCTCTTGATTCCTCTTCTTCACTATGTCAACCTAGCATAAATGCATCTAACTCATGACCAATAGATCTATATAAAATCCCATTCAAATTTCATTTAGATGGGGTTGGAAAATATCACAAAGCAAACAAGAATACAAACAACACTACTTAGGCATATTTCCCTATTATTTGTATACAACCATCCAATATAGCCACAATCCTATTCAAACCTTGACATTAGTCTATGGCCACCTCAAACACACCTAGTTTTAGCATTTTACATCTTCATACACACTATTTCACAAAGCATATCAAGTGGGAGAACTACATATGGCTTGATCCCTCTTAGAAGTATTAGTATGTAGGCAGCATGCCCACATAAAGGGATGTCGATACACATTCAGTACATCTTACACACACTATCCCCCTTCTTTTTCAAAGTTTTCATTCAATTTCAAACACAAAGAAGACCTAGGGTTGGAGATTAAATCAAATCTACAAGGAGATTCATTGATAGTCAAGACTTAAAATTTCATAGATGGATTAATATAGGGGTAGTGGATAAAACTGTAGACACCAAAATAGTGTCAACCCCCCTTGGTCCCTTTCTAAACATGTCTAACCTATACTTTATTAATTTAAAATACTTATTTTAAATTAATCATCCCCCCTAGACACCTCACCTTAGATTCCTAGCTCTTAGACCATTTATCACCCTATGACTAATCATAATTACCTAAGACCTATTTCAACTCCCCCACTAATTCTCATGCCTATTAAACCCGCCTTTGGACCGTTCAACAACAAAAACCAAACTTGGCAGATGGAAGAATGGGCAAAAGGCTAAAAATAGCTTTTTTACCCATTCTTTAGCCATCGACATCGGTCAACAGTTGACTGATGCTAGTGGTATTGCTGATGTCAATTGCTTAAAACCACATTCTAACCCCCAAAATGGCTAATCAGAGACCCAAAATGCAAATTCTCTCGCTCTTAGGAAGGCAAATTCTATTTTTCCTCAACTCTTTACAGGCATCAGCATTCTATCATCACTCTCTAGGCTAAGAAACTCTGCATCAGTCACTCCACACCTAATTGAAACATTGTATGAGGTCTTCAACATCAGCTATAACAGAAACAAGTCTTCTACACTTCTGGTTCTCCACCAAAAGCTAAGTATTCTTCTAGTTTATATTTCATTATTTTTAGAGTGTATTGGTAATTATTCCATTGGCTATTTCTTAAGTATTGTTGATAGACAACCTGACTTTCTTCTCGTAGAGGTTGAAAAGCCTTCCTCTCATTTTTATTCCCTTTCCACCCCTGTCCTTTACCTGGCCCCTTTCCCAGACCATATTCATTGTCCTGCATCCCTGCACAACCCTTTGGAATCTCCCAGACCATTTTATTGACCACAGACATCAACCAAAAACCCATCCAAGGCCCATTTCCCCTACCGACATCAGCATCAAGGCCCTTTGCCCCTACCGACATCGGCATCATAACCGACGTCGGCAACATTGACCAACTGACGACGGTAGAATAACCAACATCGGTAACTGTGAGAGACTAATTGCAGGAATTAGGTACACATTATCTATTTCTCTTTCTTTAAGTCTTTCATTATTTCTTTCCATTATGACATTCTTTTTATCAACAAGTGGACTGTCATCCCTTAAGGAAGTCGTTGCACTTCTGGGACCGAGCTTTGCTTGGCAGTCCACCGTATATCTATCTAACATTTTCTTTGTTTAAGTCTTTCTTATCTACAAGTGTCATCCTTTATAGCCAAAGAGGAGCTCCTAAAATGTCTGGATACGGTACGCAACTTCATCTGGGTATCATCTAACCCTTGACCATTATCTTTAATTTTTTATTTCTTTTGAATGTAAAAAAGTGAAAATGAGTAGAAACATTCTGGCACGCCCAATGGGACCCTGGAGTTTTCCTTGGGTTCATTTCTTCTAAGACAAACTTTCATATAGGTGCATTAGGAAAATTTCTCTTCTTGCATCCTTCTTCCATCTCTTTATCTCAGAAAGAAATCATAAGCAGAAGTCAAAAAGAACTTTCACTTCTTATCACCTCTTCCTTGCATCTTAGAGTGGTGAAATTCATACTTTAAACCTTTTCCCCACTTGTTTGCATCTAAACAAAACATTTCAATTTGGGTTAAAAATATATTGCATCTCATTCCTGCTTGAATGCATTTTTAGCTCATCTAGTAATTAAAAGTGCATTATGAATAAATCGTAATGCACCTATGTTACACAACCTGACCACATTCATAATCAAACATCTAAACATACCTGAGACAAGGCCCGACTAGGATTTCATCACCTAGCAGATACCTTACCCTTCCTGGTAATCCTACTTGGACTTCACTACCAAGGGGAAAACCCACTCTGTTCTCTGGCAGAGTATAAACTCTAGGGGAAGTATATATTGGCTAAGCAACCCAGCTTGTCTTTGGGCTCGTGAAGTGAGGGGAGCAAGCTCTTAACACCAGGCCACATAAAGAACCTAACCTAGAATTTTGAGCACCAAAACTTAACCTAAAACCAACCTTAGACTCCTTTTAGGACCCATTCTAAAAGCCCAACTTCCCAAACACACTCTTCTAAGGCATAAGCCACCATGACTCTAAAACTTATTTTTAGGAATTTAACATTTAGAGGTTGCTTGTCTTTGTCTACTTTTCTATTTTTATCTTGTTTTTTGAGCTGGTAAGGATGCATTATTCTGAGCTCCAAAAACAACTCAGAACTTTCTTCTTTCTTCCAAAAACTTTTAGTTTTCTGAGTTTTTGGAAATACATAGTAACCAACATCAGTTTTTCCACTGACGTCGGCACCTATCTTCAATGACATCGGTTATCTGACCGACATCAAAAACTTACTTCACTGACATCAGTTGTTCCACTGACGTCGGTCACTGTCAAAAAAAATTTCTTCTCAAACAGTAAGCTAAAAACCTAACCTTTTTGCTGTTAAAAACAAATTTTGGTTTTCTGAGGTTGAAACATATAGTTTTTAAAACCTGAACCCTTTTGCCTTGAATGGTTTTGACACTTAGTCAAGCTAAAACTCTTGTTGACCACGCAAGGCAACAACCACTTCCACCTTCACCCTTCATAACAAGTCCTCTAATGGAGTATCCTTTAGACACTGAGTGGACTCCAACTTCAAACCAACCCCCTATTGTTCTCGAAGGGGACCAAGACTTTGAAAGGTTCCTTGACCTCAATGTCAAGGCTCTTTAGCACTATCTCATGAGAATTCAAATTCGAGATCCTTCAGGCAACCCAGTTTATGGGATGTCAACTTCCTTAGTTGAAATGGCAATCATATCAATAGCCTCCATAACCCAACCCATGGTCACCCAGGCCATTGCCTCAACTAACAACCTGACCATGACCAATCTTCAAAGTGTGGCCTCTCCTTCTATTTCTAGACCTACCTCCATTGGGGTTTCTATACCCCCTCAACCACAAACCATTCAACAAAGTTCTACACCATTCTAAAACTTAATTGTCTCTATCCCACCTACTCTTGCACCCATAAACACAAGAGTGACTACTTGTCCTCTATCTAGTGTTGCCACCATCCAACCACCTCTGGCAGCATCAAGCCAAGTTGTGCCTTCTAGCTTCATGACACAACCACCCTTGACTTCAACATCAGTCCCTATGACTAGTTACCAATATGTTGTGCCTATACAAGTGCAACCAACTATGTCATACGCTCCACCTAACACCTTCCAAATGCCCTAAAACCTAGGGGGCACCCCACGTACAAATCCATCAACTGATCTAATCAAGATGTTGATGGATAAGATGTCTAACCTTGAGACATCCATTTCAGGTTCAAAGAATGTTCTTTCATATGAACAAATTTGTAATGAACCTATCCATCCTTCGGTCCCAATTCAACCATATCCTAGCCAGTGGGAACTCCCAAAGTTTACTTGCTTTTAGATTAAAGAGGACCCACAGCAACATCTATGAGCATTTAGACACGCTTGTTACCCTATAACACATGATGATGCATTATTACTACGCACATTTCCCATGTCACTTTTTTGGTGCTGCCCTTGATTGGTATAGTTCTATTACTAGTCACTCTCTTTTTACATTCACTCAACTAGCTCAACTTTTTCTTGACCACTTTTCAATTAACATAACTAAAAAGGTCTCCATCACAGACCTATATTCTATTAGACAATTCGATGATGAATCAATAGCTGATTTCATTGCCAGTTGGAGAGGCTTAATCAACCAACTCTCCTTTTCTTTACCTCAACCAGAGCTCATTGAGCTCTTTTCAAAAATGTGTGCCAAACACATCTCATCTACTTTATGGGTCCAAACATTTTGCACATTTGATGAAGCCTTCACCATGGCTAGGAAGCTTGAACTCCATGTTGTCGAAGAAAATAAAGTCAAATTGCGTAGTAAAAATCCCAACACAAAATCAAATGACCCTTCATCCAAATCTTCTTCCTCCAATTCCAAATCCAAGGGATCAGCAAATGATGTGGTACTTAGATCATCATCATCGACCACAACTAACCAATCTCAACCTTCCACATCAGAATATATCACAAAACAATTCCAACAATGATACGTACAGCGTCAATATACTCCAATAAGAGAATCATACACGTCCGTGTTGGATAAACTAGTCAAACAAAGAGTCTTCAACCTCCCCCAAATTTGACCACTACCTCAATTTGATCCCTCGCATGCCACCCCTGCATGGTATAGGGAGAATGACTTTTGTAATTATCACTATATCAAAGGCCATGACATAGACAATTATAAAACTCTCAAAAACATTATTCAAGACATGTTGGACAAGGGGGATCTTGTTTTTGATAACCCAAATTCGCTGGCTAACCAAAACATAGACATCTTTAGACAACCCTTCCCTAATCTTTCCCCAAGTCAAAATAACATTCAGACCATAGCCGATGACCTTCAAGAGCATAATATATGCATGGTCAACATGGTTTCTAACCAACCTCTCCCACAATCTAAAAAGGTTAATCAACCCATTTGTCCACCACAGGTAGAAGAATCTTCTTCTCCCATTTGTCCACCATAGGTAAAAGAGCCTTCTTTTCCTATTTCTCCTCCACAGATGGAGGATAATCCATTATCCAACCCTCTTTCACATGTAGGAGAGGCTATTTTGACCTCTCCCATATTGGAGGATGCCTCAATGATTCCAATGCTAGATGTCTCACCTTCATCCTTCTTATCAACAATGGGGGATCATACTTTTCCAGCTCCTCGACCACACGTAGAAGCCATGACCATTCCTGCGCTTTATCCAACTAAAGAGCTAAAATCTCCAATCCCTTCTCTACTGAGAGAGGAACTTGCCACCTTATCCAAACCCTCACAGGTGTCTGCTACGCTAAAATAGATTAAATCTCTCGATGTTCACCCTTTATCAAACCTCACTCACCCGCAAGTGAAGGTAAACTTGAACCTTCCCCTGTACAATAGTAGTCCTCACACTAAACTAAAGAAGGCTGCTAAACCACATAGGAGAATTTCTCCCCAACCTTCATCATTACCTTCCATTTTGGGTCCACATCCTTCTATTGTAGTAGGATTGATCCCTAATCCATCACCTATCAACAAAGTGTCATCTTCACATGTGGCCACACCACCAACTAAAAAGGTGACACAACAAACTCCCTCAACAACTCCTACAAAATAGAAGTTGTCAACCTCTACTACAACAATAAGCACAGACCCATTAGCAGGTTCTTATGCTTTATTACTATGCCAATTGTTGCAGTCCTCTAGCATCACTCTCCCACCTCTTAAACCATACCAACCTCTCGAACCAAAACTCGCTTGATTTGATGACACTCAAATCTATGCATATCATTGCACACCTGGACATGACACTGAGTGTTGCTATGCTCTTAAAGCTGTCATTTGTCAACACCTTAAAAAGGACACCCCTCCCATTGAGAACTCTTTTGACCACTTTTATGAAAAACATCTGACACCATCCCATGCCTCTCAAACCTCCTCACCTAAATTGGGATCCCATCATTAGACCATGGTCCCTTTACCTCCTTCCCCACCTTTATTTGAAATCAACACTGTTCATGTGGCCACTAGGCCCCAAACCGTGAAAGATAAAAGAAAAGACCATATTTATACCCCTTTGACATATCCATTATTCATCAAGACCTCTCAACCAACACAACCCAAGATTTCTATCTTGGGCACATCTCAACCATCATCTCTGGGGGAAATTCCTCCTAACCTCTCTAGTCCACATGAAATTTGGTATAAGTGACTTGTTGACTACCTGACATATTTTATCATCCCTCCTAACCTCTCTAGCAAAAGATGGTAGGCTTTTATCAAGAGTACTGCTCACTACACCATGCTAGGGGGACTTCTCTACAAGTGAGGTCTCGACGGCCTCCTTATCCAATGCCTAACAACCACTGAGACTTCCCATATCATCAAACAAGTCCATGATGGGCTTTTTGGGGGGCATTTCAGTGAAAACTCAGTCACCAAGTGCATCCTCCACTTGGGCTATTATTGGCCCACTCTTAACCAAGACTGCAATAATCATGTTCAGCATTGTACCAAATGCCAACAACATACTAACCAACTTCATGTCCAACATCGACCAAAACATGTCTACAACCATAATCTGAAAGAGTGATATTTCAAAATCAGAGATCTTGTCCTTAAAGAAGACCAACATGTGACCAATTTGGAACAAAGCAACCAGGGCAAGTTTGCTCCCAATTGACTCAGACCTTATCATAATGCACATAGCATGGATTAGGTACTTATCATCTGTCTTCTCTCGAAGGCTAGCTAGAATCTGAGCCCCTTAATGCCTTGCATCTGTGATCATTCTACTATTAATCAAGTACTCATTCACTTGATATTTAACTTGAGATCATCCCTTGAGTAATCCCCATCATTGTCATTCCTATTCCTCTCAACTCTCAACCCTACAAACATTAGTCAACGCTTTTGTCAAGCATGAATGCTTTGTCCTAATAAAAGGGAAACCCTTAACCTCTATATTCAAGTCCATGACCAAAGTCTAGTCCAAAAAAAAACATATAAAAATGGGATGCCTATTCAAAGGTCATAAAACTATAAATGTAGTCTGCTCCCTCGAAAGACAGTTGCATAATTGTTGTAATTGATAGACTACTCCCTTGAAGGATAGCTATTCAAAGACATTCAACCATACAAAGAAAAATATAGACCAATCCCTTGAAGGATGGCTATGCCTAAATCTTGCTACAAACATCACTGTCTTATAAACTTCTCACATCAATCAACTTCACATATGACCACAAAACAAAACAACATCCCCACCTAGACTTCCCACATTGATCATTCTACCAAAAAAAAAGTTTTTGACTGACAAACTATTAAGTCATGGACTTGCCTATAGTCATTCTCAAGGTCACCTATAAAAGGGGCAAGGTTATTCCTGCCAAAAAGAGTTACCCCATCCTCTCATATCACATAATCAAACTTATCACCCCAACATACTCAAGGGATTTTGAGCTCACTTAATGTCAAGTGATTCGAATACTTCTCTAACATAACCAATGGTCAATGATGCAATGCATAAATGGGGTTTTTGTTTGCAAAAACCCTATTTATGAATGAAAGAGCAATGCACCTTTCACTTCTTACACCTTGGTCACATACGACCAAACCAAAACCCAACCAAGCCAACCAAACCTTTTTCAGACCACTAACATTCTCATAGCCTATTCACACCAATTTTTATGGAAACTAATACACATGGAAACTATTGACCACACAATTTATGTCAAGCACAAACCATTACTTGCTGAAGCATAAACATACTCATTTCATTTTTAGCATACACCATCACAAATATGGAAAATTTCTAGGGATGAAAACCCATACAACCAATGTTACAAAATACACCATCACATAATATGGAAAAGGCTGTAACATCATCATACCCTTCATCATTTCAAGCATGTACCATCACATACATGGGCAATGCTGACAACATTAACATGACCAAACAACCTATCAACATCTTTGACTCTTCCTCCCTTTTAGGGAGAACTACATTGGCCTGAGGCCCTTCAAACAGGGGCTATGTAGGTAACACTCAGTTGACATGGGGTCTTCTGAGTTTAGCTCGGCCACATTCATTTGTCTGTCTATCTGATGGATTAACCATACTACCTTTAACCATGACTTAACCTAGTCCAACCCACATCCATAACTGACCCTCTTCCTCCCTTTTAGGGAGAACTACATTGGCCTGAGGCCCTTAAAATAGGGGCTATGTAGGTAGCACTTAGTTGACATGGGGTCTTCTGAGGTTAGCTCTACCATTCCTTCATCCATTCAGCCATTCATCTCCCTAATGACATCGGCCATCTATTAGTTTGTTCATCTACCTAATGGACAAACCATATAACCTTTAACCATGACTTAACTTAGTCTAGCCCACATCCATATCCAACCCTCTTCCTCCATTTTAGGGAGAACTACATTGGCTTGAGGCCCTTCAAATAGGGGCTATGTAGGTAGCACTCAGCTAACATGGGGTCTTTTGAGGTTAGCTCAGTCATTCTTTCATCCATTCACCCATTCGTCTCCCTAATGATGTTGGCCATCTATTCATTTGTTTGTCTACCTAATGGACAAACCATATAACCTTTAACCATGACTTAACCTAGTCTAACCCACATCCATAACCGACCCTCTTCCTCCCTTTTGGGAGAACTACATTGGCTTGAGCCCTTAAAATAGGGGCTATGTAGGCATCACTCAGTTGACATGGGGTCTTTTAGGGTTAGCTCAATCACATTCCTTCATCCGTCCATCTAATGGACCAACTATCTATACCAACCCAAAATCATGACCAAACAACCAACCTTGACACTGTAGAAGTCACCTTATATTTCTCATGGGGCACAATGGATATCACATACATCTCCCCATCCATAACAAACTACACTTGAGATGACTTATATCTCAGCCTGACTTGACCAACGACCATGGAGATCGTGACTATCTCTTTAGACCACAACCACTTTTTAGACAACTTTGTCTTAGTTTTTTTGATTGAATGTATGCTACCTCACAAATAGTTAGAAAAATTGTCCACACCCCACATTACGACCCTCACAAGTATCAGATCGCACTCTAGTTGATCCCCATTACTTGTGACATTTTCAAGTTTTCCAGGAGGACTTCCTGAGCCTGGGATACTTGGAACATGATGACCATTGGAGCTACAGCTTTGATCATTTAACCTAATCAGCTATGATTAAATGATGGGGACTGGTTATTTTGATTTTAGCACTCCTCAACCTTTGACCGTGACAATTTGACCTACCTATCACGTGAAGTGGTATGCACGCAATCACAACTATTGTAGTGTTCACACTCAAACTTCACCATACCCACCCACTATCTATCAAATCAGCACTTGCTATCAGGTTACCTTCCCTTGACTCCCATTTTGAGGGGGAATACCTCATCCCATACCTAACACAACAACTCTTATTTTTATCTTACAGTTCATCAAAACAACCAACAAGACAAAAATGACCTCATCCCACATCTAAGGCAGCTTACTCCTATTTTTGTTTGCAGTTCATCAAAACAACCAACAGGACAAAAATGACCTTATCCCATACCTAACGCAACAACTCTTATTTTTATCTTGTAGTTCATCAAAACAACCAATAGGACAAAAATGACCTCATCCCACATCTGGGGCAACTTACTCCTATTTTTATCTTGCAGTTCATCAAAACAACCAACAGGACAAAAATGACCTTATCCCATATCTGGGGCAACTTACTCCTATTTTTGTCTTGCAGTTTGTTAGAACAACCAACAAGACAAAAAGGGGCAAATGTAGACACCAAAATAGTGTCAACCCCCCCTTGGTCCCTTTCTAAACATGCCTAACCTATACTTTATTAATTTAAAATATTTATTTTAAATTAATCATCCCCCCTAGACACCTCACCTTGGATTCCTAGCTCTTAGACCATTTATCACCGTATGACTAATCATAATTACCTAAGACCTATTTCAACTCCCCCACTAATTCTCACACCTATTAAACCTGCCTTTGGACCATTCAACAATGACAACTGAACTTGGCAGATGGAAGAATGGGCAAAAGGCTAAAAATATCCTTTTTACCCATTATTTAGCCACCGATGTTGATCAACAATTGATCGATGCCAACGGTATCACCGACGTTAATTGGTTAAAACTACATTCTAACCCCCAAAACAGCTAATTAGAGACCCAAATGCGAATTCTCTCACTCTTAAGAAGGTGAATTCTCTTGCTCATTGACTCTTTGTAGGCATCAACATTATATCATCACTCTCTAGGCTAAGAAACTCTTCATCAATCACTCCACACCTGATTAAAACATTGTATGAGGTCTTTGGCATCAACTATAATGGAAACAAGTCTTCTGCACTTCTGGTTCTCCACCAAGAGCTAAGTATTTTTCTAGTTTATTTTTCAATTTTTTTAGAGTGCTTTGTTAATTAGTCCATTGGCTATTTCTTGAGTACTATTGATAGACAACCCGACTTTCTTCTCGTAGAGGCTGAAAAGCCTTACTCTCATTCTTATTCCCTTTCCACCCCTGTCCTCTACTTGGCCCCTTTCCCAGACGATATTCATTATCCTGCATCCCTGCACAACCCTTTGGAATATCTTAGACCATTCTGTTGACCACAAACATCAAGCAAAAACCCATGCAAGGCCCATTTCCCCTATCGACATCAGCATTAAGGCCCTTTGCCCCTACTGACATCGGCAGCATAACCGACTTCGGCAACATTGACCAACTGACGACGGCAGAATAATTGGTGTCAGCAACTGTGAAAGACTAATTGCAAGAATTAGGTATGCATTATCTATTTCTCTTTCTTCAAGTCTTTCATTATTTCTTTCCATTACTACATTCTTTTTATCAATAAGTGGACTGTCATCCCTCAAGGGAGTCTTTGCACTTCTGGGATCAAGCTTTGCTTGGCAGTCCACCGTATATCTATCTAACATTTTCTTTGTTTAAGTATTTATTATCTACAGGTGTCATCTTTCACAGCCAAAGAGGAGCTCCTACAACATCTAGATATGGTGTGCAACTTCATTCGGGTATCATCTAACCCCTGACCATTATCTTTAGTTTTTTGTTTCTTCTGAATGTAAAAAAGCAAAAATGAGTAGAAACAAAAACCTAGAAAGCATAGATCTTTATGACTAGTTTAGACAATAGTGGTAGAACCTAGACTATAGCACTAGACCCCAAAGTTTCCTATGTTTGGTGCTCTTATCCTTTACTTGAATGAAAGCTAGATCTTGATTTGTGATAGTGTCCGAGTCCTACACATCCAATATCAGCTTCTGTTTTAGTTGTTTCAATTTAATTTGAGCTAAGTTATATTTCTCTTCATTTATTACTATTTTTAGAAAGGTTTAAATTACAATTAAATTCTACAAATCAATGGCTTAATAATTATAATATTATTTATTGATTTAATTAGCTCAGACATTAAATAAATTAGGAATAGGACTCTAATATTCCCAAAATTATTAAATTACCTATCAAACTCAAGATTACTCCTATGAGTCTTCTCATGAGGAACAAGATGTTTCTATGGATTCTAGATCAAGATATCAAGATGTAAGGATTTGATTCTTAGAGCTTTAAATGCAACAAGTTGAAGTTAGTCTTGATTCCTATTATTACCCTCCTGATCCTTCATTTTATCCGTCTTATATCAAGTCCTTGTTGGCATCCATACCATAATTACTAGTTAATGAAGATAATATGAGAACATGGGATGATGAGTATGATGTGCTCCCTAGTCATCTCATGGAATGGTTGAGAGGTGTTTCCCAAGGCCATATGCAAACTTTGGAGATGTTTGAAAAGTTAAAAGGAACTCAATGGGAGATTAAAGAATAAATGGACTTGGCAAAGAAGTGCCTTAAATGATCAATAGAAAGGATAAGTGTGTGAGAGGATAAAGGGCTCAAAAATGAGAATGTTGTTGTTTAAGAATTATAAGAAATTTATTGGTAAGATGAAAATATTACTTATGTAGGTGTCCCTCCTTCCAATCAGCCTAAGAAGTCACTTCCCTATGAGCTTACTAGTGATTTTATCTTTCCTAAATCCACTCATAAGCCTTCACCTCACACTCCATCTCCAAATCATTAGCATTCTACTTCACCTCATTTTCCATCTCCTTCACATGAGCCTATCCATAAAATTTCCACCTCACCCCTTCTTGATGACGAGCCTATCTTGAGAGAAGAAAGTGAAGAAGAGAAAACTTAATTCATGGCTGATCAAGAAGATGTCATGAGTGACTATGAGGAATAAATCACCATAAAGACTGCCATTAGTGAACAAAAGGGAAACCCTACCTTTTTGAATGAGGAGAAACGTATTAAAGACACTTTTGTAGCTATCCATGAGGAATGTGGCCAAGAATTGAAGAGAGAGGTATTTGAATAAGATTGCATGTCTGATCATGAAGTTGTAGATGATCATCTCAAGCATGAAGTGGAGTGTACTATCAAGGATGACGGTCAAGTCACTCCTCAAAAAGTGGAAGTCCTAAAAGAGTTTCATGAGACCAAATTAGAAGGCATAGTTCTTGGAGATGACTCAATACCTCCATCTGATTTTGAATCACCTTCAGCTACATTTGAGCATGAATAAAATCAACTTGATGACCAAATAAATTAAGGAGAGAAGGTTGAAGAGGTGGTGGTTCTAAATGATGAGGAAGACATAGATGATTGACAGATACAAATGAAGTTCTTTCAAGAGCTTGAAGATCTTTTCAAATTTGAGAGTCAAGTACATGAAAAGGTGGAGAAAGAGTCTTCCATGAAGGATAGTGATCGAGATTGGATAAAATATGTAAATATCCCTAATGAGCTAGAAGAACTTGAAGCTGAGAAGAAACCCAACCTTATATGAGCACTATCGAAATCAAGAAGGTGTGCCTTGTTGAACCACCATTGGAGGTTGTAATTAAGGACCCATATGATAAATTTGAGGCTATTTGGATGAATAAGAATTCATTTCCATAGCCAACCTGATTTGAGCTACTTGGTTCTGATTGAACATCATGCCAATGAAGTTGGAAATGACCATGAAGAAGATGGAGGCATCAATGCTAAAGGTCAAAAGGATAAATATCTCAATAAATCCTTCATTTCATGAAGTAAGGAAGGTTTCAAACTTCCCATTTGATCTAGGGGGAGTTTTCATCTTAGGTTAGTTAGTGTTTGAGTCATTTTTTTTAATTTTGGTGTATGTGTTCCATAAGTGTTCATAAAGTACAAGTGTGTTTTTGCCTAGTTTCTTGTGTGTTGTTCTTTGTTAGTTTTCTTATATTTTATGTGTTTTAAAATAAAATTTTTGTGCAAAACCTCATGTACATATGACTCCATATTCCAATGGAAAATATTAGGCAATTGGTAATGGCATAGCAAGCATGCCACCATTGGGAAATTGCCCAAGATGTTGACCATTTTGACCACAAGTCAAAATGGGTCAACCCCCCATAGTAAAATATTATATATGGGGATAATATTTTTTCATAGGGTATTTTATATTCTATTTTATGTAATTTAATGCCATTTTAGACTTGATAATGGTTTAATTAGTCTATATGTCATTTTGAGTCACTTAGTAGCCATTTTGGGTCATATATGTAAGTGGCATGGTTTTCAAGGTGTCTAAGTATCCTAGTATTATTTTAAAAATTTAATATATTATATTACCTATTAATAATTTCATTACCATATGAAACTTGTAGGTTATCTAACTAAAAATCAATAAACAAATTGAGAAAGAAAGAGTTTGGCACTTGTATGGCCTATAAGGGAGTGTGACATGTGGGAAAAGGTTGTGAGATGAATATTTAGATTCATCAAACTCATTAAAACACTTTAAATACTCTAAAATTTCTGAAAATTGTCCAAAACCATTCTTCTCCTTCACTCTTCTATACATATCAAACTAGTCAGTAAGTTTATGCTTGGTATGACTAGTTAGATAATTTCTAGGTTAAACACCTTTGGAAGGTGAAATTAAACTCAGATAAATTAATTTTCATAAAAATATTTTAATTATTGGTAAAATTTTCCTTATGAATCATCTACAACAAGTTAACTATGTTTTTCTACTCACTATTTCCCATACCCTATAGATTTTACTCTTGTTTAGACAAGTTTGTATAATCCAATTGGTGATGTTGATTCCAAATGATGTTGGCTCTCTTATAAAATGTTATCCATGATTGGTTTAGTGTTTCAAGGTGTTTTTATAGGTAAATCATCTCAAGTTTATAGATAGGTCTCATTTGAAGATGATAGGTAGGTTTCCACCACTTCCAACATCTTCATGAATTGGTAATGATGTTAAAGGATAGTGATGGTTTATTTTAATGTTAAAATTTGGTTTCATTTTAGTATAATATCATTCTCCAAAGTAATATTCTATAGAGTTGCAGTCACAAGTGAGATGTAGTTAGTTTACTACATGACTGTCATGTACAGTCAACTAAGTGGACTATGTTAGGATCTTTAGAATGTATATGGAGTCACAGAGAGTTTTAAAATGTTGACACATATCATTGAAACATATACAATTAACTGAGATTCCCAAAATTACACAAGTAATAAGGAACTATTGCAATCATGTGCAACATTTACACATAGTCACCATAGATATGCACCTACAAGTGCCTACAAAAGGGTTGAACATTGAAAAGGAGGTGTGAAAGATTGTCTTGAGATTTGAAACATCCTAATGTTTAATTTAAGAACCATGAGATGAGATAAATTGACTATAAATGTATATTCCTTGAGTACATGGACCATTTCATGATTACTATTTATATGCAACTCAAAGTCCACCTACAGGTGGCACCATAGAGAAGTGAGAATGCTCGATCAAGGAAATTGGGTAGGATAAAACTCTTATTGGATTATTAGTATTTGGTTTCTATCATGAAATAACCATTTGAAGTGTTAGGTTGTAAAATGGAAGTTTAAATCACCTTCAAAGATGAGATGATTGTGTTCAAGGATCTTTTCCTTGAAAGGCAAAAATAGAGCACTTCACCATTTTGTGAATATCATATAACTAGGTTATCAAGACTCTCAGTGAATTTAAGTGACTATGTCTTATATTCTCCATATAGGAAAAGGAATATAAATTTTTTTTAAGGAAGATGATTAGTGGAAATTTAATTTTGGGGGCCTCAAAGTTGTTGTTTGAACACTAAAATCTTCCATTTTCATCTATAAGATTTGAATCTTTGAGTGGTCTTGTATTCGAAGGTGATAAGGTATAAACATGCCTTCATTATAGGTGGTATTAAATTTTTAAAATTATCCTAATGATGTTCAAAGGTTATACATATAAATCAATATGTAGTATATTACCCCACAATACTACCTACATGTCTCCTTTTCATCACAAAATGTATACCTATAGGCTGGTTGAAGGATTACCATGAAGAGTGGGCTAGATAAATTTGATGATGGAACTCACTCCAGGAATAAAAGGAAAAAATATAGTTATATTATATTTTATATAAATTAAAGGACATCAAACATGCACAAGGCTTAGATCATATAGTTTCACCTACAGGTGCCCCTCCAAGATAAAAACACAGTTAGACCTAATGGAGCAAAATAATGGTTGAAAATGCAAACATAGATGATTAATAGGGTTGGTAAGCATTATAAAAACTTGTAAAATGAAAATTACCACCCCATGATACACAAATATCATGGAAAGTAGGTAACAAAGGGCTCCAATCAAGTAATACACAATTCCCACCTTAAACCCTACACACAGTATCCTTTTGCAAAGTCTTTTTTGGATTTTGAAAGAGTTGGAGGGTCTAATGACCTATAAAAGGGATAAAATTTGGTAAATATAATATTTTTAACTTGATAAACTCCTCCAATAATTAATTTTTTAATAAAATAAGGGAAGTTCCCTCTATTTTGTCTCAGATAGAGGGCACTTCCTTTATGCACAAACTCTGTAGTTTTTTAGAATGGAAATGAATGGGTGGACCAGAAGTTGATTGGACATTGAAGAGAGGTGAAATAATATAAATTAAACCTGAGCCAAATTTATAAACCATTCATATAATGAATAATATTAATAGGATGGTCTAGATTGCTAAGTATGTAGATAGGTATGTCAAGCATGATTTAGGACTAAAGCCAAATTGGGGGTCAAATTTACTTCCAACCTTAGATAAGAACTATAATGAGATGGAACATGTATATGATGTAATTTAAATAATTTATAAAATATTGGTATGCATAACAAGTCACAAGGAAATCCACTTTTGGCTTAAGACCAATTTAAGCCTACATGTAATGGAAAAAAATGCTCGTGTGGGCAATTTGGGACGTTGACATATTATTTGAAACTTTACATTGAGACTAAAGTTTATAATATGGATTTAAAAATTTCATGAACAAGCATGTTTTATAGTTATTTTCTCTATCCAACATCATACCTTTATGAATAAAGCTTAAGAGAAGAAACTATCTAAAATCCTCAGAACCCCTGGTTTTAGAGTTGATGAAGGAAATGAAGATTGAGAGTCATCCAAATGGGCCATAATGAACATGAAATTGTATAAATTTTTTATATTAACCTTCAAGTCTTCCCCCTCATCAACTTTTGTGTTGACCTATCTATATAAATAGGGTAAAAAATTGGTTATTTTGACTATTTTATGCATTTTGCAGGTTCTAAGGACTTCAAAAAGATGAAATAAACTTTGGGATAAATTTAAAGACTTATAATAAATCACTATTAATTTTTAATTATTTTAAAAAACTCCTAAGTCTTCCTACCAACTACTTCATCTTAGCTAGTTGAAACTGGTAAAGTGAATAAGACAGTGAGAAGTGTAAGAACTTCAAGTTGATGGCCTTTTAAGGTGAACCTAAGAAATATAAGGCCATGGAGGGTATTTAAAAGTTTAATACACTCCATTTTATGTATTTTCATGGAAAATTAAAGACAATTTTGAGGCCAAGTATGAGGGGTGACTGAAAAATGAGTTTCTTTGACTTCAAGTAGTGATGTTCACTTTCATAAGAATCCAGATGATTAATAATGTAACCAATGCATAGACAAGCATGTCTAAAACCCCTCACTCTTATTTAAATCATAATATATATCCCTATTAAGTTTTGGGATGTTTAAAAAAGAGGGAATTATGAAAACAATTTTCTTGTACATAATAAGGAGTTTCATGCCACATTTCATGAGTTCCATAATTTGGAGAGCCATTTTTCCTATCATAAATTGCATGGTATATCTCTTAATTAATTATTATACACATGTAACTACTCCTATCAGCATTAAAAGTGTTTAAGTGGCCTTTGGACTCCTCTTTTCCTACTTCTCTCTCAAATGTTATAAGTAGCTGCCATTTTTGCCTTTGTAATCTAATACCACACCATGTATGGCAAAGCCCTACTAGTTTTGACATTTTAATTTACCTCAAAAAATAAATTAAATCTATTTTGAGTTCATATATCATCTTTTAAAAGTGTGTTAATATATGTATAGTTAATGGTTAAGAGACATTCATATGTCCTTGCTTTCTCTCAATCCTTCCATGTTTGATGTAAATGATTCCAACCTAGCAGGTCATATGAAGTGTTGTTAATTATATGGATCTATTATCAAGTGTACAAGTAAGCCTTATTATCTAAAAATTATCCATGGTTTCACTTACCTTGGATAGTCTTCATTCATGTTACCTTCATATTGAAATACTAATGCTAGTGCATTCTATGACTTTTAGACTAGTGTTGTATGCCTTGTCTCTTTGTGATAGAGTATGATAGTCTTGTGGTAAAAATATTAGTTATTCACCCACTATAATAGGTTTAATTTAATGTAAACTATAAAAAATTTCCCACATAAATAATTAGTTAGTATAGGTGAAATAATTTTAAGACACATTCAAGGAACTAGCCCTAAAATCTATTGGTTACCCAAAGCTTGTGAGATGTTTCCATTATGTAAATTAGATAAGGAGAGATGAGACATATACTAAAGGTTTTTAAATCCAAGTGAAAATATTAAGACATACTCAAAATCATATATTAGTGATAAAGGTGTTATCCTAGTGGTAGTATGAATGCCAGTATGATAGGCCCAAAGTGCATGATATAAATGAAGATGTCAATACATGTGGATTTTATGGATGGTATTTTAGAGGATTTTATTAAGAATTTTATTAATGGCCTTAGCTTGGATATTTAATTTTGGATGATAAGGTGTGGATAATTTGGAGGATATTTTAAATTTAGTAGATAATTACTTCATGCCCTTATTCTTTAAATTACCACCATTATCAAAAATGATAGTATAGGGAAATCTAAAATGATAAATAATTTGGTTAAAATAGATTTATAAATTATTTTTCCCATGATGTTGACAAGAGGCATGGATTATACACATTTGATAAAATATTTAGTAGCCATGATGATTAAAACATGACCATCTTCGGACTAAGGTAATTTATTGATGAGATATAATCCCCATATGGAAAATGGCCAAGGAGATTCCACAGTTTTGATCTTGGCTATTGGTGAATGGATTAGATCATCATGAAGTTGGCAAGGCTTACACTTTTTAGCAAAATTGATAGCATTCTTTTTTAACATAGGCCAAATATATCCCATATGTAGGAATTTACATGTTGTAGCATGTCCAATATGATGACCACTATAAATTCCCCCATGTGCTTGTTCAAGGAGAGGAGGGACCTCTTCTTTCATTATATAGTGGATAAGGGTAAATTTTTCATTACAATAGTAAATGGTGTTGTATCAAAAGACTTATTTATAAGTTTGTTTTCAAATTTTTGTCTTTTTTGTGAGAGTCTATGTAGGGGATAAGTTTGATGTTCAAGAAATTGGATAAAGTTTTTATACCATGGGATCTATTGAATAGTGACAACCTCAATGTGAAAAATAATGAATCTTGTGATTGGATATAATATGATTACTTTCCTTTTTGAATAATAAATTAAGAATCTCTAAGTACTTAATGTAGATGAAATAAGGATGTCAAAAAATTAATGGAATTGGTGATAGAGCTTTGATCTCTTGGAATGGGTTAAATGATAAATGAGGTAAACTCTTTGGTGATAATATTTTATGATAAGTGATAATATTTTCACTTTTACATTGGTAGTCACTGTTAACCTAGTGGAAGATAAGTTGGGATTCACCCAAAGGCTGTAGATATGCAATATATAAGTCAAGTGTCACTTTCATTCCTAAGATTAATGATTCATATTCTGCCATGTTATTAATGACATCAAAGTTAATCCAAAATTCCAAAGGGATTATTTTACCATGAGGATTAGTTAGAGTACAACCTACCCCAACTCAATGGAGACATTTTATGCCATCAAAGTTTAAGGTCCAGGTGTATTCATGAAAATTGATAGTGATTTTGGGAAGCTCTTCTATAACTACATTGGATTTAGTAGTATCTAGAATGACATAGGTATCTTCTTGATTAATTTATTTTAAATCAATAGTGAAGCTATGGAAGTGATCTTTAAGAGAGATAGCCTAATTGATACCTTCAATATAGATAATGTTATCATCAGGGAGACTATCTTGAAGGTGATTTGTAGTGGGTATGGGTACCATTGTAAGTTGTTCAGTAATTATTTTTCCTTTAATATATTTTTGTGTTATGATACAAAGGTTAAATTCCATTAATAGAACCATCTAAATTCCAATTCTATCTCTAGGGAGAAATATTTTGGATACAAAGTGACAAAGTGGGTTGGAATGAATAATGACATAAGTTTTTTGATAGAGCATGTAGTTACGAAGCTTTTGATCTACAAAATAGATAGTGAGGCAATCATGTTCTACCTTTGTATAACATTTTTTTGTAATCAATGAGGCCTCAACTAATATATTAAATAACATATTATCTTCTGGTATCATCTTGTTGGGAAAACATTTCCCCAAATGATATGGGAGTAGAATAAGTATACAAAATCAAGGGATGATCATTGGAAGATGGTCAAAGGGTAAGCAGATAAAGCAATGATAATTTCATTTTGTCAAATTCCTTCTGACAATGATTATTCCATTCCATAGAATTACCTTTCTTAAGAAGGGAATTAACAGAGTATATGTGACAATCCATTTTAGGGATGAATAGTCATATTTCCCCAAGATTTTCAAGGTAAATATGAATGTATGGAATGGATCAAAGAATGAGCATGTTGATGATATAATTGATTTTAATAGGATCAACATAGATACCATGAAGAGATACTAAGAATCCTAGCATTTACTAGATGTAACACTAAAGACACACTTGTAGGGGTTGATTCTAACTTTGTACTTGATTAATCGATCAAATATGATGGCTAAATCAAAAAGATGGGTTGTGAAAATTTTTGATTTGGCAATGAGATCATTCACATAGGTTTACAAAATATTATGTATAAGATCATGAAAAATGTGGGTCATAGCCTATTTATAGGTGTCTCTAGTGTTTTTAAGGCCAAAGGGCATCTTATCATAGTAATAGGTACCCCATTCTATAGTGAATGTTATATTGTGTTGGTATTCAAAGGCTATATTAATTTTATTGCATCTTGAAAAACCATCCATGAGTGACAAAATTTTGTATCTAGTAGTGGAATCTATGATGGCATCTATCAAAGGTAATGGAATATTGTCCTTGGGATAAGTGAGGTCGAGATTATGGAAGTCAATGTAGATGATAATAACCATGGTGAAATTTTTGAGAATGGGAATACTATTTGACACGCATTTGTAATAATCCACATGTTTAATAAACTTAGCATCTAATAGTTTGATAATTTATTTATGGCATAAGGTGGAAACTTTGGGAAGAATTTATTTTTATTTTTGTTGAATGGATTTGACATCAAGGTATGTGATTATGTTTTTCACCATGATATTAGGGTCGATACCAAGCATGTATTTATATGACCAAGTGAAAGTATCAAAATATCTATTGAATAATAGACTAAATTTATCATGCTTGGTTAGCATGAGTTTTATAAAAACTATTATAGGTCAAGGACATGAGGGTGCACCATATTCTATTCTCTTGATTTCTTAAATAAGCATAACATTTCCATCTTGAAAATTATATGGCACATTGGAAAGCAAAGAAATGGGATTGGTTTTAGGATTGATGATGGAAATGAAGTTATTAAAATGAGGGGATTTTCATTTTAAATTCCCAAGTTTTTGATGTTACTGAGGAAGTTGAGGTTCTTGGGAATGGAGAAACTCTAGGATGGATTCATCTCTAGGTAATGTAGGTAGAGGACCATAATATTTCACATTTACTTCAATATCAATGATTTTTTTATCATGGTGATCATATTTAGAATGTATATAGCATACATCTATTTCCTTGGCATTAAGGGTGATCTCGAGATTAGTTGAAACTATGAGGGAAGGTTGATTATTTCAATTGGATTGATAATAGGCATATATTTAGAATCATTGGTAGGGAAAGGATCTAGTTGAGTAACCAATGTGATAGGAAGTATAGAATTTTATAGAAGTGTTGAATGTGTGATAGGTAATATGTCTTCAACAACCCAAGAGTATTAAAAAGTGGGGAGTTAATTGGAGGTACATGACCTTTATGTTATAGCAAAATATCCATGGAAATAGTACAAATATCTTAGTTTAAATCATGTATTTTAGCTAAGGCTTGTTGATAATGTTGAACATCCAAGTCTCATGATTGATATTGGGTCATAATGTCATTATCATCATAGGTGAGAGAGATATTATGTGCTTGAGTCTCCAAAGTAACTTCACATCATGATACACCTAGATCATTAAATTTATGAGGTGACACAGTTAAAGGGTCTTGAAACAAATTAACCACTCCATATTCATTATAATTTAAATCACCTTTTATATAAAATTCTTCATGTGCATTACATGGAGGAGGGAAATCTGTGATCTCATCGATGAGAGGGATGGTATGTGTTGGAGGTACAATCACTGAGATGGGGGGTGAATCAATGATGCAAGATATTTCAAAATTAAATTACAATCCTTTCAAACTCTTAATAAATGACCATAAGCATTCATAAATCATACAAGATGTTAATACTAATGAATAATAAATATGATGAAATATCACACACATAACATCAGATCTACATGGGAAACCCTCTTGGGGAATATACCCATTCTCAAGCCTTCAAACACATGGACTACTTGTCCTATAATATGATTACAAACATGATACCAATTTAATGAAGCACCCAATTCACAAGGGATACAAACCCCTAAGAATGAAAAATCACCCACTTGTTCTAGATGTTGATCACCCACACAACACCTTATGAAATTACCAACTCTTTGATTATGATTATAGATCATACTAATTAGAGAAACAATGTATAACATCTCTCTTCACACTCTCAAAATTGCTCATATAGGCAATGCATCCAGAACACTATTTTGGATCTCTTTAAGCTTCTTCACTCATTTTATATCTATTTTGTACTTCAGTCCATCCATTGAGCACACTCCCTCTAATCTCTTTCCTTCATCTCTATATTTTTCTCTCTCAATTCTTCCACACACAAGTCTAAAAACCATTGCCTTGGTCTCCACTATTTATAGATTATTCATGAATATTATCTTCTTGGTTGGATAAAAAACTTGACTTAACCATTAATAAATCTAATATTCTAATACATATCTTAATACCATCCTCATAGGTTGGCCATAGCATCTATGGGTCACACTTTACCAACTACACCTTTTAATTAGGCCTTAGTAGCTCTTATAGGTCTCATAAAGACCTATTCACCCATTTAGCACTACATCAAGAAAATCAAGAACATATGATCAATCTCAAACACCTGAGTACACACCATATGATCCTTAAGACATATTTAGGTGATTGTTCCTACAAAAACATCCTTATACTAAAGCACAGTTGCTTGAACAATATTTTATACACAATAACACCATGAATAAACAAATAGTCAACTTATAAGCCTTTGTTCATATTGAATAATAATTTTTCAAACCTTAAAAATCCATCAAAATGATCCTCATGGAGTATACAAAACTTTTCAATAGTTATTTCATTTTGAAACATCAAAATACTAATAAGACCAACTCAAATATCCTTCTTGGGTCACATGCAGAATATGATAAAACACATAGTCAACTTTTGAGCTTAATAACTTTGACTGTAAAAAAAATTCAAACTTTATAACTAAGTTCTATGGATGTTCCTTAGAATCCTCTATAATTTTTCCTTTTACACCATGATCAAATTATACATATATAAAAAGTTATAGCTTAAAATTTGTAGACTGGTTTTCCCTCATAAATTTGAATATTTAAATTCCAACAGTCACTGAGAAACTACTAAACTTTGAACATGTTGAACTCATATCATGCACCCTTACAATATTGAAAAAATACACACCATCAATCTCATTAAATCAGCGAGGTTTTTATATTATAATGCTCACCATTATATCTTGATTAGAACTCCCACTATTATGACACTTAACACCCTCACATGCTTTCTGAACACTTTATTGTTAGTCCATGTGCTTGTGTCACTTGGCAGTCCCACGTGCTTTGTTGACTCTTTAACTTATCCCACACCATTGATATTCATAAGTATGAATTTTTTCTCACTATTGATCTTCTATTAGATTAGCAATCTTGTGACACTTGTCACCAATGTGTGCAACCTTTGACATGTTGACTTCATACACACCATTGATCTCAAAATGTATGATTAAGAACTTACCATTGGATCTTCTAAACCAATGACCTCAAAATTCAATGTGATTAAACTTGATGATCTCTATCCCATTAGAGTTTACTAGAGCAACTTTGAATCTTTATAACTTGAGCTAGAAATCACTTTAAGACTCCAAATTTTTAGGGTAACTTCTTCGCACTATAGACAACATCTCTATGTAAACATTTGACCATTATTGAATTTATTTATACCTAAATTAAATGCACAAACTTACTATTTCATACACATTTACATGATGTGCAGTGATGGTCTATCTTCTCTTAATCTAGAATATGCATTTTTCTCTTTCTAAATTATCACAAAACATACCAAAGCTTTGTCAAGACATCTATGGATGCCTCAAAACCTCTTCTTTATCCTTACTAACCTAGACAAGTGCCATATCTCTCCAAGTTATCAAGTATATCACTTATCATTAATGCATTAGTACCACATGCACTTTTTGACATCAATGACAACCTAAGACATCAATGAACATGCTTAACAATCTCCCCCTTTATCATTGATGGTAAAACACCCTCAAAATGTCTTCTTAATATTTGAACATCCTCATCAAAATTAATTATGATCTTTCTCCCCCTTTGACATTAATGAGAAAGGGTTTACCTTCTAATATTGAGGACCTAAAGAGGATTTAAAGACCAATAACAAGAAAGGACCAACTCTAAGAGATGATACAAACTCCCCCTACCACTGTGCATACCACTTCTTGCCTTGCAATTCTTAAACATGTTCCATGACTACACTCTTATTTGATCATTCTTTATTATATGAAGACAAAACATACTTGAACTTACCTTGAGAACACTAAGAGGGACTCTCCTTAGGTCATCTAAACTTAGGCACCCCTTGATCATTTTCAGACCATCTTGGTCTTTTGGAGAAAATGACCAAAAAATCCACTTCTTCATAATAACCTTGCTTAGAGGCCTTGTAGCCCTACCTAGACCTTGCAGAACCCATAACTTATGTGTATGAACTTTCATGGATTGAAATTTCATATTTTAATTACACTCATATTCCCCTTTAAATATGTCAAAAAGCAACACTCATCTCTTCCTTTACAACATACTTCCTTCACAAACCTAGCCAATTAGCCCTTTACTTGCACCAATCCTCCTTTATGGAACCAACCATGTACTTATACAAGACTATGAAAGACTTTTTGAGCACCCATTTGACCATTTCAACTGATTAATCAAACTTGGACCTGAACTCATTAGTAAAACCACTTTTCCAATAAAGACCAAGACACTATGTTTATAAGAGAAACTTGGTCAACACACCATATTACGGTCAAATCCCAAATATAAAATTTTTCCCATACCTATAGGTCATCAATACACACTTATGGAAAAAAATTTGAGCTGAAAATCTTTTAGGATCCCATACTTCCTATACCATGTTTTTGACCTACATACCCTTAAGCACAAACTAGGAAACCCAAGAGTAAACAAAACTTTTCCAATTACACACGAAAGATATTGAAATCTTAAAATCACCTAAAACACATATGAATAAATTAATCACACCTTTATATGCCATTAATACACCTTTAAAACTTGTAATGACACCTAGATATCTCCATACCTAGCCTACAGACCTTGTACACACAACTTCATTTCATCACAACATCTTGGAGCAGATTTATAAGACTCAGTATTCTCTCTTAGCCAAGCATAGATTTAAATTATATTCTTGTCCTAAATAATCAACCAAATCTCAACTAACATCTAACATGCTTCCTCTTACTTGTCAAGTGTATCCTTGAAGCCTAGATAGAGACACCCTAACTCACAGTATCCTAGAATAATGTGAAACCAATAGTTTCCCACAACTCCTCATATTTATTCTCCTTTTTGGTCATCTTATACTTATAGTTATTATTTTTAATTTTAGTCTTAATATAAAAACATGATCGTCCACTAAAATATTCTCTTTATCTTCCAAGCTTGATTTGATATTACATGGAGACAACAAGTATTCATGGCATATCTTCTCAACTAAATAAAGAGCCTCATCACTAGATATTAACAACTGATGTTCTTTGCATAAAACATGTTAAAAAATCACAAGATGTTTAATTATATCCATACACACCTTAGAACTAGTCACAACTAGCACCTTAGTCTTCTCTTTGAGCTTGGTCTCTTCATTCTCAATAGGAGGAGACAATGAGATCTAATTCTCTTCAACCACTGTAGCATTCTCAACTTTTTAAAAAAGACCACTTGGACTTACAAACTCATTATGACTCATACTTTTTATCTCTTTTTTTTCCATAAGTTAAATTGGCTTCTTTCTTGCACTTTTTGAGTCTAATTGAACTTATTATGACTTGATGGCCTTTTCTTGAAAAACCTAGCAATATGACCAATCTTCTCATAGTTGTAACAAACCATTCTTCTTGAGGTAAACTCAAATTGATTTACCTTTTTGTAAAATATTTTATAAAGTGTCCCACATCATGATAGTTGAAGCATTCAACCTTGCTTATGATATTTGATTGATAATTCCATTCATTCTCAGGAGGTCTTCTACACTCTCTATCCCTATGACCAAATTGATTACAAGTATAGTAGTAACCATCAAAATTTTCATACCTCATGGCATTTGGTTGTCTAAGATGATTTTCCTTCATTATTCCAACACCTTCATTCATTGACTGATGATTGATCTTCAAGGTCTGATTGTCCTTATTCACATTGGTCTTTATCTTGTCTTGAGTTACATTCTCTTATTCTTATTTGTAACCAAGTCTAGTTTTATCACTAGCATGCTTTTGACTATTAATAATGTTTTCTATATCACTTTATTTATTTTCAAACATCACATATGAATTCATATTATGAGATGTCTTTTATAACTCATCTTTCAATGACTCATTTTTAATTTCATACTTTGAACACTCATCTTCTTAAGCTTCTAGGCTTGTGAATAGAATTTCCAATTGACAACTGAGATACTTGATTATATCTTCATACTCCTTCTTGTCTTCATTCATTCTTGCCTCAAATGCACTGAATTTATCTTCATAGTCCTTGATTTGAGACTTCATCTTCTTGGTCTTCTTTTTTTCAATATTCAAATCTTTAAGGGTATTCATCAACTTAGTCTCACAGTCCTCCCTATTTTATTCAACCTCTATATCACTCCAAGTAGACTTTTCTTGATATGAGCAACTTCCTTCTCTTTCCATGAAAATAAATTCATATTCAACAAGAACATCATCTTCATTATCAAACTTAGAATCATTGTCTTCCCTCTCATCTAATGATCTGAAATCTTTATTGGTGTAGATACTTTTCTTATTCTTTAAAGATTTCTACTTTTTGTCTTACTAATTTAACTATTTTCAAAATATTGGATTCTTATTCTTAATTTAGTTAAGGTCTTGGAATAAATAAATAAATAATACTCCAATAATTACAATATTGATTTGTATAATTTATTTGACTTTCATATCTTTCTAAAAATAGTAATAAAAGAGGAGAAATCTAACTTATCTTTAAAATGTACTGATATAGCTAAGCCAAAGGTTGATACTAGTTGCATAGGACTAGGAAAATATCATGAACTAGGATCTGGATTTCATTTGATGAAAAGATAGGAGCACCAAAAATAAGATACTTAGGGTCTAATGTTATAGTCCAGGTTTTGCCTCTATTATCCAAACTAGTCACAGAGATATGATTTTCCTGGGTTTTGTCCATTATTCTTGTATGAGCTTACCTATATAATTTCAAATATTGAATGTTAATTAATCTCCTTGTAGAGCTTATTTAATATCCAATCTTATACCTTTGTAGTGCTTGAATAAAACATGAGAACGAGGGGGGGTTAGTGTGTGTAAGATGCACTAAACGTGTATCCACACCCCTTGTATGGGTGTGTTATCTACATACCAATACTTCAAAGAGGTATCAAGCTATATGTAGTTGTACCACTTGATGTTCTTTGTGTAATAGTGTTATGTAGATGTAAAAATGATAAACTAGGTGTATTTGAGGTGTCTAAGGACTAGTGTGAGGGTTTGAATATGATGGTAGCTATATTGGATGGTTGTATTTAGAGAATATAAAAATTTGCCTTAGTGGTTTTTATTTTATTTTTTCTTTCTTTTTTAATATTTTCTAACCCCCTCTAAATGAAATTTTAATGGGATTTTATAAATATTTATTGGTCATGGGTTAAATGCATTCGTTCTAGGATGACATAATGAAGAAGAGGAATTGAGAGAAAATGGTAAGCTGGTCTCAAAATTTGATTAGATAAGATCACTATAAATAGGACACCCTAGGGTCAAGTTCTATATTTTAACCCCAACACTCTTATCCTATAGTCTCAGAACCTAAGGGATGGAATAAACATGGGAAAAATAGCTTGGCTGAGCTGGAATCAGGTCTCAAAAGTCTATAGATGATTGGGAATAAGCAAAAAGGTGTCTAGAAGGGTCATGAGAGTATGAAAGAGGGTCCTATGGGTTGGGTTTTTCAAGCCACACTCAAGCTACTAATTTTGTCATTTTATATGAATACACATACTTAATGAATCCTTTCTTCCCCTTATTAGACCTAAATATCTTCTTGTCTTCATCTTGGCTTTCACCATGCTCTTCATCATCATTATTATTATGCTTTTGAGGGAACTTTCTAGCAAAGTTTACTATGTATCCATAACTAAAACATTTGAAAGTTAGTTTACCTTTATACTTCCCTAAACATGTTTTCAATTTTCTTGTAAATAAAGCTATTAATTCATCATCAAATAACTCATCATACTTGATTTCCATACCTAGATTTTTATTATTATTTGGCTTCTTTTTTGTCTTAAATATTGCTTCCTTCTTTGGTAATTTGTTATCATTAACTCTCATCTCACAGGCAGTAAGGATTCCATGTAATTCATCCATCTTCATTTGAGTAAGATCACAACTTTTTTCTACAGTAGACACTTTAGAATCAAACTTGAGGGAGAGAGGCCTTAATACCTTTTTTAATATAGTAGCTTCTTCAAGCTTCTCTACAAGACCTCTGATAATTTTCACAATCTCATCAACTCTCTACAAAAAGGATGACATAGAATCTTCTTCCTTCATCTTGAGATTCTCAAATTATCTTTGGTGAGTTTGCAACTTGGCCAGATTAACCTTTGAATCCCATTCATATATGATATAAAATTTGTTCCATATCTCTTTGGTAGATTTATAATGAATTAATTTGGTGTGCTTGGTTTTTGAAAGTCCACAGGTAATGGCATTCATGTCCTTTAAATTATTCTCACATAGATTTGTATTAGCTACACTAGTTGGAGGGGTTATGGGATTGAATATCCATCCATAAAATATTGTCAAATGTTAAACCCTATTGACATGATGTAGGTCTTCATCCTTACACTCCAAAAAATATAATTAGACCCATTAAACATCGATGATTAATTTGTAGAGAAACCTTGCTTCTGTTGAATTTCCATATTGTACCTTGGATCACCTTTAAGTGGTTAAAATTAAAATCAAGGTTCTACTCTGATACCAATTGTTGGAGGTATAATCATTGAGAGGGGGATTGAATTAGTGATACAAACTTCAATTACAATCCTTTCAAACTCTTAATCAATGACCATAAACATTCATAAAGCATACAAGATGTTCATACTAATGAATAAGAATGATGATCAAGATAACAAAAATAACATCATATCTATGTAAAAAACCCTCTTGGGGAATAAAACACACTCTCAAGCTTGCAAACACATGGATTACTTGTCATATAAGATGATTAAAAATATGAGACCAATTTAGTGAATCACCCACTTCACAAAGAGCACCCACCCCTAATAATGAACAAACACCCAATTTTTCTAGATGTTGATCACCCACACAACCCCTTATGAAATCAACAACTCATAAATTTTGATTGCAGATCAATCTGATTGGAGAAATGATGTATAATAACTCTTCACACTCTCAAACTTGCTCATACAATCAATGCATCCAAAACACCTTTTTGTATCTCTCTAAGCTTCTTCGCTCATCTTATATCTGCTCTATACTTTAGTCCATCCACTGAGCACAATCCCTCTGATCTCTTTCCTTCATCTTTATATTCTACTATTTCAATTCTTACATACACAAGTATATAAACCATTTCCTTGGTCTTCACTATCTATAGGGTCTTCATGAATATTTTCTTCTTGGTTAGACAAAATACTTGCCTTAACAATTAAGACATCTAATATGCTAATACATAGCTCAATACCATCCTCAAAGGTTGACCATAACATCTATGGGTCACACTTAAGCAATGACACCTTTTAATTAGGCTTTAGTAGCTCTCATAGGTCTCATGGAGACCTATTCACCCATTTATCACTCCATCGAGCAAATCAATAACATATGATCAATCTAAAACATGTGAGTCCACTCCATATGAGTCCTAAGACATCTTTAGGTGATTGATCCTGTTAAAACATCTTTCTGCTAAATCACAATTGCTTGAATAATATTTTGTACATTGTAGCACCATAAACAAACAAATATTCAAATTTCAAGCCTTTGTTCATATTAAATATGTATTGGTCAAACCTCCAAAATCCATAGTGATCCTCATTAAGTATACAACACTTTATAATAGTTAAATCATTTTGAAACATAAAAATACTAACAAGACCAAGTCAAATATATTTCTCAACTCATATACAAAACATGATAAAACACATAATAAACTTTGGATCTTAATAAATTTAATTGTATGAAAATCAAACTTTCTAAATAGGTTCTTTGTATGCACCTTAGAGTCTTCTATAATTTTGCCTTTTACACTATGATCAAATTTTACATATATCAAAAGTTATAGCTTTTAGTAAATTTGAATATTTAAATTCCAAAGTTCATTAAGCAATTGTTAAACTTTGAACATATTGACCTCATCTCATGGAAACTTACAATATTGACCAAATACACACCATCTATCTCCTCAGATTAGCAAGGTCTTTATCTTATAATTTTCACCATTAGATATTGATCAAAACTCCATTCATTATGACACCTGGTACCCTTACATTCCCTTTGAACACTTTTTTGTTAATCCATTCACTTGTGCAACTTGGTAGTCCCATGTACTTTGTTAACTCTTTGAGTTGTCCTACACTATTGATCCTCATAAGTATGAACTACCACTCATGGTTGATCTTCTATCAGATTAGCGAGCTTATGACACTTGTCACCAATGCATGCAACCTTTGACATGTTGACTTCATATGAACCATTGATCTTAAAATGTATGATTATATGTTCAATATTAGATATTCTAGACTAATGACCTCAAAATTTAATGTGATTAAACTTGACAGTCTCTATCCCATCAGGGTTTGTTAGATAAACTTTAAAGCTTTATAACTTGAGCTAAAAATCACTTCAAGACTCCAAATTTTTAGGGTATATTCTTCACACTATAGAAAACATCTCTATGTAAACCTTTTACCATTATTGAATTTCTTTGTACCTAAATTAAATGTACAAACTTATTGGTTCATACATATTTGCATGACATGCAATGCTAGTCTAGCTTCTCTTAAGCTAGAATATGCATTTTGCTCTTTCTAAATGATCACAAAATATACTAGAGCTTTGTCAAGTCATCTATGGATGCCTCAAAACCTCTTCTTTGTCTTTATAAATGTGCACAAGTACCATATCTCTCTAATCTATTAAATAGGTCACATTGTCATTAATGCATTAGTATCACATGCTCTCTTTAACATCAATGACAACCTAAAACATCAATGACAATGCTCAATAGTATGATTATGAGGTAATTGTTGACCAAATTTGGTTAACATACCAAAAATGTTCCTAGTCCAAGAGTCTAGTGGAAGGAGTACGACCCTGATTAAAGAGTGACCCAGTGTCACAAGGAATAGATATATCTCAAGTGAAGATCATATAATTTTTGCAAATCTTTTGAAACACTTTAAGTGATCTTAAAGTGTGATATGATTGATCTTCAAGGAATAGGTCTATAGTTACCAATGAAGGGTCCAAATATTTTTCATGGTGTTTAAGAACATGAACTAGGCTACACAAGCTTTAGGAGATCATCACAGCCTTTAAATATTGAGAAAAATATGGATTATGAAAATTTGAGTAACCAAACCATCACCAAGACATCATGTAGGAAATAAATGAACCAGTTTACTTGTACATTTTATAAATGATTTCAAAAATCATTACCAACTAGGATATTTCATCACCATGGACATCTACATACCAAGATCAACCTCTCTAAGTTTCATGCCCATGTGAGTTCTCTAGCTTGAGTTATGGAGTTTCAAAGTTGGACCTGTAGCATAAAATGTTTGCACAAAAGTAAAAATAAAGATAGATCAAAATAACCCCTTTTGAGCTTAAATTTTATGATGGAAAGAACATCAATAATAGTCATAAAAACATCATTTGATGGGAGTGTAGACATAAAATTTAATTTTATGAAATAGTCATTTATTTTCAAATAGTCGGTCCTCATAGATATAATGATCAGTGTTGTTTCTTATATTATGATCTAATGATGTGAGAAGAGTCAAAAGGTTAAGGATATCGAGAGGTTGACAAATGAAAAAAGCATGTGAGGCTATATACTGATAGCAAATATTAAGTGCCAATATGTGATTGATACGTGGCACCAGCTTGGACAGAGTTGACAAGTCAAGGCAAAGATTGATGGCTCTCGTTGGAATGTACAGATCAAGATCAATGGTGTGAGTAAAGGGCAATATGTTAATAGTCCAAGTCATGGCTAACACCCAATAAGTAAAAGGTGAGATTGAAACATTTTGATGAAAGTTGATAAGGAATTTTTAGACTTGGGCAAGGTATATATGAAGGAACTAGAGCTTGAGCAAGATCCAGGTGGAACTAGTGGGACCAAGCATTGCCAACAGAGCTCCATATAGGTAAAATAGGTCCTTTTGACCTAATATAGAGATCAAAGATGGATCAATGATTTTAAATTGAAGTCAAACATTTTTTAAGTGTCTATAGATATTGTGACTATGTTAAAAGCAATAATTGGATTGGTTTTCTCCTATAGTGGACCTATGTTTGATATTGAATAAAACAAAGATGTAAATGTGATCATGAAGAGTTGTTTCTCCCATCACATAGTCACATTTTTGATAAATAGGTATCGACGGCCACCTAAAGTAGATGTGGCATAATTCTATGAATTCTAAGACATGGTCCTCATCAGTAGATCAGATAGATAATAACATGGATTTATAAGAGACTTGGTAGTTGGATAAGGGAAATGGGAATTTAATTATTTTATAGAATTTATTCCTCATTGATAAGGTCATGAGTCAACATCCTCAAACTTGTGCTAATACATCATAGTTCCCTCTCTCTCTTCCTTTTTTATATATATGTTCCAACTTCTACTACATTTAGCACTCTCTGAAAGGTTTTAGAAAGAAATGTCTATAATTTTTTAGAGAAATAGACTCTTATGATTTGGCTTGCTTAGGCTATACCAAAATTTACACTGCAATACCTTTTGATGTAATAAAGACTAAATTCCATCATTTTTCAAGCTATATTGAAGTGTTTTCTATGAATTCATGCACTATAGTTAAGTGAATATATGTTCCTTGTCTATATCTATGTTTTCTCACCTTCATGAAGAGATTAATAAGTTCTCACAGATCTTCATAAGTGCAATTTATAGTTTCTTTTTTAGCTTGAAAGTGGTTTTATGCCCTCTCATGTTATTTTGATAATAGATTCATGCCTTATTATAAAATACTCATGTGTAATTGATCTCTTTGGTCTTGACTGTGTCTCATAGTGTGTTTTATGGAAAGTATAAGTGTTCAAATCAATGTTGCATCACCCCATTTTACATTTTTTCTTATATTTTTATATCTCTCTATCACTTTTCTAAGTACGTGTTAGATTAGGTCTAGTTTAGGTGATAGATGCATAAGGAATCCAACCTTATCCAAAGGACTGATCTATTATTAGGATACCCATAGTCTAGGATCAGTCCCATGTTGGACTAGATTTGATTAGGAAGATTTAAACAATCCCATTACTCAGTTAGGGTGCAAATCTAGAACACCAATAGTTTTTCCATGCCCGGTGGGGCCAAAATTCTTTGGCATAATTGAGTTTGAATATTGAGAAGAAGAAAGGAGGAGACATTTACCATCATCAAAAGTTGAATATCCTTTAAGTTTTAGATTTCATAACATCTTTTAGATGGTGTTTTCCTACCAAAGGTTACAAGAAAATCAGCAAGTAAAGGTACTCCTTTTGAACATATTGAATTACCTTCTACTTCTTATAAAAGGTCAAGATTCAATAGTACAATACCTTATACTCCAAATTAATATTCATCCTCTGGTCAACCTATTATTTTAGTCTAATCTATTATCCCCATAAGCCAAATCCCTTTTGCCCAAATGGCTATCAAGAATCAAGTTTTTATTCTATTTAATAAAGGTAGTCCCTAAATTTAGCCGAATATGATGAAATTATTGTATCTACCTTAAAGAGTATCCTTTTTTTCTCAGGAAAATGGGATAAAACTACTACTAATGCACATATCCAAGATGTTACCAATCTATGTTCTAATCATAATGTTACTCAAGATAATGTGGATATCAAACTACTTACTACCTCCTTCAAAGGAAAAGCATTGTAATGGTATAGGAACCCACCTTTGAATTCCATTTCTACTTGGGATGAGTTAGGTACAACCTTACTTAGGCAATTTAAAGACAAGTCTAATCATCTATCTTTGGTTGAACAACTTACTACCATACAAAGGTACCCCTATGAGTTCATGTATGATTTTAAACTCAGATTCTAAAAGACCTGCTACATTGGTTAGACCATCTCCAAAGTATACATTTTTGTACTATTTTAAGACCCTTAATTCTGATATAAGTGTTATGATATAGTATATGGGTGGTAATACCTTACCAGATACCTATGGAATTATAATAAGAGGAGAAAATAGCTTAATACAAGTTGATAAACTTGTTCCAAGATATCTAATGCCCATATTCCAAAAATTGCAACCTAGTCTTCCTCCTCAAGTTCCCTAGATTCCATCTATATCCCCTATTCCATCTCCAAAAGTCCAAGATGTAGCCCCTCATAATCAAACTAATGAGATTGGTGATCTGAAAAGCACATTACAAGATTTTGGAAATGATATTGTTTAACTCAAGAGATAGTAGTACCAAAGTAGACCTTATTAGCAATAAAACCAGAACAATTATCAGTATTTTAATAACCAACAACCCCCTTATCAAGGTTTTAAGGACAATAGGCAACCTTATCAAAATCAAGGAGCCATAACCCAAATTAAGACATATACAACCCTTGATCCTAATGAACATTTCAATTCAAAAGTTATTTTTTGTTAAAATAAATTAATACAAAATTCAAGTTGGCATCCTTCTAATCCTTGGTATCACAAGATATTGCTATGCCACAAATGACACATGAAGAGTTATATCTTCAAGGTGGTCAATATCAAGACATAAATATGGAATTCCAAGGAGAAGCTCAATAAGTTATATAGTATCCTAATGCCATCAATGTTAATTAGAAATTGGATGATCATATTGCATTCAACCAAGTTGGTGAAACTAGAAACACAAATCATCAAATTGAAATTCTAACTAGAGCTAAAAGAAGAGAAGTTAAAGAATCTCAAGATGTGATCAATACTTATAGTGTTCCTAATTTTATTTCAAATGTTTTCAAGGATCAAGTTTTTATTCCTATAACATAGAAGATTTAGAATGCAGATATAGTGAAGATTCCCCAAATGCCTCTAACTAGAGAACAACTAGTGGTTCAAAAGTTACAACAAAAGGTTAGTGGAGCCTCATTAAGCATAATAGAAAAAATGAAGAAATAAAATGTTAGAATTAGAATGTGGGATTCCATTTCCATTCTAGGACAAAAATACATTCTTATTCAAGGTCTTTCAGATCTTAATGTATCTAAAGAACTAGTTGAGAAACAAGGATATGTCTTGGCCAATTCAGACTAACAAATCAAGTAACCCAATTAGTAGGTACATAACATGACAAAGATGGACAAAACCAATGTCAAATCCAATAAAACCCATCCCTTTTATCTCTCTTTGACAGTTTGTGACTTCTTAGTTCATAAATATGGTAAATAGTGTGGCTAACAACACTATCATGCCCAAACAAATTACAGACAAGCTTGGTCTTGTCTATGATCCAAATACCAAAGGATTATTGAAGTTATATGGGTCCCAACAAAGATAGTAGTCATAATTAAAGATATAAAATTGGCATTACATGTTTTCCCAAATTTTATTATTTAGAAAGATGTAGTTGTAGTGGACTTGCCTCCCTATTTTTCCATGTGTCTGTCAAGAGAATTTACTTTAAAGATTAGAGGATATTTTTTAGCTGATTGGACCTATTCAATGTTTAGGACCAGATATGGTAATAAGGTAATAATACATTTTAAACCTATTGTAATATTTTATTTGGATCCATATATGCCAATCATGATGACCACTAATTGTGTTATCTCAGATAAGGTACTATAAAATAGTTAGGTGGAAACTGAATCACCTCTAGATGGAGTCTTAGATATTTTCCTTGATAATGGGCCTTTGATTTTCATGGACATGATACCTAAAATTTAATTCAATAATAATGACTTGGTTTTTATTTTATTCATGAAAATGATGCACCAATTCTAACATTGATGAAAGATGATCAGCTTAGTGATGGCATATGGAAACTATATTTTGACAGATCTAAGAATAAACAATGCACTAGAGCTAGAGTGATGTTAATTTCTCTAGCCAATAAAAGGTATTTATCTTCTCTCAAGTTTTAGTTTGGTTATTCCAATAATGTTAATGAATATAAAGCACTAGTGTATGGTTTACAATGGGCAAGAAAGATGAAGGTTAGTACTTTACAAGTTTTTGGAGATAGTGAACTGGTAGTTTACCAAGTAAGGGGACTTAATATATGAAAGAAACCACTACTTAGGTCCTATAATAATATAGTATGGCACCTAGTTGAAGACTTTTAAGATTTGAATATTCAAGCCATATCAATAAATAAGAACAAGTATGCAGATAGGCTAGCTATCACTGGGTCACAATTCAGTATCCCAAATGAAATAAAAAATGAAATAATTCAATCACACATCAAGGTAGTTATAAGTCCTATCCCAAATAACCATGATAATTGACAAGTATTTGAAGATGATAGTCAAATTATCATATTCTTACAAGAGGAAGCTAAATTATCCTCAAGGAACCAAGACAAGAATTTTTAGTAGTATGGTGATCAGATTGTGGTGATCAGATTGTGTAATTGAAGATAAATAAGTTGTCTAAAGGTTTGGTCACCCTTGAAAACATATTTAATAGAGATGATGAATTGATAAAAGAAAAAATTTCTTTGTCAACCAAGGAAAAACACTAAATAAATGTGGAGATTGAAACCGGTAAAAGCATAAAGTTGGGCAAAGTTTTCACATTTTTAGAGATGGAAAATTTTATTAAGTTATGTTTAAGTTTTGTAGATGTCTTTACATGGCAACATAGTGACCTTAAAGGATTTGATCCAAATCTAGCTTAACAACCATTGAGTTAGAATATGAGACTAGGCCAGTTAGATAAAGATAAAGGACAATTAACCCAAAGCTTGAACCTTTGATGGGAATTGAGATGCATAAGTTCATTGAGTTAGCTATAATATTTCCAATTAAGTAGTCAACTTGGATGGTAAACCTTGTTTTAGTATGGAAAAAGAATGGTGAAATAAGACTATGTGTAAACGTTTGTGACTTTAACAAGGCCTCTCTTAAAGGCCACTATCTATTGCCATCAATAGAGTAGATTTTATAGCTATTGTCAGGTTTAGAAAGGTTCTCCTTATTAGATGGTTAAAATGGATATAACCATATTTTGATCAAAGAAGAAGATCAGTTCAAAATAGCCTTCACCAAAAAGTGGGCAAATTTTGCATACAAAAACATACCTTTTGGTTTATCCAATGCTAGAGCAAATTTATAAAAAGCTATGGATATGGAATTTCAAGGTCTCCTTAACAAGTTTATAGTTTTTTATTTAAATGACATAAAATTATTCTCTAATAGTGCATATGAGCATATGATTCACCTTAGACAAGTGTTTGAAAGATGCAGACAATTTGGAGTGTCTTTGAATCCAAAAAAGTGTGTCTTCTCTATTCATGAAGGTAGGTTTCATGGACATGTAATTTCAAAATATGGTACAAGCATAGATCCTGATAGGATAGACTTAAATCTTGCACTTTCCTTGCCTAAGCACAAGAAAGCCTTGTAAAGTTTTTTAGGTAAGATCAATTTCATAAGGAGATACATTTTAATTTTTGCTACTTTAGCTAGGCTACTCACAACCATGCTAAATAAGGGTTAGAGTTTCAATTATGATAAAGGAGTAAGAAGTTTTGAAGATATCAAGAAATCTATAGCTAGTGATCTTACACTCCTAAACCCTAACGTCACAAATGATTTATTCTTATAAACCTATGCTAACATTGACACAATTTTAGGTATTCTCATGTAACAGAATAAAGATACTTTAGAGCAACCAATATCCTTCTTCAGTCAAGGCTTAGGAGAATATGAAAAGAGGTATTCTTTTGTTGAAAAGCATGCACTTTTAGTCATAAGCTCTCTTAAAAATCTTAGGTACTTTCCATCCAATAATAAGATTCATCTGATGGTTACATATCTAAGTTTCAGACTTTCTCTTGAACAAGGATACAAATGATAAAAGAGCTGGTTGGATAACCAAGGTCATGGAATATGATGTTGAGATCAGGGTCACAAAGTTGGTTAGAGGTAAAAGACTTTGTGAACATTTAGCCTAAGACTTGTAGGAGACTAATGGGATGGTTATGGTGTCAAATAATCAAGAAGTCACAACTAATCATACCTCATCTTCCATTTGGTTCCAAGATATGGTAAAATACCTACAAGATGGTGTTTATCCTTTTCATCTCACTCATTTAAAAAGGAGATATTTTATATTATAGTCAATTCCTTTTCTTTTTGTTAATAATGAATTTTTCAAAAAGGATATGAATGTCATGTTGCTGAGATGCATAGAACTAGGTCAAATATAGAGGTTACTTGAGCAATTCCATGATGGACATAGTGGAGGAAATTATTCATCAAGAATCACATCCCACAAGATCATGAGATGTGGGTATTATTGGCAAATTTTATTTTGTGATTGTCATACATGGGTCAATAAATGAAAAAGATGTACCATGTTTGTTGGAAAAAGGAATCTTTAAGCCTTACCTCTCCAACCAATTTCATTGGACTTTATTTGTCTCATTAACCCCCCTTCAATCTCAGGACACAAGTCGATCCTAACTACCATAGATTATTTTACTAGATGGATAGAGGTAGTATCATTTAAAGAAGCTAATGAAACCAATGTTCTAGAATTTTATGAAAGTTTTCTTACCATATGTGAGGTCCCTTCAACCATAATTTATAAAAATGCTATGGTTTTTTTAGGGTCTAAGATCAACTAGTGGGTAGTTCAACATAGTATTTTTCTTAGTACGTCATCAAACTATTATCCACAAGTTAATGGCCTTGATAAGTCCACTAACAAGGATTTATTAAAAATCATTAGGAGGAATATTGAAGACATTTAGAGATCATGACATCTCAAATTTAAGTTAGCTCTGTGGGCTGATAGGATCACCTATAAGAAGTCAATTGTCAATTTTCTATACAATCTAGTATATGGTAAGGAAGAAAGAATGCCTATTTCTCTTGAATTACCTACTTTAGAATTAATGCATCAAATAGATATTTTAGAGAATGATCCAATGGAAATAATATAAGCTAAGCTCATGGAACTAGAAGAGACAAGGTATCAATCCATGTTGGCTATGGAGGCCCATCAAGTAATGGTGAAGAAATATTTTGATAAAGGAGCTTTTTCAAAAAAAATTCAAGAAAGAGATTTGGTTCTCAAGTAGGATGAGGATAGAGCTAAGCTAAGAAGGCATGTAAAATTTGATTCTCTCTAGAGTAGTCCATACACAGTATCTAGTTGCAAATCCCACAATGCTTTCCAACTCATAAGGATGAATGGTAAATAGCTTCCTATCCTAGTCAATGGGATACATCTAAAGCACTTTTATTAAGTAAGCTAGGTCCCCTATACATAGTTAATTGTTTTGGATTTTATTTAAGTGTTTTTATAACACATTAGTTTATTTATATTTTGTCCCGAATAAGTGCTTTGTTGCAAAGTTGTTTGATAGGTTAGTTGCCTTTGCTTTATTAGGTTAGTTTCCCTTTCAAGTTAGTTTCTTTCCCTATTTTTTAGAATTGTTTATTTTTTAAGTCAAAAGGGTATCTTGCAGTCAATGTAAATGGTTTATGTATCATGTAAATGATCCAAGAGTTATGTATCTAGTTTGAGTTCTTGAGCATAATAGGGATGCTGCCCAGCGAAATCACCAAAGATGTTGACCAAATTTGGTCTCCATACCAAAAATGTGCCTAGCCCAAGAGTCTAGTGGAATGAGCAGGATCTTGATTGAAGAGTGACCCAATATCAAAATGAATATATAGACCTCAAGTGGAGAACATATAGATTTTTCAAATCTTTTGAAACACTTTAAGCAAGTTTAAAGTATGATATAATTGATCTTTAAGGGATAGGTCTACGGTTATAGGTGAAGTGTCCAAGAAGTTTTCATGGTGTATAAGAACATGAACCAAGTTTCACAAGCTTTAGGATATCATCAAAGCCTTAAAATATTAAGAAAAATATGGGCTATACAAATTTTAGTAACCAGACTATCACCAAGACATCATGTAAGAAACAAATGAACCAGTTTAATTACACATTTTATAAATGAGATTAGAAAGCATTACTAGCCAATATATTTAAAATACATGGATCTCTACAAACCAAGATTATCCTTTGAAAGTTTCATGCCCACGTGAGTTCTCTACCTTGAGTTATGGAGCTTCAAAGATAGACCTACAGCATAAGACATTTGCTCAAATGTCAAAATAAAGCTTGAGCAAAATAACCCCTTTTGAGCTTAAATTTGATGGTGGTGTGAATATCAATGATGGTTGCATGAATGCCATTTGAAAAGAGTGTAGATGTCAAATTTAATCTCATGAAATATATATTGTTTTTCAAATAGTGGGTCCCTATAGATCTAATGATTAGTTTTGCTTAGTACATTATGATCTAGTAGTATGAGAAGAGTCAAAAGGTTAAGGAGCTTAAGAGGTTGACACATGGAAAAATTTCATGAGGTTATAGATTGATAATGAATCCTAAGTGTTAGTACGTGATTAACACATGACACCAGCTTGGACATAGTTGATTAGTCAAAGGCAAGATTGATGGATCTCACTTGATCATACAACTCAAGATTGATGGTGCAAGCAAATATCAATATATCAATAGTTTGAGTCATGGTCAATAGATAATAAATAAATGGCAAGCCCAAAATATTTTGATGAAATTTGATAAGGCATTTTTATACCTAAGCAAGGTAAAGATGAAGGAAATAAATCTCAAACAAGATCCAAGTGGAACCATTGGGACCAAGCATTACTAGTAGAGCTCCATATAGGTAAAATAGGTATTTTTGACCTAATACATAGATTGAATATGGATCAATGATTTTAAAATAAGGTCAAGTAGTTTACAATTTTCTATAGATATTATGACTATGTTAAAACTAATAATTAGATTTGTTTTCACCTATAGTGGACCTCTATTTAATAGTGAAGAAAATATATATGTAAATATGATCATGGAGAGTTGTCTCACCTATCACATGGTCACATTTTTAATAAAAAGGTACCAATGGCCACCCAAATTAGATGTGGCATAATTATATCAATTCCAAGACATGGTCCTCATCAACATATCAGATAAATAATAAAATGGAATTTTAAGAAGAGACTTGGTGGCTGGATAAGTCCAATTAGTATTTAATTATTTTACATAATTTTTTCCTCATTAATAAGGTCATGAGTCAACATCCTTAAACTTATGCTAATACATCATAGTTCTCTATCTCTTTTCCATTTTTATATATATGTTCCAACTTCTATCACACGTAGCATTATCTAAAAGTTTTTATAAAGAAATCTTTGGCAAATTTTATAGAAATAGACTCTTATGTTTTGGCTTGCTTAAGATATGCCAAAATTTGCACTATAATACCTTTTGATTCAATAAAGATTGAATTCCTTCATTTTCAAGCTATATTCAAGTGTGTTTTATGAATTTATACACTGTATTTAAGTGAATGTATGTTCCTTGTCTATCGCTGAGTTTTCTCACCTTCATGAAGAGCTTGATAAGTTCTTACAGGTCATTATAAGTGTAATTTACAGTTTGTTGTTTATCTTGAAAGTGGTTATATGCCCTTTCATGTTAGTTTGATAATTTATTCATGCCTTATTATGAAATACTCATGTGAAAATGATCTCTTTAGTCTTGAATATGTCTCATAGTGTGTTTTTTACAAAGTATAAGTGTTCCAATTACTATTGCATCACCCCATTTTACATGTTTTCTTATATTGTTATATCTCTCTATCTCTTTTATAAGTGAGTATTAGATTAGATATAGCTTAAGTGATAGATCCATAAAGAAGTCAACCTTATCTAGAGGTATATTCTATTATTAAAATAGCCACAACTTAATATCAGTGCCATGTTGGACTAAATTTGAGTATAAATATTTGAACAATCCCCTTACTCAACTAGGGTACAAATCTCGAACACCAATAGTAATAAGGAAAGAGGGAGCCACTCTAAAATGTAAGGAGGTAGCTTGGTAGTATTGCATGTGTTTTGAAAATCGTTTGGCTAATCATCATCATAATCAACAAGAGTGACTTGTAAGTCTAGATTCATATTAATGAATTTAGGTAAAGGTGCACTATTAATTCTTGAAATAGTTGGGATATGATACTGATATTTGGGATTGGGAAGTTGAATACTCCATGGATGAGGATTGGTCTCGTGTTTATATTTTTTCCATTATGAATGAATTTGATACATTGGCTACAAAAAGAGGAAATATCCCTCATGCAATGTGTCCATGGGTATCATAAGAGTATATTATAGGATAATGGTAAGTAGAGAACTATAATCTTAGTATGTATAGTTTTGGGTTCAATAGTAAGAGGGAGCCAAATACAACCAAGAAAATTTTGATTGGTCTTGTAAAATCCATGACATGTTAGACAAGTTTGTTTGAAATGATCATTATTATACGCGAGTTATTGAATGAGCCAAATAGATGTCACGTTAATTATTGACCCTTCATCTATTAATACTTTGTGAATAAGGGTGGTATTTTTGGTTATTTTAATAAAGAGAGGTGGATCATCAGCTCGAAAGATAATTTCATCATTGATCATGTATTCTTTAAGGAACTATATAGAAATTTTTGTAGAAGGATAAATAGTTTCAATGGTATGAACTTATGTTGGTTGAGGCTCATGATAAATTTGTTCCTCTTTAAGGGTTATTGGATTTTTTTCATTAGGATTTTATGATGATAGGGAGAAGTGTGAACTAACTCCATGAGATTTTATTTTCAAGTCATAAATTTAATTTCCTCTAATAAATTCAAATGAGTTTTGGAAGAGGAAGAACCAACACAAGGCTTAGAGGGTAAAATATGCTTAATAGGAAGAGAGGTAGTTGGAGGTTTAGATTGAGTAAGTGGTTCCTCATTGGTTTCTGAAGGTAGGTTCATGGTAGTAGTATCTTTGAGTAGTTGTTCTTCTAATGATGGTATCTTTGTTTTTGTTATGGGATTTTTATAGGAGGGTTTGCATTGATAATTAACCTTAGATTTATTTATGTATTTGGAATTGGTATAATATTTATCATAATCAACATAAATTACACAAATATCCTTGTTTGAATGTTAAAGGTTAGATGTAGAGAAAGTTTTTGGATTGTTAGAGGAAGAAGATTTGAAAAATTATTTCTTCTAAGAAGTATTAACATACTCATGATGATGGATTTTGATCACAACATCATGATTTAATGAATCTCGTAGCATAAAAGAAATGGAAAATTTTGTAAGCCCACAACATGTTTTGTGGGAATGACCTATATCAGAATGAAACCAAAAAAACTTGTTAGGATCATACCATTGAGGGGAATTATTAAGATACATGAATAGTTTATAAGGTGTTAAAAGTTGTTTCATTTATTGTAAAGCTAGCAACATATGGAAAGTTTGGGGATTTTTTAGTTTGTCTACTCTTGGTTTTGGTTGAGGAGGATTTCTAGTGATTACATTCATTGAATGTTATAAATATCCCTTTATGGTTTTTGTGTTAGGTTCAAACTTTTTCATTAGAATGTCTTGTCACTTAGCTTGATCAAGAGCATCATTTAAAGTTTTGGGAGAAAAAGTTTGAACCTTGTGTTAGAGGGAAAGTGTTAATGCAGTGATGAAAATTTTGGACAATTTATCATTAGTCATGCTGTGATTGGTTTTGTGAGACAAATACTTCCATCATTTTATAAAATCATGAGTTGATTCGATAGGGGATTGCTTAACATTGATGAAATGACTAAGACATTTGTTAGGAAGATCATTATGTTGAAATTAATTAACTAAAGGATTGACTAAATCCTCAAGTTTCCACATAGAATGTTGGGGAAGTTGGTTATACCATTATAATACGTCACTTGTGAAGGTTTTAACTAAATTTTTGGTAGTGGTGAAGGTATTAGTTTGCATCCACTCTTTATAAATAATACTAAATTATTTGAGAAAAGATGTGGGGTCTTTGGTCCCATCATATTTAATATTTGGATGTATATTACCAATATAAATAGATAAAATGAAGGGGGCTAAAGTTTTGTTTTGAATGTGTTGAAGCATCTTGTTATGCATGATAGTTTGGGGAATGACATTTCCCATGGAATATATAAGAGGTGGAGTAGTGAAATTTTTATTAATTTAGGGAAGAAGGATAAGAGACTAATTAGCCATGTTTATCAAATGATGTATTAGTTGCATAATTTGAGAGGTATTAGATGTTTGCATGAGGTTCATTTGTTACACTATTTGTACAAGAATTTGAGTTTTATCAATTGATGGGTTGGTGTTGGGGGGAGGATTAAATGAATTGGTGTTAGGGGAGGGTTACTAAGTGGAAAATTGGTAGGAGGTGGGTTATTTGTGTTGAGAAGGTTTCATATGGGTTTATTTGTTAGGCTTGTGTCAATTTCCCCCACAATATGGTAAGGTTCATAGAAGTGAGAATAATATTGATAAGTATGAAATGGATTTGATCCAGCAATCTCATATGTTAACATGCTTTGAACAAAATTGTAATAAAAGGATGAGGGATGAGAAAAGGTGCTTCAAGAGTGAAGATCCTCTTGGGTAGAAGAGGTAGGAAGAAAATAACATCCAATATAGTGTATAAATGGATTTAGGTTGTCCAAAAATATTCTAATAGGGTATTTCATGATGCTTGAAGGTAGAATATAAAATCAAGAAGAAAGGAGGGAAAATAAGGATAGAGTATTCCAAACACATAATAATATCAACCAATGGGTTTGTGAAAAAGGTCCACACAACAAGATGTAAAAGACACATTATAATTGATCAAATGTTTTCTTATAGATGGTAAAACAAATGTAGGAGAAAAATGCAATCATAAAAATCAACTATGTACTCTATAGGGAGAGATTGAGTAGGATGATAAGATACACAATCATATAGGTTGACTAAGTATTGAAGGTAAGTAAGACTAATAATCTATAAGAGACTATGTCAATAAGGATGATTGTGTTTAGAAAATAGGTAAAAGTTTTGCAAGATAATATATAAGCAAATATAATGAAGCACATAAACAATTATATCAATGTGGTTGATCTAATTGTAGCACATAACACAAAACCTTATACTAGTGTTGGATAGTACAAGTTTTTGCAATACAAAATATAATGATCAAATAAAAAGTAGTGAAAGTTGAATGCTAATGCTATAATAATTAGTCATTCCTAAATTTTATTAAGTTATAATAAATTTTTAAATTAATGTGATGGGGATTAGGTTGTAATAAGGAATTATAAATCAATATATGGATAATTTTAGGTAGTTTAGGTTGAAAGGGATATGTATTTGCAATGGTACTAACTTGGTATTGGGGCATAAACCTTCACTTCACAATCCCATATTGATAAGGATGTTAGGTTCTTTGCCAATATATACCATCAACCACATATTTCTACTTGGCCAAAAAACCAAGTTGGCTTCCCCTTTAGTGATGAAATCTAAGTAGGAAGACCTTAGGAAGAAAATGTTTAATGCTTTTTAGTGTTAAGTGATTTAGAAGTGTGTGAAAAAGATAAAAATAGTGTGACTAAATTGATAAATTTAAAAACAACCTAATTAGTATATGTTTGTTATTCTAATCATGAAAGCAACTGAAATGGAAAGTGAATTAATTAAAATCAAAATAGGTTAATTTATTTGACAATGAAGAGTACAGAGTTGGTTCAAGAGACATTGTATATAAATAATACATATTAGAGTTGATTGTGTTTATAATATTATATGGAAATAAGATATGAAAGGAAATAGTCAAATAGGTTGGCTCTATCTTCTAGAGAGAGGATAAGCTAAAAAATTATGTCGATCTAGTTGACCCAGTTCATTATAAGGTTGTAATTTTATAAACTGTAAACTATGAATAATGAGAATGTGAATGATAAATAAAAATAATAGATAAGGTAAGAATGAACCATGGTAATTTTTAAGGTGCTTAATATTCAAATCTTATGTTGTGTTACTCAAATTCTAATTTTTATATTTTACAAATAGAGTCAACTAGGTTGATGTAGTCTATAAAACCTATGTGTTGAAAAAAAATATTTGTGAATAGAGTTGATTGGTTTGACTATGTATGCAAACCTATATGTTAAAAAAGAGAACTAAAAATAGAGTTGATTAGGTCAATGAATTCTATAATCTTGTATCTAAAGAAGAAGACTATGTTGATTTGATTGATCTAGTCACTTGTATTTGGAGAAGACCTACATAGAGTAAATAGATTCAATTTGGGGTGACTTTGCATTAAATCTCTACATAGAATGTTATATAGTATCGACACATTAGATATAGTACCACAAAAATAAAAAAATATAAGATGGTAATAAAATGAATGCATGAAAGAAAACATGTAAGGGTTAGATTCACATTAGATTCACCAAAATGTATACAAGGGAAAATTCAACTAACTTATAAATCAATCCCAGCTCAGATAAGATAAATTGTACTTATACTTTCACTTGTTAATAAATTTAGACATTCAAGGTTATGACCAGGATAGATCTACTAGACCTAAACAAGGGATTTCTTACCATAATAATGTCACTAGAGAGGGTTACAAATCCTTTAGTCAAGAAACACCATGTAATAACACTAGATATGTCTTATGTTTTCTTTGAAAAGTAAAGTAAGATTTTACCTAGTGCTCACTAAAGCTTGTGGCACAAAATGGGGGTGATAAAAATGAAATTAAACATGAATGTACTAATTATAGTTAATTTATGTATATATTTAATACTGATACATGGAGAGATAAATACATTATAAATCCATTACTTATGCTACTTCTATCTATTATAATAGAGGAGTAAAGTTAGAGATACTTACCATGGATATGAACCCATCGAGACTCAATCTCTCCCTTGGCTAAAGGTGTTGAATAATCCAAGGATAGATAATGGAATATCTTAGAGGTGAAAACCACTGAGAGGGGTGGGGGTGAATCAATGGTAGAAAACAATCCAATTCAAATTTTAAACCCTTCAAACACTTAAGTATTCAATACAATCATTCCTGAAGTATTCAAGATGTTTATAGAAATGAACAAATAGATAATGCAAGATTACACACACAACACAAAATCTATATGGGGAACCCTCTTGGGGAATAAAAACCACTCTCAATCCTAAAAAAATTGACTACTTGTCTTATAATTTATTATAAACATGATATTTTATTAGAACACCCATTCCATAAGGAGCACCTACCCCTAAGATGGTCAAGACCTTCTAACCATATTTTCATGAAACACCTATTCCATAAGGAAAACCTAACCTTAGGATGGTAAAGTCCTTCTAACCATAATTTAGTGAAACACATGTTCCATAAGGATCACCTATCCCTAAGATGGTCAAGTCTTTCTGACCTAGATGTTGAGCACCCTCCCAATAACTATGATATGAACATCACCTGATCACTCATTACCTACCAATATAATGGAGATACCCTAAAAACAAAACCCCCTTCACTTCTTATAAAAAAATATATCATAACCTTAGAGAAATGAAAAAATGGTCATATACATAGTCCACACTATGATCTACCTCTCAAATTAGCCACCAAGCTCACACAGTCATCATCTATTTTTTGCTCACACTCAAGGCATCCAAAACATCCTTTTGGATCACTCTACACCTCTTCGCTCATCCTCAATATTCAAACCTAAAAGAGAAATATTATGAAATCATAAATATTATTTATAGGTCATACACATAGTCATCAACCTACTATTCTCTATAACCCATACATTGGACACCTACCCTTTCTTTTTTCTTCACTCTCCAACTCTCTCACACACCTCTTATCTCAAGTCTAGAAACCATCACCTTTGGTTTCACCTTTTATAGTGTCTACATGAATATCATGCTCTTGGTAGGCCATAATACTTATCTCAACCTTTGATATATTTTTTTAGTTCAATTACATTCTCACATGCTAGCCATAGCATCCACGGGTCACAATTAAGTAGCTATGCCTTTTAATTAGGCCTCATCAGCTCTTATAGGTCTCATAGAGACCCATCCATCTCTTTGACACTTATTTGAGAAAACTAATAACAAAATAACACTTAAAAAATACATATATCCATTCCAAATGATATATAGGTCCTCCTTAAGTGAAAACATCCATCATAGACCCTTCTACTATGCTATAATTAGTCCAAGCATCATTTTGTACACAAGATCACAAAGATTGAACACACAGTCAACTTTTAAGACTTTGATCATACATAATATAGATTGGTCAAACCTCCATAATCCATATAGATGGTCCTCATAAATTCTACAACACTCTCCATTATCTCAATCCCTTTGAGACATCCAAATACCATTAGAACAAATCAAATATCCTTCTCAAGTCACTTATAGAACATGATCAAACACATAGTCAACTTTGGAGCTTAATAATTTTGATTGTACAAATATTTAGTCCTTAAAATAAATACTTATGGATTTTCCTTGAAGTCCTATACAACTTTTAATTTTACACTATGGTCAAATTCTACATATATCAAAATTTATAGCATAAAAACTACAAACTGGTCTTCCCTCAAAAATTGAAATATTTAAATTCCAATAGTCATTGAGCAGCTATTAAACTTCAAATACTTTGTCAACATATCATTCCCTCTTATATCTTGAATGAATATTCATCATCTACATACCTTGTTATTATCTTGATCTTTACATTTGCTTATTTTTTAAACATCAAGCACTTATCATCATCTCGTTACTTCTTGATAGTTTGCAATAAATGCACTCTATCGATCTCCTTAGATCAGCCATGTCTTTATCTTGAAATGATCGCCATTATATCTTGATCAAAAATCCTATGATTATGACACTTGGCACACTCACATGAATTTTGAACACTTTATTATCAATCTATGTGCTTGTGTTACTTGGCAGTCCTATGTGCTTTGTTGACTCTTTGACTTATCCCACACCATTGATATTCATAAGTATGAACCACTACTCACCATTGATCTTCTGTCAAATTAGTGATTTTTTGACACTTGTCACTAGCATGTACAACCTTTGACATGTTAAATTCATATTCACCATTGATCTCAATATATGTTACTAAGCACTCGCCATTGGATCTTCTAGACCAATGACCTCAAACTTTAATGTGATTAAACATGATGGTCTCTGGCCCATCACAATCTACTAGAGCAACTTTGAAGCTTTATAAATTGGGTTAGAAATCACTTCAAGACTCTAAATTTTTAGGGTAGCTTCTTGGAAATATAGACAACATCTCCATGTAAACCATTTACCATTATTGACTTTATTCATACCTGAATTAAATTTATAAACATATTGGTTCATTCATATCTACATGACGTGTAGTGACAGTCTGGCTGAGTATAGAAACTTAGTGAACTTCAATTTGAAAGGCCAAATTTTCACCCACATATCTTTAACTAAACTCAACTTCATGACTTAAAATTTAGACCATAGAAAATTGAGACTAATTTGATCATGCCCATATGACCAACTCCCCATGACTCATCCATACATGGCAATGGTGATGTCAGTAAACTACTTACTCATATTTTTTGTCACAGAATTAACTATGCCAAGATGAACATAATGAATAACTAGATGAATAAAATTTACTTCCACAAGATCTCCACTCATCTTTGACATTTGATAGGACCCCTCACACATTCTTAATACTTCAGACCCATCTCTAATCATGCCAAAATTGAAGATAAACCAAGCCTAGTTCAAGTATACTATGACCAGCACACTACACACTTTGTCATTGACACTTATACTATAAAAACACTTCATCTACTCACATGGACACCTCCATGACATCACTAATGACTCTCCAATAATCTCCCCTTTTGTCATTGATTTCATCACCCATCATACATCTCACCTTCCTTCTCTCTCTTCAATCACTCACACAATAAGAACCTTGTATCCCTTTGACACAATGATAAACTGGGCACACATTGATTTTTATGACCTAAGAATACCACCAAAATGAGAGTAACACCTTATAAATATGATATAAACTCCCCCTTACCTTGAGCCTACCTCTTCTTGCCTTGACAACTTCCTCTTACTACATGCCAATACTCTCTTCAACCAAGAACTATTAAATAATGAAGAAATAATACACAAAAGTATTGAAATATAATGTAACTCACCAATAAACATTTGATAGGGAATCCCCCTAAGATATTTGAGCTATTTCACCTCTTTATCATCTTTAGATCTCCACACACCATGAAGAACCACCATAAAGACTTACTAGGCTTCTCTCAAGCCACCTCAAGGACCACCAAAAAAACTTCATGCCACTCAAAAAATAGTAAACATATTCTAAAAAAATCATATATCTTACATTGAAACACTCATACTATGATCTTTTGGATAAACTATGCAAAAACATCAAATATTCATATTGGCTTGTCTAGACTCCTTATAGCCCTTCCTAGAACTTGCATAGCCCACAAATTTTAGTAGAATTACTTTAAAGACATAAAACTTAATATTTAGAGCACTATCATATACCCCCATAATCACACCAATTTTCATCACCTATATCCTACTTTGAAACATACTTCCTTCACAAATCTACTACCCAATTAGCCCTCCATCTTAATAAAATCATGATTAATTTGAAAACCATAAACCTTCATATCTCTATGAATCATGATTTGAAAACCTATTTGGCCCATTAAAACTATTAAGAATCCTTAGACCTCAACTCATAAGGCAAATCACTTTTCTAGCATAGCCCAAAACTCTAAAATCTCAAAACAAACAAGGTCAACAAACCTCCTTCTGGTCAACACCCACCTCTAAAACTTCTTGAACACCTAGAGACAACCATCACACACTTATAGATAAATATTTGAGCCTCCATTATTTTGGGAACCCATACATCTTATGACCCTTTTTAGGCCTGCTTGCCCTTAAGCAAAAACTCAGAAAACTAAGAGCACTCAAAAATCTTTAATTTGACTTCAACATACCTTCAAATGACAAAACCACCTAGAGCATGCTATAATAAGGTCAACATACCTTTCTATTCAAACTTTTAGATCCTCTTTTGCCACCAATAAACCTTAAATCTAACCCTATAGACTACTCCAATTTTAGGACCAAAGTCCTTGAAAACACCTTAAGCACTGTTTATCCATAAGAAATATGTCTCTTAAGAAGTATAGGAAAAGACACACTACTTCACATGGTTCCTTAGAACAATGTGAAATTAGGATTTCCGCACAACTCCTCATATTCCTTCTCCTCCTTGGTCATCTGATAATATTAGTTCTTTTTCTTCTTCTTATTAGGCTTAAGATAAATGACATGCTCATCCACTACAACATGTTCCTTCTCTTTTAATACTATATTGACAACACATTGGGATAACATAGATTCATGACATACCTTTTTAGTTGAAGAATCTTCCTTGCAGTTTGGAACCTCATCACTAGGAATTGACAACTAATTTTCTATGCATGAAACTTGTTAAACAATAATAATATGTTCACTTGAATCCATACACACCTCAGAACTAGATTCAACCAACACCTTGGTCTTCTCCTTGATCTTGGTCTCTTCATTCACAACATGAGTATACAATGACAGCTCTTGGCACTCTCCAAATTTTGTAGCATTCTCCACCATAGCAAACAAATTACTTATACCTACAAACTTATCGTGAATCACACTTATCACATTTGGTTTCCATGAGTTAACTTGCCTTCTTTCTTGCACTCTAGGATCCTAATTAAACCTATTCTGTATTATAGGCCTTTACTTGTAGAATCTAGCAATGTGACCTCTCTGTTGATAGTTGAAGCATACTATACCTTTTGTAAGAATTTTATCCTGCCTTTCTTGATTAGAAAAAAATATTACAATATGTCCATTCTTTTGACAATTGAAACAAAATAATTCTTTTAAAGAAGACTCACCTTTTGACTGATGACCCACATCATAGTTCCATGCAAACTCATTTCTAACAAGTCTCTTACATTCTCTAGCTCTATGCCCAAATTGATTACATGTGTAGCATTAAATATTAAAACTTACATACCTCATGGAAATTGGTTGTATGATTTGATTTGTCTTCATTCTATCAGCATCTTCATTCCTTGACTGATTTTTGGCCTTCAAGGTTTGATTTACATTAGTCTTCATCTTGTCTTGAGTTGCATTTTTTGATTTTTCTTTGTATCCAAGACCATTTCTATCACTTTCATGCTTTTAACCACTTAAATTATTGTATAGATCACTTGAGATCTTTTCAAATCTCATAAATAACTTCATTTTACTATATGTTTTCTCTAAATTATATTTTAATTACTCATTTTCAATTACATACCTTGAACATTCATCTTCTTTAGCTTTTAAGCTTGTAGATAGGATTTATAAATGACAACTAAGATGCTTGACTATATCTTCATGCTCCTTGGTTTATTCATTCATTCCTTCCTCAAACATATTGAATTGCTCTTCATAGTCCTTGATTTGAGACTTCATCTTCTTGTTAATCTTCTTCTCGATCTTCAATTCTTCATATGAGCATTCATCAATTTAGTCTCGTAGACCACCTCATCTTTATCATCATCTAAATCACTCCAAGTAGACTCATTTGATATGAGAAACTTCCTTCATTAGCCATGAAGAGAGATTTATATTCAACAGGACCATCATCTTCATGATCATACTCTGAGTCAGTATCTTCACTCTCATCTGATGAGCTATAATCTTTATTGATGTAGAGACTATTATTTTTCTTAAAGGACTTCTTCTTATTTTCATACTTTCTAAATCCTTTCTTCCTTTTATTATACTTATATGTCTTCTTGTATTCATATTGGCCATCACCATGCTTATCATCATCATTATTATTATGCTTATGAGGGAACATGTTAGTAAAATGTCTTGCCTCTCCATAATTGAAGAATTTGAAGGGTAGTTTACCCTTAGACTTGTCTGACCATGTTTTCAATTTTATTTTAAACAAAGTAATTAGTTCATCTTCATCAATATCAGATATGTCATCCTCCTTTAGTTTCTTACCTTGGAACTTCTTCTTTGGTTTCATTTTTGTCTTGAATATTCCTTCCTTCTTTAGTGGTATATCATCATTTACTCTCATCTCATAGTCAGTAAGGATGCCATGTAATTCATCCATATTCAACTTATTAAGATCATGAATTTATTCTAAAATAGACACTTTTGAATCAAATTTGAGAGAGAGAGAGAGCTTAATACCTTTTGAACTATAGTAGATTCTTCAATCTTATCTCTAAGACCTCTGGTGATGTTCATAATATCATCAACTCTCTACAAAAAGGATGCCACATAATCTTCTTCCTTCATCTTAAGACTCTCAAATAATCTTTTGTGAGTCTGCAACTTTGCCAACTTAACCTTTGAATCTCCTTCATAAATAGTCTTTAATTTATCCCACATTTCATTGGTAGATAGGCAATGGATTACCTTGGTGTATTCCATCTCTAAAAGACCACAAGTGATAGAATTCATTACCTTATAATTATTCTTAAATAACTTCTTATCTAAAACATTGAATGGAGGAATAGTAGGTGATAAATAACCATCCACAATAGATTTTCAAGTGTCAAACACTAGCGACATGATGTAGGTCCTCATCCTCACACTACAAAAGGAATAATTAGATTTTTACATCAGATTTTAGTTTTATGAAATATTAATAAACTTAGCAATAAAAATCTAAAACCTAATGACACCAATAAGAATGGACAAAAGAGGCAAATCAAAATGAATGGAACATGATTACCATCCTTTTTACCTATTCATACCTCCATTCTAGGATTTAAATAATTTGATATCAAAATTTAGATTATTGGATTGCTTGAGAACTCTTAACAATGGCTTCCAATGCTTGAGTGATGTGGATGATGGTTTGGATGAGTGCTAAAGTGTTTTATGAATACTAATGAGAGTGGCAATCTCAGAGCTTGATGTCTCGATAGATGGTTTTATAATTAGTTTGGGGATGGAGGGAGAACTTAGTTTCATAAACAAGGAGGGAAAGATCAATGGTCCAAATTCAGATTTGGGCCATTGATACCAAGGGCTAGGAAATTTTCATGGAATTTTTAATTCCCCTAGAAATCTCTAAAATTAGAGAATTCTAGAGAAGGGGACTAGACTGGGGAAGATTTATAAAATCCTCCAATTATAGAAATATGCCCATAGGGTTTAGGGTTTTATGGAAAGGCTAGGATAGGGTGGTGGGTGGGTAGGTAGATTATTTTAGAATTTTAAATTAGCTAGTTGGTTTAGGGAGTAGGTTAGTAAGTAATAGGATCTATCAGGGGTTTAATCCAGAAATTAATTAGTTTTAGAATGGGGGTAAAGGTTTATGGGTATAGGAATGAGATTGGGATTTTTAGGCTATTGACTAGTTAGGCTAGGAAATATAGGAATTTAGATTAAATTAGTAAGAAATTAGTATAATTAGTAGGGTGATAAAATTTAGTGCATACATTTTCCCCCTCTTTAAAAGGGTGTTAGAAGTGAAGTGAAGTGGAAGGAGTAATGGTATTTCAAAGAAAAAACCATGTCATGGATGAATGTTAGTATATGATAATGTTAGTGGATATGTTCCCCCCTCGAGGGACCATATGGGGTGAAATTGACCCACATGGTCACTCAAATAAGAATCCTGGTGTGGGATAAGACTCATATCTAAATGGGGTTAGGATGCCCCAAAAGTGATGACTAAGTAGCTCAAGTGATGGGTTCAAGAAAAATTATGATTGTCTAGAAAGTGTTAGGATTGATAAACTAACATTGATTTAAATATGATGGGTTTGAGCTACTAGATAAGTCCCATAACAAGGACACATGTTAGGGGAAGCTTGAAGGGGGATACTAGTGATAAGGGTTGTTGATTAGGGATAATGAGATACTTTCTATAGAATTTGGGGATTAAAATTGACTTATAATGTTTGAATGACCAAGACAAGATTGGGATGATGATGAGGGGTAATGGTGGCTCAGCTATCCCTAGGCATAAAAATAAGGACTTGGTGATTCCTACATAGTATTAAAATACTTCAAGTCAATGTATTTCTTGATGTGGGATAAGATGGATGATAAGGGATTAGGAATTATGTATCTCAAATGATGTTAGAAGGTGACCCAGAGTGATTATGTTAGGATAAGGGGTTAATTGGGTGAGACTTGGGATAATGGATGTTAGTGATGGGATGTTAGGGTGGGGGTGTGTCATATAGGAAAAAAGAGAAAAAATAGGGTCATTTTCACTCATTAAATTTTGAGATTTGAGTTTTGAGGTAAAACCATGGACCAAATACCTCGAGCTTCCCATCACAGTGAGAGAGTCTAGGAGCACCAGAGAGATGTTGATATTGGACCTACAATGAGTAAAAGGACCTTAGATCTATGATTTTAGTGATTTTGATTAGTTTTAGCAAAATTTTAAGTGGATTTTTATGAAAATAAATATCATCTAACTTGCTTCATTAATACCATGACTGGCATTTTTACTCTCAATCATGATATTATCATTATAGATTGTGGGGTTGTGGGTTTGTCTTATGATATTGCAATACTACAAGACCCTCAATTGAGGTATTGAAATACCATGAGATGGGATTCGTGATATTAAAATATCATGACTAAAAATTCATGGTATTTCAATATCATAATTAGTGAATAGTGATATTGTCAAGATCAATAATAAGGGCATTTGACAAGTAGCGATATTAACAAGACTAGGAAAATGGGTAAGTGTTAGACTAAAGGGTTAGTTTGGATTACAAACACCATAATTATGTCACACACTTTCATGACTCCCTATGTAAAAACTTCTCTTTATCTCTTTTTAATAATTAACCTTCCTAATCCATGTTTTCACCTTAAAATATTTAATTAAGTTAATTAAAAGCCACTTATACCACCTCACCTGGCCACCCCATCCTAAGACTAATTCTTACCCTCTGAGTCACCTTGAGACTTAGTCTCCTAATCCTAATTACCTATGACTTGTTCTCACCCCAAACATAAATTCCTAACTAACTATGTTCTTTATAACCTTGTATTTTTACCATTTCTAATGGACACCACACTTTTCAAGAGAAGAAATAGAAAATGGGCTAAAATAGACATTTTACCTATTCTCATGATACCAACATTGGTCAAACCTTAGCTAATGTTAGTGGGATCACCAAAATTAGTTACTTAAGAAAAATTCTAAGTTTGTATTTAGGTCACAAAAATCAAGAATTCATGGACAATCTTTTGGCAATCAGAGCATCCTACATTCACTTTAAACATATAAGCTTATCATTACTCTGCACAAATTGATCCAAATCAAGAATTGATACACTGCATAGAGCTTTAACTCTTGAGAACCAAAAACACACACTTGTCTTTTCTATTCACCCATCAGTTCACCAAGCCTCATTGGAGTCATCTCTCTAATAGTCATAGTTCACCCATTTCACTAGTTAAGTATATCTTGGTGTTTTGTAAGTCTTTAAATAGTAATTTCATAATTCTTTTCCATTATACTATTTATTGTTTCATGAAGCCTAACTCCTTTCATGGAGGAGTTGTAAATATCTATGCCCAAGCATACCAACCCTCTATCTATACTCTCCTGAGTCTTACCCACCTCATTATGACTCTTCCCAACCTCACAACCTAACCATAATCACATTCTCCCTCCCAAAAAATCCTTCTCTAACTCATTCTAATACTACTGCCCCAACCGACATTGGTGACCCAAAATTGACATCGATGACCCCAACTGATATCAATGACCTCAACTGATATTGGTCCTTAAACTAACATCAGTTACTATTTTTCTAAACCAAAAACCTTAAAATCAACTAACAACCTTCCCAAAACATAGACCTGACTTATTATCCTACACTATATTATCTTCTACTACACTTAGACATATAACACGATAAGCAAAACTCTAACTCTCTCTCTTTACTCTCTTTACTTGAGTTTATTTTAAACTTTATTTTAAAATAGTAAACTGTCATCCCAAGGAAGTTTCATGCTTTCTAGAACAAGCACGTAGCTTGGTAGTCTACACATATCTTCACTAACAACTAGTTTGTGTAGTGTTTTCTTATCTACAAGTGTCTTCCTCCACAGCCAAAAAGTGGAATCTACAAAGTCTAGAATGGTGCGCACTTATCTGAGTTTTAATCACTTATCCCTAACTCTCTCTCTTTTATTTTTCTCTCTCTTTAAATATAAAATAAGCTTAAAATGTATTGAAATATTTTGTCACACTTGGTGGGACCCTAGAGTTTTTCTGGGTTTGTTATTTCTCTAGTTATTCATATAGGTGCACCATAGTGAAATTTTCATTCCTTACACTTTCTCTTTATCTTTCTCAAAAACAAAATTTTGAACTTTTTAATTTTTTGTTTAAGGAATGAACTAAAATTTTCCTTCCCTATCATTCTCCTTTTCTTTTGCCTCTAAAATAAATTCATTATTTTCCTACAAGATAAAAATAATACTTTCTTTGTTTGTCTTTTTTGAGCATTAGGATAGTGAAATTCATCCTCTTCTCATATTCACCATTATTTTCATCTAAATTTAAACATGTCTGATTTGGGTTTAAAACTCACTGCATTTCATTATTTTTCTTGTTACTTTAGCTCACGTAGTTAAATAAATAATCATGAATAAATTTTATAACATAAATGTTACACAACCTGGTCACTCTCACAAAATTAAACATCTAAACTCACTTGAGATAAGGTCCATTGGGATTTCATCACCCATTGGATCACCTTGCCCTACCTAGTGATCCCACTTGGATTTCTCCACCAAGGGGAGGACCCACTCTATTCTCTGATAGAGTATACACTCTAGATAGGAGGTATATTATGGCTAAGTGGCTTGGCTCGGCTTCAGGACCATGAAGTATAGGGACCAAGTCCCTATAACAAGCCATGTACTAATATAATACATATTTCCATTGAGCACTAAAACTAACCTAAAACCATCCTTAGACTACTCATCTAGTACCTATTTCACCAACCAATTTTACTCTAACAGTTTCCAAGGAATAAGCCATCAGAGACTAAAATTAATTCCTAGGGGTTAATGTTTAGTGGTCGCATGTTATTTTTTTGCTTCCTTTTGTCTTCTACATTTTTTAGTTAATGATGATGTTTCCTTTATCAATTTATAGAATCTAATAATTTCTACCTCTCAAATTCTATTAACCTCTACTTTTAGGTTTGTTGTGTGTCCTTTATCCTTGTACAGACTTGTTGTATCTTTTGTTTTACCCAGATTTTGCCCCTAGGTTACCAAAACCTTGAATTTTTTGCCTTTCTAGATTCCAAAATAATCAACATCAGTAATACCACCAATGTCGATGGCCTAGTTACCTAATTGCATCAATTAGATAACTGATATCAGTGACTGTGTGTTTTATTAATTTTTATCCTACTTAAAATAACAAGCTAAAATTATCTACCTACCTGCACTCAAATCTAGTGTTATGATGCTCTATCACTAATATATATTATAAGGCCTACCTTTATCCCTTTTTCATGGTCTTGATGCATATCCAAGCTGAAATTCTTGTTGATTATGCAAGTTGACAACCACTCCCACCTTCCCCTCTCATTTTTGATTCTACCATGGAGCATACTTTAGTTGTAGAGTATACCCCTATGACTACTAATCCTAACCAAATCCCATTTGTACCTAAAGGAGATCTTGAATTCATAAAATTTCTTGATCATAACATTATATCCCTTTAGCAGTATCTCACCATGAACCAAACCTGTAACATTGAGAGGGATCCCCTTTTTGACATGCCAACTTCCTTGATGGAGATAGTTTTAGTATTGATGGTTTCCATCATTCCATCTATGGTCACCAAAACCACTACTTCATAAAGTGACCTAGCCATCAATAAACCTAAAAATTCAACCAACCCAACTTCTCAGTCTCATCTTCTTAACCCAAATTATCTAGCGGCTCCCTTAGTCTCACAGCCACAACTGGCCCAACCAAGTCAAACACCATTTCAAAACTTGGTATTTCCCATCCCATCAACTCTTCCACCCTTAATTACAAGACTTGAAACTCATCCTTTGACCCATGTAACTGTGCCAATAATCTAACCTCCAGTGATGGCACCTAGCCAAGGCATTGTCTCTAACCCCACAGGACAAGCCTCTTTCATTTCCACCCCTTACCCCATGAATCATTACCAGTATGTTGCATCTACACTACCACAAAAACGTGTGTCATATCCTTCCTCTATATCCCTTCAAGTACCCTAAAACTTAGGGGGTGATTTTCACACCAATCCTTCTCCTGATCTCATCAAGATGTTGATGGATAAGATGTCTAACCTAGAAACATATATGTCAAGTTTAAATAATGTTCTATCTTATGATAAAATATGTAATGAACCCATCTATCCTTCTATACCTATTCACCCCTACTCGAGTCATTGGGATATCCCTAAGTTTACTTGTTTCCACAATGGCACTTACAAGCATTTTGACATGCTTGTTACCTAATAGGGCATGATGATGCATTATTGCTTCACACTTTCCCTATGTTTCTTTCAAGTGCTTCCCTAGATTGGTATAGTTTCATAACCTGGTACTCCCTTTTCTCATTTACCCAACTTGCTCAACTATTCTTTGAGCAATTCTCTATCGATATTTCTAGAAAGGTCTCTATTACGGACCTTTATTCTATTAGATAGTTTGATGATGAGTCTATCACTAAATTTTTTGCTCATTGGAGAGGTTTAATCAATGAGATCTCATTTTCTTTACCTTAACCTAATCTTATCAATATTTTCTCAAGAGAATTTTCCAAACACATCTCTTCTACCCTCTACATCTAGATGTTTTGCACATTTGACAAAGCTTTTACAATGATTTAAAAGTTAGAGATTCAGGCTATAGATGAAGATAGGGTTAAGTTGCATAATAAAAATACCAACTCCAAACTTAATTACTCTTCCTCTAAAACCTCTTCTTCTAATCAAAATTCAAAAGGCTCCACCAATTCTATGGTAATTAAATCAGCTTCTTCTACCGTAGTCAACCAGTCTAGGTCATCAACCTTACAAAATTTGACCAAATAATTCAACAATAGTATGAACAAATATAATACAATCCTATTGGAGAGTCATACACTTCTATTTTGGATAAACTATTATAGTAAGGAGCTATTACCCTTACTCAAATTAGACTTCCTATATAGTTTGATCCCTCCCATTTTATCCCAACTTGGTACAAGGAGGATGAGTTTTATGGCTATCATCAAGTTAATGGCCACAATTCTAACAACTATAAAACATTCAAAAACATTGTACAAGATATGCTTGACAATAATGAGCTTATATTGGATAACCCTAACATGCCTGCTAACCAAAACATTGATGTGTTCAAATTTCACTCAATCAAACAAATGTATAGGCCATGACTGATAACTCACCTAATCATGATATTCATACGATCAATATGGTCTTCTTTTTACCTCTATTCCAACCTCTCCCACAATTAGAGGAGCCTATTTTACCTATTCCTCTTACATGAGTAGAGGAGCCTATTTCACCCATCCCTCTCCCATGTGTGGAGGGGCCTCCTCTACCTATCATTTTACCTATTTTGCCTATTCTCCTACCTTTGGAATAGCATACCATACCCACTCCTCATCAGGATGTTAAGGGGAGAATCATTCATATGCTTTACCATATTGAAAATCCTTCTTTTCCTACTTCTCCTCCACCAATGGAGGATAGTGCCCCATCCACTCCTCTTTCACATATAGAGGAATCTACATTATCTATCCCTGCACTAATTGAGGGACCTATTATGCCTACAACCATCAAACCAAATTTACCCTTTTTCTTTCCAAGATAAGAACACACCTTGCCTTCTCCTCATCTGCATGTTGGGGAAAAAATCATACCCATGTTTTATCCACTAAAACTATTTCTTCCCCCACCTAGGAAGGACCATGCCTCTTATCCTACCTCGATTGAAGAAGACCTGATTGTGGTTCTTACTCATCTTTGGCCCAAAACAATAGAATCCAACACCTTCCCTCTTTCCCAATCACCTAAGTATTTTGAAGAAATAACTATAAGGCCTATGAAAACTTTGTCTAAACCCTTCTCATGGTTGGTCAAACATCTCAACTTTCTTGACTCCAAGAAGTTAGACCACTCAGCATTTTGGGACCAACTTAAAGCTCCCTATCCTACACAAAAAGAGTCATCCGCTAATGACAATCCTTTTGCTACCATTTATCCCAATGTTTTTAACAAAGATAGAACTTTTTTTCCTAGACTATCAAAAGCACAACCCTTTATGTCAAACCATCACCATCATGGGCATTTACTACTCTAAAGCAAATCAGATCTTTGGGTGTCTACTTGGTGTCTAATCTAATTCATCCATAGGTAAAGTTAGATTTGAATCCTTAACCTTGAGTTGGAACTCCATGGCCTAAACCAAGGAAGAATTTTAAGCTTTCTAGGCCTCATCATTCCACTCCTTCTCCACCATCAACTTTGCCTTCAATCTTGGGAATCTATCCTTCTATTTTAGTTGGAGTGTTCTCTTTCCAAGCAAGATAAAAGGCAAAGCAACCTCCTCTTTTTCCTTTACCACTTAGTGTCCCTTACACATCCAACACCTTAACACCTATGACTAAAAAGGTGTCAAAAAAATTAGTGTCTATGCCTTCACCCAAAAGGGTACCACATAAAACCACATCCATGCCTCCTAAATCAAAGAAGGTGTCCACCCCTATTACAACAACAAGTGGTAGCCCACTAGTAGTATCTCAAGCCTCTCTCTTACACTATTTTTTACAATCATCCACCATAACCCTTCCTCTGATCAAGCCTTATTATCCTCTTAGACCAAAACCATCTTGGTTCAATGACACATAAGTTTGTTTATATCATCTCTCACCTAGACATGATATGGAAAGTTGTAATACTCTCACAGCTATTATCCAACAACACTTTAATATGAATAACCTTTTCATTAAGGAGCCTCTTTATAACCTTACAATTATTCTACTGGTTACATCCCTAACTCTACCTATCACCTCACTTGAGTCCAAGACCAATGATGAGGTTTTGCCTCCTCCACCACCTTCTCCACCTATGCTCTAGATCAACACAATTAATGTGACCACATGGTCTCAAAATCAAAATGATAAAGGTAAGTAAAAGGCCACCACCCCTTGGGCTCATCCATTCTCAAAAGACACTCCACCAAATCCCAAGATCTATATTTTTGGTGCCCCCCAACCCACATCTTCACAAGTCATTCAAGACTCAATGGTGAAACAACTTCACCAAACCCTTGTAAAGATGCCTTTATATGAGTTAATCCAAAACTCATCCCAACACCATCAAGCCTTGATCAAGGCTTTACAAGACATTTAGGTAAAACTTGATGATCCTCAACCTCTTATAGATATGGTGGATTTTCTTAATACTATTGCCCTGGTTACCTTCAGTGATTCAAAAATTCTAGTTCTTCATATTGGAGACCAAGACCCTGCACTTTTTATCACTACATATATCTATCAAAATTGTGTCAAGAGAGTCATGATTGATTGAGGTTCTAGTATTAATATTATCTCCACTCATGCCTAAAAATATCTATCACTTCCTAATAATTATGTGTTGTAGTCCGATGTGATACTCCGTTCCTTTAATGATACTACAATGACTACTATCGATACTATAGTCTTGCATATCCATGTGGGTCCTTGCACAATCCCCAAACTATTTTATGTTATCAAAGGAGAGTTCTAATACAACATATTACTTGGATAGCCTTGGATATGTGCCATGGAATGTGTACCCTTGACTTTACACCACTGTGTCAAATTTGAGCATGGTGGGAAAGTGCATGTTATTCCCACTAAACCGCCTCCTTTCAAAACATGCAACATGACTTATCATCCCAATAATGTCCTCATTCTATTGAAAACATCTTCCTCTTTGCATTCTATCAATAAAGCCTCAACAAACTTGACTACCCTGATTACTCAGATACTGACAACACAAATTCTTGATAAGGACCCTATAAAAGACACTTTCAAATGCTTTTCACTCAAATAATATCACTTATTGACACTTGACATGTTACATACTCCACAAGAGTATGTAAAAATTCACATGCACCCCAATTATGATCCCTGTATTGGGATGGTCAACCCATATGGTCCCCCTAACCTTTGATCTAATCTTTCATATGGGGGAATCAATTCTCCTACTGTAAAAAATCCCTCCTCTTCACCATATCCTTTTACCTATGACTTATCCTTCCTAGGCAAACCTATTTTTTCTCACACCTATCTTTATAGGTGTACCTAGAAAGGATTTGGGTTGGGTTGTTATGAGTAGGATTCTCATACACCTATTGAATACCCACAAATAAGACCATCAAAGATGTCAAAAAGTGGTATGGTGTGGGTTTAGATGAACTATAAAAACCCACCAAGATCTTTCATATTGAGGAACCACTCTTTCCTTCTCCATCCTCTCCTCTTCCCTTGCCATCACCTATAGAATTAGAGGTATCCATACCTCTTAATTTTTTTTAATAAACATCACTTATTTAGGACCTCTAACCTATCATCTAGGTGAGGAAACAAGGTCCCTTCCTCTCGTTCATCCTAAAATTATTGATGAAGACTCTCCCACTATTAACATTATCTAATGTCAGGATGATGATGCTATTCTCACCTACATGGGTGTAAATTATTCTTAATCCAATGTTCACTCTCTTCTAAAATGAAAACTATGTTAAATAAATCAACCATTGACATTAATTTACCCTCTCCAAATAACCCTCAAATCCTTAATATTGGCCAATCTTTAGATACCCTTGAACAAACCAATTAATTCACTTTCCTCTTTGATCATAATAAAGCATTTTCTTGGTCTTATCATGACATTCCTAGTATTGACCCCTCTATCATCACCCATAATATTGTAACCAACCAAGATGCTAAGATTGTTAAGTATAAGCTTCATAAAATGAACCCTTATATTGCTCTCCTTGTCAAAGAAGAGCTCATATGCCTCCTCTCTATTAACTTTAATCAGCGCATTGAATATCTGCAATGGGTTTCCAATATCATCCCTATCACAAAAGTGATAGGGGGAATTTGCATCTGCACTAGCTACCATGATCTAAACCTCATTTTTATGACTTCATTTTACTAAGCATCAACCAATTTTTTGATCTAATAGCCACCCATGAGATGTTATCTCTTATAGACATGTTCTCAGGCTACAATCAAATCCTGATTGCTCTTGAAGATCAAAACAAGACCTCCTTCATTACCCCATGGGGGACTTTTTATTATCAGGTCATTCCTTTCAACCTTAAGAACACTAGAATTACCTACCAATGCACCATTACTTACATTTTTCATGACCTCTTACATAAAATTATGAAATACTATGTGGACAACTTACTTGGAAAGTCTAAACATTGCCAAGATCACTTGGAAATTCTCAAAATCATATTCACTCTTCTCTTCCAATATAAAATTCAACTAAACCCAAATAAATGCATCTTTGGGGTCCTTTTAGGTAAGCTTCTAGGCTTCATTTTCTCCCTCTGTGGTATTGAGGTCGACCCTGCTAAGGTTCAAACAATACTAGAAATTCCTCCACCCACTAATCTCAAGTAGCTCCGTAGCTTACAAGGAAAACTTTAGTCGATTTGCCATTTCATCTCTTAGTTGTCATATCAATGTCAAAATTTTCATTGTCTACTTAAAAAGGATGTCTCCTTTCATTTGAACATGGATTGTCAAAAAGCATTTGATACAATTTAAGGGTATCTCCTTTTCCCACCAGTTTTTATTCCCCCTAAATAGGACCAAACTTTCTATCACTACATTTTTGCAACAGACCATTCCTTGGGTATTATGATTACACATCAAGATGATCAACATAGAGAGAAATTTGTTTACTACATAATCCAAACACTTATTGATTATGAAACTTGGTATACTCATATCGAATAGTTTTGCCTTGCATTGGTCTTTGTAGCTTTCAAACTTCACCACTACCTTTTAAATCACAAAACCTACATTGTCACCTATACTAACCCCCTCAAATACATGCATTACAAGCTATACCAAAGCTAGTGTATGGCTCATTAGCTTATGCTCCTTGCTAAGTTTGACTTGGAAATCATCTAACAAAAGTCTATCAAGGGACACATAATTGTTGATCAATTATCTGATGACCCTTTACTCGACAGCCAATCTTCTAACCTTGAATTCCTTGATGATTCTATTACAATTCTATCCACTGATGACATCTCCTATCAAATGATGATGTTATTTGATGGGTCTAAATGTCAATTGGTTGGGTTGCAGGGGTTATCCTCATACCTATTGATGGAAAGCCTATGCCTCTATCATTTAAACTAGATTTTGAATGTACTAACAATATGGCTAAATATGAAGCTTTAGTCTTAGGGATTCAAACTACCATTTTCTTGGGCATCAAATCAATCAACATCTTTGGTGATTCTCAGCTAGTGATTAATCAAGTTAATGGTTCCTACCTCTACAAAAATTAAATTCTACAATGATATAAACATCATGTAGATGCACTATTGGAATCATTCAACCACTACCTCTTGCAGACTATTCCTCAATCTACAAACAATTTTGCTAACACAATGGATTCCTTTGCCTCACACATTCCATCCTCATCATCTTCTTAAAAAATTTACATCACCATGTATTGCCTCACATTGACCTCTTATGTTTCAACTAACATCCTATTTATGGGAAATGTTGACTCTAATCCACATGACATCTGGTACAAATAGCTTGTTGATTATCTCACTTATGCTATCATTTCATTAGACCTTTCTAGTAATGGGAGATGTGCTTTCATTAAAAATACTTGTTACACTATGATGGGGGGCCTTCTCTACAAATGAAACTTTAATGGTTTTCTCATTAGATGCCTCACTCATGCTAAAATCCCCTTCACCATTAAGGAAGTCCAATATGGGATTTATGGTGGGCATTTCAGTGGGAATTTATTTACTAAATGCATCTTTTGACTTGGCTACTATTGGCTGACACTCAACCAAGATTTTCAAAATTATGTTTAGTGTTGTATCAAATGTCAACAACATGTTAACCTCTTTCACACTCCAATCCATGCCTTACAAGTTGCCAAAGACTTTTGGCCCTTTTCACAATGGGGTTTGGATATAATCGGTGAGATTAACCCTCATTCATCTCTCTGACACCATTCTATCATTACTACTACTAAATACTTCACCAAGTGGGTCGAGGTTATTCCTTTCATCTCCACTAAGGCTAACAAAATCACTGAATTTATCAACCATCACATCATCTACCATTTTGGTGTCCCTCATAAGATTATTATTGACAATGATAAATATTTCAATAACAAGAATGTCCAAAAACTTTATGATGCTTTTGACATCAAATTAAGCTTCTCATCACTGTACTATCCATAAGCAAATGGATAGGAAATTTTTTTTTAACAAAACCTTAACCAAAATCCTCATGAAGTTAGTAAATGATGTTAATATGGATTGGCATACACACATTACCTTCACCTTATGGGCTTATCATACTAGCATTCAAACCCCTATAGGTGATATGCCTTTTTCATTGGTCTATGGGATGGAAGTAGTTTTGCCTCTTGAGGTATAAATTCCTTCTCTTCACATCTCTCTATAAGACATACTAATGATGACTTTCACCAAGAATGTTTGGCCCAACTTGAGCTACTCGATGAACACTGCCTAGTAGCCCTCAATCACCTCCAAATATATCAAGAGTGTATCAAAACACTTACAACAAAAACATCAAGGAGAGATATTTCAATATTAGAGATCTCATCTTAAATTAAAATCAACATGTGACAAACATGGATAAAATCAAATAGGGCAAGTTTTTCCTAATTGGCTTAGACCCTACATCATAACTCACAAGTATGGCTCAAGAAATTATCACTTGTCTTCTCTCAAAGGCAATCTAGAACCCAAGACTTTAAATGATTTGCACATATGACCATTATTTTGTTAATCAAGTGATGCTTCACTTTATGTCTAACTTGAGCTCATCCCTTGAGAAACCCTATTACATTCACATCCCTTCCTATTAATCCTTATTCCTACACTCTTAGTTAACCTTCCAAGTGTTATGGTTCTTCCCTCATAAAGGAAAACCTTTAAGCCTCTATAGTCTTGTCCATGACTAAATTTGTATGTATACAAAAAAATATAATAAAAAAAAATGGGATATATAGAGAAATTATTATCTCTCAAGTCATGATTCTCAAACATAATCTACTCCCTTGAAGGATAGTTATGTAACTTATCATTGCTACTATAAATAAACTTCTCCCTAGAAGGATAGTTTTTAAAAAAAAGCTTAGACCACTCCCTTAAAGGATGGATAAGCCAAGATTTATTATCAAGACATAGAAGCTTCCCACATTGATCAGCTTCGTATGACCTCAAGGCACCAACAACATCCTAATGAAGGCTTCCTACATTGATCAACATACACAAGAAAAAGAAACAAAAAAATTTAGTCATAGACTTGCCTATGGTAGCTCTCAAGTCACCTACAAAAGGGGCATACCACCCCCACTAAGAAGGTTATACTACCCACATACCCTAATTCCTTTTACCTTTTTCCCTTCTTACTCCCTCATAATTAAGGGACTTTGAACTCACTTAACACAAAGTGATCATGACATTTCTCTACGAAATAAATGGTTGATACTATAACACATGAGTAAGGCTCATACTCCTATGCCTATTCATATGGTTATTATGGTCCTCACCAATGCAAAAGAATCATGTCCCTTTATTTTCTATCATATGTCAATTTCTCTTTTAAGGTGGCATCTCATAACAAGATTCGCTTAAATTCTTGCCTACCTATCAATCTCTATTCTTACATCTTAAGGTTATGTGTTTAAGAATACTATTAATTACATATCCATTTCAAGCAATGATACTTAACAATATCAACAAACATCATGGTGTATTAACAATACATTCTTCAATCATCACACTCTACTAATACTAATAAACCATTTGAAAACTAATCTATTTCAAACAACCACATGTGAAATGCAACTAGCATATCTTCTCTAAACAATAGTAA
>JARHVA010003371.1:1870000-2026023 GCA_037957365.1 Torreya grandis | reverse complement strand
AAACTCATGTTTCACTTGTAATTCTTACCTAAGTTTTATTCAATTTTACCCATTTAGAATGAGAATATTCTCTTTAAGGATGCATTTTTACCCTTGAAAGTTTTAAATATGGGGATTGATAAAGGGATAAAAATTTCAATCTTTCATTTATAAATCTTACCATATTGTTTCCTAAAATATGGTTCATTTATGAGGTGCATGAGCCAAAATATATGCATTCTCCTTACCAACATTTTGTCACTAAAGGGAGATATGGATACAAGAGAAAAATTTCCACTTTTTCTCTTATGTTGTGAGTGGTATAGTGATGTAGAGTTAATTCCCTTCTTAATCAGACTTTGCCTTAACCTTCATTTGAAGAATTCTCTTTTTGTCATTTAATCATTCAAAACTCATTTCTCATAGTCTCTTTGGGGTAAACATGAAATGATGGATATAATTCTCATAAAAAATGATTCATAAGAAAATTATTTATAGTTTTAAAATGAACTTTACATAGTCATCAAACCATTATATACTAAATTGAAACATTCCTTGTTCATATATCTACTTTACCTTCATGACAATCTTCATAATACATCCCTACCAAAATGGCTTCTGAATGGGCAATCAAATCACAATGATGGTATAAACCATATAAATACCTCACTCCATTATTATCTCACTCTTAGATAACCTTGATTAGGTCACTAACTCAATTCTCTATTCACTTTTTTCTCACAAGTTCCTTCCTAGCTTTACCTTCTACTAGCCATATTTTGGGTAATCATCCTTAGTTTGGAGTATCAACAAACTTTCAAAACAAATTGAAACTATTTTCAAGGTTCCTGTGGGGCATTTTATATTCACCATTCACCACTAGTCTCAATTCCACATGTATACCCCTTTTCTCTTATCTCAATCCTAAATTAGGCCTATTCTACTTACATGTCAAAGCAGTCACCTCCACATGTGTCTATATATATATATACACCATTAAAACACTAAAATGTGTTAACATACATCAAAACCAACATTTACTCAAATTTTTAACTCTTTTTGATGGTTGGAAATGATGTTATGGCCTAAACCCTAGTTTAGGGTTTCTTAGACTCTATCTTAGGCCAAGAGGACACAAAATTGTATAACTCAAACCAAATAACAATTAAATGCAAACCAATGATTATAATGATAATTTTAACCCTATTGCCATTGAATACAGTTGACTATGATTTAATATTCACTATGAGATTGGTGTTATGAAATTATTAAAGGGTCATTAGAAAGACTTCAAGGTTTTAAAAAGGTATATATGTGTTGGTAAGAACTTGATGAATGTCATTTGCATGTTTGAAACCTAAAAATAGGTTATTTATTTTCTATAGAAACCCACAATCCAAGAACTTAGAATTTTGTAGAGTAAGTTATGAAGTTTTGAATCTTGTTTGGATTCAAATGAGATTGGAAGGGGTTAGTGTGACTTGCTTGGACTATTATATTTATTTATTTATTTTCATATATATAGTCTTAGACTATTACATATGCCTTCCTCCCTATTTGGGAAGACCATTCACCAATTCATCTTTCATGTCTACACTATTTTCTTCACCACATGACTTATACAAACCACACAAACTATATATTCCTCCTACTATGAACTAAACTTATTTAATAATCTTGATAACTATTTATTGAACCAAGAACTCTCATAACACTAAGACCCATGTAGGGTGGTGAACAACAAAACTATTACCTCATATTTTCAAATTGTCAAATACATTCATAACCATCTTAAGACCTTTATAAAGGCCTAGTAGATCCAATAAAACATTTTTTTATTTAATACATATAAAATAAACTCATTTATACTCATAAACACATCATAAAAGTTTGAAATTCCCTTTTAGCAGGAAAAATAATACAAATTCAAATTAGCATCCACTTAAGACATCTTCTCAACCTTATGTGAGCATTCCAAGATGTCCCTGCATCATACTTTGAATGGGATAAAATCTTTCCACCCATGTTATTCTTCCTTCAAACACTCATATAGGTGTGTGCACTCTTGAATGCCACACTTGTATTGTGTCTTGACTCTTACCATATTCCTTCATGTTATACCTGTAAAATATAACTCATTAAGGAATATATATTATTCCTCATGTCCTTGAGGCATTCTCCATTTTATGTCTTTTTTTGCTTGTTTCTCTTACTCCCAAGCACTTTTATGTGCTTTGTATGCTTCACTCTCCTTCTTTTCATCATATATCAATGCATTTTTCTTCTCTCTTTGCATGAATTTTCCTTCATATTCCACTTATATCTTAACCTCAATGAATACAACTCCATATAGAGTGATCTCATGTTCTTTATTTCTTCTTACCTTCAGTAATGCATTTTTTTTGGACACTACTCATGCATTCCATAAGTCTATGTTCTCCTTGGTAACATACTTACCTATTTATATATACATTTGATGAGGATCAAATCCATATTCTTATTTCAAATACTCATGCAAACTTGAATATGCCTCATACCTTTCCTTATGATACTATCTTATTGGTCTTTTTTCTTCACTTACATCCTCTTTAGTGAGTATATCTTCCTTATTCATGTTATCTTGCTTCCAACATGGATGGCCTATTTGTTTTTATTCCATTAACATGACTCTACATGGACATTATTCTTCATCTTGAATTATTTTGATCACCACATCATCATATGCATCTTCCTTTTATTCCTTGAGCCTATGAATGGGATCAAATATCTCATCCTTTTCTTCATATCTTAGATATATATTCTCACATTTAAATAAATCATTATATTTCAAAACATGAGTCTTGATTGCCTCCTTGTCCTTCCTCTTTTGTCTTCTCCTCTTTTCCACTAATTGCTTGATTAGAAAATTTAGTAGCCTCCTTTTCATCACCCATCTAAGATGTGGGTTCATAAACTCTTTCATCTACTCTATCTTAGTCAATATAACATTCATTCATTGCCTCATCTCTACAATTTCTCTCTCCATCTTAATCTTTTCCTTGGTGTTTTCATGCACCATCTTTTCCTTGTGGATTTCATGATTAACCCTATTTTTCCCTTTCCTTTCTACCTCTTCTCTCATCTTCTCATTGACTACCTCACTTGGGAACATTATTATCATTGTTTTAGTCACATTTGGAACCTTCCATTTCAAACCACATTTGGGACTTTTCAACTTCGTGTCCTTCACACTTTGAATATTTCACTTCCTTGAGCTCTAGTTATGAGATTATCTCCTCTTGATATTGTTAATATCTATTCTAATTTAGAGCTTCCACAATAACACTTACTATTTTTTATTAGTCAATCACTTAAATTAAATAATCAACCACAAAATAGATCATATTTTCTCAATCTACCTTCATACTCTGTCTTTAAACAAGACTCCTTTCAAAAATGTCCTCTTGTTTACTAGAAATATCTTAGCCAATATGTAACACGTAATATAATCATCATTTTAATACCTATATATACTTTCCTAGAGAATCCAAATGTGTGTAATACCAAATGATGTAGATTTAATTCCCTTGTTAGTCAAAATTTGCCTTAACCTTCATTTAGGAATTCTCATTTTGTCATTCAAAACTCATTTCTCATAGTCTCTTTAGGGAAAACATGTATTAATGGATATAATTATCATACAAAAGGATTCATAATATCATGATTTAAAAGTTTTCAAATGCACTTTACATAGTTAGCAAGCCATTCAATATTAAATAAAAACATTCATTGTTCATATATCCACTTTATGTTCATGACAATATTCATAATACATCACTTCCAAAAAGGCCTCTGAATGGGAAATAAAATCACAATGATGGTATAAAAAATATAAAAACATACCTCTATTCTTATCTCACTCCTATCTGACCTTGATTAGGTCACTAACTCAATTCCTCTATTCACTTTTTTCTCACAAGTTCCTTCTTAGTGTTACCTTCTACTAGCCCTATTTTGGGTAATCATCCTTGGTTTGGAGTATTAAAAAAGTTTAAAATAAAATTTAAACTATTTTAAAGGTTATTTTGGGTATTATATCTTCACCATTGGTATCAATTCCACATGCATACCCTTTTTCTCTTTTATCTCAATCCCAAATTAGGCCTATTTTGCATGCATGTCAACTCAGTCACCTCTACGCATGTCTATCTATACATATACACATTTAAACCCATGAAATATATTATCATATATAAAAACCAATATTTAATAAAAAATTTAACATTTTTTGATGGTTAGAAATTAATTTATGGCCTAAACCCTAGTTTAGGGTTTCCTAGACTCTATATTAGGCCAAGAGGACATAAAATTACATAAATCAAACCAAAAACCATTTCAAAGAAAATAAATGGTCAGAATATCTCTATATAGGCTTTGTTAAAAAAATTATTTATTTAATAAAGTCACTATAACCCATACTAATGTTAATTAAATCCAAAGAAGATTCAAAATTACATAACTCAGTCTACAAAATTATGAGTTCTTATACTGTGGGTTTCCAAAGCAAATAAATAACCTAGTTTTGGGTTTAAAACATGAAAATGACATTCATCAAGGTATTAAAAACACATATATACATTTTTAAAACCTTTAAGTATTTTTAATGACCCTTTAATACGTTCATAACGCCAATCTCATAGTGAATATTAAAACACAATCAACTGTATTTAATGGTAATAGCGTTCAAATTCTCACCAGATGGAATAATCACTTGAAATAATCTATTATTATGATTTAAATCACAAAGGTTCACTTTTTATCATTATTATTTCATAAACATAGTCTTTCTTTTCCACTCTTTATACTATAAACTTATTGCAAACAATCAGTACATGGATAAATAGGGTTTTTTTAGTACAATCCTATACAAACCCTTAAAAAATAGTGATGATATATAATTAATATCATTAGTCATTTCTTAAAGTTTTTCACATACAAATACTCACTCCAATCATACATGCATCATCATAACTTCCTTTACTATATGTAATGATCAAACATAGAGTTGTATCTACATGCATCTTTCTTGAATAATCTTGAAATTCCTATCTTGTCATGTAAATATATTTGATAACATGAAAATACATAGTGGTTACATTAATTATTCCTTAAAAATAACATTATTTATTTCTTTATTTTCATATATATAGTCTTAGACTGTTACATAGTCCTTCCTCCCTATTTGGGAAGACCATTAACCAATTCCTCTTTCCTATCTATCCTATTTTATTCACCACATGACTTATATGATCCACACACACTATATATTAATCCTAATATGAGCTATACTTCTATAAAAATATTGATAACAATTTATTAAACTAATAAACTCTTAAAACTCCAAGACCCATGTAGAGTGGCGAACAACAAAATTGTTACCTCATATTTTCAACTTGTCAAATACATTCATATCCATCTTAAGACCTTTCTAGAGGCCTAATAGACCTATTAAAACATTTTTAATTAATTAAATATCAACTATACTCACTTATACCCACAAATACATTAATTTTTTTGAAATTCCCTTTTGGTAGGAAAATTAATTCAAATTTGCATAAACTTAAGACATCTTTTAGACCTTGTGTGAGCATTCCAAGATGCCCCTACATTAGAGATAATCCTTTATGGGGGTGATAAAATTACTTCATCATACAAATATATGATTTTAAGATTCATCTCTACCACTCATGGTTTGCCTAAAATTCTTACCTAAAGTTCTTTCCATTTGTCCCTTAAGAATGAGAATATTTTTCTTTGGGGATGTGTCTAACTACTTGCAAGTTTCAACTCTATGGATAGATAGAGGATGGAAGAAGCAAAATTTTAAATTTATATACCCATCTATAAGGCCATTTTTATTTTTCGTAATTAATATGTTTAAATGTGTTTGTGTGTGAGATTTCAAATTTCTACAATATTATATGATTCTTTAATAAAGAGAGTGTTTTTGTTTTCATTATGAGTTATTTTATGTGTGTGTCCTTCAAAAAGTGTGTGAAACATCCACATGGGAGTAAAGTTGTGATGCACTTATCCCCATAATTTTTATTTGATTCAATGTATCTCCTCACACATGGTAAAAATTATACACCCTAAACAAGTTATATGAAATGTTATCAATAAATGAATATTTTTAAGCCATACCAACATTGTAAATATTTTACTACTATCCTCATTTGTGTAATTTATCTAAATTGGCACAATAATAATGTATCAAAACCTAATTCATGTCCTATTATTAGAATTATTCATTTTACTATCATACACTCTATAATTAATCAACTTATGTTTAGGACACAATAATTAGTTGATTTGTTTCACTCAACTAATTTTCTTCTTCTAAAAATTATTCACACTATGCCAACTCATTTTTTCCTTATATATTGTATTTTAATGGTGGTTTAAAAATAGATTTTGATAAAAAGTGTTTGGTCCTTTATTTTATAACTCCTATGCATCTCAATCAAATCAACATGGTATATCCATAAAATATATGTTTATTAAACATAAAAATAAAATGAAATTTATATTTTTGTAAAGCACTTGGATATAAATTTTATCCCCATAATCATCCTTAACAACTCCTCCACCTTAAAAATAGTGTAGTGTGGTTTAATCATAGGATCTATGTTTGTCAATCTTAAATTCAAAATAAAAATTGTAGTTTTTCAAAATGCTTAGATATATATTTTATCTATATATATATATATATATATATATATTTAAATTTTAATACATGTAATGGTGTTTTATTTTATTAAATGCATATTGATCTTCATTTCCTACATTTTAATATTCATTATAGGGAAATTAATACTCACATATATCACTAGTAGTAGTCATAATATTTTTTAGAGTTAGTTTCTCAAATAACTCACATATATAGACTAACATATGGAGAGATTATAGGGTAGTTTAATGAAAATAGAGATAAGGTGAAAGAGTGTTTTTATGGATTGAAGAAGATTCCTTATTTATAGGATATTATTACACACAAACACACACACACAAAAACACACACACACACACACACACACACACACACACACACACACACACACACACACACACACACACACACACACACACACACACACACACACACACACACACACACACACACACACACACACACACACACATGTATATCTATGATTTCATACAATAATTTAAATTCATAATATAATGAGTGGTTTTTATTATATTTTGTAAACTCTATACAAATATAATACTTGGTATCAAAGTGGGTACTATGTAACAAATATATGGAGTTTTAATTTTTTATGGAAATTTCAACATTTATATTTGTCCTACTGATGACAAGATATTAATAAAATATAATGTTGAAATATTTAGTAATATAGTTTATCAAAAAAATTAATGATTATTTTCTCATCTACTATTCATAGCTTTCTCCTCTCACAATGTCTTATCCCATTAGAAACATGTATTTGGTGCATGCGTTATAGTTTATTTCCTAGCCACATATTATTCATATTATGTCAGCATCATGTGTATCATTTTCATTATAAGTGATGATAAATTACTAACATAGAAGATGGTATTTTTATCCTATTGTTCAAGTTGGAAATATTGCTTGAATGTATATAGAATATCAACACTTAGTTCTATTATAGTTTGTATGTTATACTAATAAGGTTAATCATTTGTTCCTTGTATATTTTATAAACTTAATGTATGTGTAATCCAATTATACAGACTCATGTACATGCTAGTTTCATGACTATATCCTTGCATATGTCAACTTTAAACTTCTATCCACATGCCATTTTCACTAATAATATCAAAAATCAAGAATATAAATAGTTAATTTATGGGTTTATTAATCTATCGATAGAAATATCAATATTCTTCTTCTGTGTCACCATTATTCATTCTATATATATTCTCATTATGTTTATTATTATATATCATTTCATGTCTAATCCAATTAAAGGTGACATCAAAATAATTTTTACATCATTTAATAACTTGTTCAAGATCCTGTTCACCTTTATGACACCTTCCTATATTGGTATTTCAACTCATTATGACATATTTCTTTCAATCACCTTTATGACACCAACACAAACCCCTTTGATTCCACCTCCCATGCCTAGGTTCATTCACTTATGCTAGGTTTAGATTTCATTATAGTGAGATCTTAAGAAAAGTTATATAAATTCAAGCATTTAGTTAGTTTGGTTTGAATTTTAATTTATTAGTGTTTATTATTATTATGGTTAGTGATTATTTTAGTTTTAATCTTGAAGTTAGTCTTGAGTTTTTTTATCATCTTTAGTTTTATAGTTTAGTCATGTCAAAATATCTTTAAGTAATAGATTTATCATCTGTATAGAGTCTTGTTTTTAGTCCATAGTCATTTTTTATGTTGTAATTTTGAAAATCAAAAGTGAAATCTTCTTTTTATAAATGGGAAACATTTTCAGTTGAAACTGATGTCCTTTATTGTTCAAGTGAAACTTTAATTTAAAACTCAATGAAACATATTATAACCATCTATCATAGAATTGGAGTTTCAAGGCATTAGAGGAAAGAGATAATTCAAAGCCTCTCATTAGCCACAAAAAATGGGGTTGTTTCTTGTTGGTGCATTTATTTGTTTTATTTCATTTACTTGTATTTATTATTTAGATTGGTGCACTAATTACTTGTTGTAATTAGTTTATTACATTGATTAATAATTTTCACAAGATAGGATAAGATTTATTAGCTAGTATTCAATTTGGACACCTATCTTCTTACCATGGAGTTTCACTCCACTATTTAGGGTAAGATAGGATAAGATTGCTTAACTAGTCGTTAACTTGTGTTGATCATTTACAGAAGTTTGACACCTATCTTGTTCTTGTTAAGTTATGCTCCACTATTCATGTAGTTAGATATCAAATTTAACTACTCATATTGTGTGAGTTACCTGATCTTTATATTACATGCTTTATTTTATATAAGAAATGGCTATTTATGTATTCATCATCAAATCAATATTGAATTATCAGAGTAATTCATCATATTTTGAGTTATTTATTCATTTGAGTTATTATCTCAAATATATAGTTATTATTTATTACTATTTATATTTTATCTCTTGTTCATGTTTTCTATTAGATTCATTATATCATGTATGTTAATTCTAACATGATAGTAGAGATATCTTGAATTTATAGATTACTAAATATTTAAGAGAAAAATATCTAGATATATGATTAGTTTTATTATTTTGTATACAAGCACAAATTGGAGCTTTATTGAGAATTTATGAGTTCACCATTAAGTTTAGAGTGCTCAATATAGTCAAAACCATCTACAATTTTGTCCACATTAGGCATAAGAGGTGAAATTAGCAAGGGTTTGATCCAAAAGCAGCATGCCCAAATCTAGTGGGTACCTAAAAATTAATGCATTTCTAAGAAAAATGGACCTCATGGTTGAATTTTAAAGGCATAAAAAACTATATATCTATTTAAAATTTTATCCAATTTAGACACAGTCACTGAGAAGGCAAATGTTTTTTGCTCCTAGGTATAGTTGTATAGATTGTGCAGACTATGTAAGGCAAAAAAAATTGATCAAGCCTCATGCATCAACAAGTAGGATTGATATGGAAAATTTAGGATCCCACCCTTTAAACACTAAGAGGTATTTTTGAGTCAACATTTTTTTGAAATAGCTTAAAATTGTGTGCTCTTTGCTATTGTACTTTCAATATTTTTCATATTTTTCTAAAATTTTCCATAATTTAGGTTTTTCAATAGCATCTCTTGCATGTCCTCATTTATACCACTTCAAAGGATCATAAATTTCACTAATGACCTCATATTGAGGTACTTTTTATTTCAAAGTTAATATTTTTCTGAGCATAATGCATTGGTGCAAAACAATTTGTAATAGAATACATATTTTTTTGTACTTTTAGCCTAGATGGCCTAATTGAGATTTTTGTAAACTATAAAAATTATAATCTAGCCTTGAAAATGCACTCAATTATAAATTTTCAATAAAAAATTATTGGGAGGGATAAAACTAAGTAATTTTAGGAGTTTTTTGGTGTGTTATATACTTTGATTTCTAATTTATGATGGTTTATTTCTAATTACATCATGGGGAATCCTACGTTCCCAATATTAACAACATAAAACTATAACACATGGAAGAAAATTATTATAATGTATTAATGATACTAGGATGTATGCCTTACATAAAAACTCTTCTTACTCCACTTACTAATGCAAAAGAGTTACAACACTTTATATTTGAAACTACTAAGGTTATTGGATGCATTCAGTCTTATATGTCTTTAGATTTAAATTTTCATCTTGACAACTATACAAATCCAAAATATGCTTGGGATAAATTAGCATCATTATTTGGAAAAAAATATGAGGTTTATGATTAACAAATTAAAAATGAAATTATTAGTTTGGATCTTAAAATTTATGCTACAATAGAAGACTACATCACTAATGTCATAGATCTTAGATCATAACTTTTTGAATGTAAATTTGATAAAAGCAATATTCAATTGATTTTTAGTGCCTTACATAAATTAGTTCCTAAATATTCATCCTTTGTCTCTATATTTCAGACTCATAAGCTCACATTGGGCACATCATATCAAATGTCCTCCTTTAAGGTATTCTCTAAGATTGTAATAGCTGAAGAAGAAAAATCAAGAGATATGGGTTTAATCAAGTCAACCTCAACACAAGTAATCTTTAACATAAGCATCAAATATAGGTTCAAGTAAAAATAAGTAGAATAATTCACATAAATATAATAATAAATGGAAAAAATCTTCCTCATAAGGAGATTATAAATCCACTAATAAGAAAGGGGATTCACAAAAAAAAATTGACACTCCTTGCTATTATTGAAGAGAAGGGGTTTCATAGTGAACAAGATTTTTGGAAGAAATAGATTGATGACCTTAAGGGTCTTCTCAAGAAGAATGACATCAATCAATACTCTTCAAAGGATTATTCCAACCCTTTAAATTTATGGAAAGGGAAAGCTATGGCACTAGTTGCACTACAAAATTTTCCCAAGTCATGGGTATTTGACTCAGGTGCTTTACACCATATGGGTTTTGATCAAGAAAAAATTTCTAGATTAGAACCAATTTCCTTGCCTCATGTTCTCATAGGTGATGATTCTAAGTTATATGCCATAGGAAAAGGTATTGTTGATATTGATAGTGGTATATTTGATGATGTCCTGTATGTGCTAGATTTATCAACTAACCTTCTCTCTATCTACCAAATCAATCACTTTCATACTGGTAGGAATGTTGAGTTCATCAATTCTATATCAATCAAAAAAATTGAGGATAATGCCTTAGTTACAATTGGAAAATTTGATAATAAAACTTGGATTTACTCAATATTCCTCTACAAATATGTTCTCACACACTAATTTAGTGAGCAAGTTATGCCATAAAAGGTTTGGTCATCTGAACTACTTGTATTTACAATAGCTTAGTCAATAGGATATGGTTATAAGACTTCTAAATATTTATTTTTTAGGTGGTGTATGTCATGGTTTTGCCTTAGGAAAACATATAGAGTACAAGTTTGATAAAGGGAAGGCTTGAAGGGTTATACAAGTCCTCAAACTTGTTCATAGTGATTTAGCAGGTGCATTACCTACTTTGTCTTTTATTAAAACCCATTATGTTATCATATTTATTGAAGACTATTCTAGATATACTTGGGTTTATTTTTTGAAACTAAAGAGTGAAGTATTTGATAGATTTATAGAGTTTAAATCTCTAACAAAGAAATAATATGAGAATTATGTCAAGATCCTCCACACCGATAATGGGAGGAAATATGTGAACAAACAATTTGAAAAATTCTATGCTATTGAAGGAATTAATATTTAACATCTAATTACATACACATTTTAGTATAATGGTGTAGAAATAAGTATGAACAAATTATTAAAAGAGATGGCAAGTTGTATGATTAATGCAATATCATTTGTACTTGAGTACTAGGTAAAAATGATTAATTGTGATGCATATATATAAAATAGAGTTCCTCATAAAGATTTAAAGGGGATAACACCTCTTGAAGATGAGTACAATAGGAAGCTAGAAGTACATCATTTTAGAGTCTTTGATATTCCATCAGGTTATCACATACCTTCAAAAAAGTGCCACGCTTTAGAACAACAAATTTATACTTGCATATTTGTGGTATATCATGATGGTGTTAAGGGATATATGCTCATTGATCAAGATTAACATGAGCTTATTATAATGATAAGTGTTTACTTTGAAGAAATTCACATATAATTATCTTATAGAATTTCTCACTATTCTTCCTTAGAAGAATTAGATAGTAGTGATAATGATACCCTTGATTCATCTACTCATAGGGATGATGAGGTAATACCTTCATAATCAAGTTTAGTATGTTAGATTATAGTTATTCCTCCTCCTATAGTTCCTCACCCAATGATGCCTTTGTGGGATAGATATACTTTGGAAGATGTAGACCCTCTTATTGGTGATCCATTAGATAGAAGGAGAACACGGTCACAACATGATCTTACACATTTCTACATTATGACAACTTCCAATCCATAGTGTTTTCAAGAATCCACAAGGATATTTGATTGGGATTCAACAATGGAAGAATAATATGACTCATTGATTAGGAATAACACTTGGGATCTTGTTCCTCTTCTTAGGGGTAGAAAATTAATATGACATATCTAGATATACCAGACTTATTTTTTAATAGATAGAAATATTGATAAGTATAAAGCATGATTAGTGGCCAAAGGTTTTTCCCAAGTGGAAGGCATTGAATATACAAAAAACTTTGCACCTATTATTAGATGAATTCCATTTGATTGATAATAGCTATTGGTGAAGCTCATGATTGGGTTGAACATTAGATGGATGTGAAGATCACATTTATTCATAGGGGTTTATTCAAGATTATTCATTAGTGTGCTTCCTGTAGAAGTATCTCTATGGTCAGAAACAAGCCTCAAGGCATGGTATTCTAAGATGGAAAAAATCTTTCTCTTAGTTGGGTTCTTGAGATGTTACTCATATATAAAAGTCCAAATTATGTGGTAGGAGGATTCACTATTATACTTGGTGCTCTATGTTGATGATATCATTATTATAGGGAACAAAACATACATCATCAATAGTGTTAAGACTACACTTCATGATAGGTTTTCTATGATAGACATGGGCCTATTACATTATTTTCTTAGGATTTAGATAGTGCAATCTTCTTTTGGGATTACTCTTTCATAGCCTAAGTATGCCATGTACTTGTTATTTCAATTTCACATGGCTGATTGAAGGGTTGCACTGACTCCTTTCTTATCTAGAGTTAAACTTGAGGTTTATTTTTCCACTCTCTTGGTTGATGCCATATTATATCACTAGCCTGTAGGCATCTTCATCTATCTGATTTATATATGGCTTGATATTTCATATGTAGTTGGCATAGTTTCACACTTTATGTAAACACCATATGAATTTCATTAGAGAGCCACCAAGTGCATTTTGAGCTACAATAAAGGTGCTATCAGATGTGAGATTCACTATATAGTAGGTATAGTTTCACATTTGATGGGATACATAGATTCTGATTGGGTTGGTGATTCTGATGATCATAAGTGTTTCTATATGATTTTACTTTTACATTCAAAGAGAGAATAAGAAACTAAGAATAAATGGTCTAAGGCTTGTATGTACCTAGATGTAGTCATGCGCACCATAATCCAGACGTCGTGAGAACTCCTCTTTGGTTGTGGAGGATGACACCGGAAAAAGAAAGAGACTAAAACATGAAAAGGTGTTAGATGAGGAGATGGTGGGCTACCAAGCAAAAGCTTAATCCCAAAAGAAAAAGCTTGAGGGATGTCAACCCACCGACTGATAAAAATAATGTGTGATAAAAAGCAAAATGATAGAAAGACTGAAATGATTAAAGACTAAAAAGGAAATGGAAGCAAATGCTTACCTGAATGCTGATATCGGCCTGGTCACAGTCGTCAGCGTCGGTGGTTCTACTGGCGTCAGTTGGTAAAGGTCTACCAACGTCAGTTAGTATGCCAACATCAGTGGGGGCAGTGGTCTCTATGGCTGACGTCGGTTAGGACAGTAGGCTTTGGACGAGGTCTGGTCAGGTCTGGACAAGTTTATGGTCTGTGGATGGGTTTGAGAAGGATTTTGGGTCTGGGTAAGGGTCTGAGAAGGGCTATGGGTCTGGTTGAATGGTTTGAGAGTCTGTACAGAGGTCTGGGGTAATGGATATAATGTCAAAAAGAGATAGAGGAGGCCAACAGGGAGATAAGGATTTGGGTCTGGTTTGAAAGTGCTGAATGGGAGCTAATAGCTAATACATTTCTAGATCATTGAAATGAAATAAGGAAACATTCTTATCTCATACCTGTTGAAGAAGAAATGTTGCTGATGGGTTGTACCTATTGCTGGTACTACTAGTGTGAAGGTCGTGTTGCTGGTGAAAGCTGATGCAGAGTACCTATTATTGCGATAGCTGGTGTAGAAGCCTGCTATGTGTCCCTGAGAGAGAGAGTGAGAGGTTTGATGGTTAGTGGATTGATTGATTAGATTGCTAGATTCAAGAGTCAGATGAAGAGTAGGGGCCAAGGAGGATAACAGACGTAGAAAATTGTTATGAAGGAAACTGATGTCGGTAATACCGTCAACGTCGATCGACAGTTGACCGACGTTGGCAGCTGGAAGGCAGGAAAAAGGCTAAAAATAGCCTTTCATCCATTTTCCCAACTGCCGGGTTTAAATGGCGGGGTAAGAAATAGTCGAGAAGGGTTAAATGGGTGTGAGGATGAGGAATAGGTCATAAATGGGTCATGGGGGGATGAAGGGAATCTAAATAAGGGCATCCTAGGGTGGTGAGGTGGTAAGGGAGAGAGAATAATTAACTTAAAATAAGATAATTATTTCAAATTAATAAGACATAGGATAGGAGTGGTTAAGAGGACCAAGGGGGAGAGAAGGGGAGGATGACCAAGGGAGTAGACATGATTTTAGTGTCTACATTTGCCCCTTTTTGTCTTGTTGGTTGTTCTAGATGAATTGCAAGACAAAAATAAGAGTTGATTACCCTAGGTATGGGATAAGGTTGATTTTGTCTTGTTGGTTGTTTAAGTGAACTGCAAGACAAAAACAAGAGGATTGGTTGCCCCGATTATGGATGAGGTATCCCCCCTCAAAGTAGGAGTTGAGGGAAGGGAACTTGGAATCAGGTGCTGATTTGACAGAGAGTGGATGGAAAAATAGTGAGTGTGAATGTTACAATAGTTGTGATTGTGCGTATACCACTGCACGAGATGGTTAGGTCAAATTGTCACAGGCAAGGGTCGAGGAGTGCCAAAATTGAAGTAACCGGGCCCCAACATTTGGTCATAGCTGATCAAGTTATTCAATCTAAGTTGTAGCTCCAATGGTCATCATGTTTCAGGTATCCTAGGCTCAGGAAGTGCTCCTGGAAACAGGAAGAGTCACAAGTAGTAGGGATCAACCAACTTGCGATCCTATACTTGTGAGGGTCAAAAATATGGGCTACACACAATTTTACTAACCAGTCGTGGGGTAACATACATGAAAAAACAACCAAGGCAGCGTCGTCTTGGAAGTGGTCAGGGTCGGAGGAGATAGTCATGATCTCCATGGTCATTGGTCGAGGTGGATGGATGGATGAAAGAAAGTGGCTGAGCTAACCTCAGAACACTAAGTGCTGCCTACATAGCCCCTGTGGTGAGCGCCTCAGGACAATGTAGTTTTCCCTAAAGGGGAGGAAGAGGGTCGAAGGTATGGATTGGTCTTGGTCGAGGTCAAGGTCATGGTCAAATGATTTGGCAAAGGAAAGAATGGTTTGTCCATCAAGGAGACGAACAAACAAGGGTGGTTGAGTTAACCCTAGAAGACAGTCGTGTCATCTAAGTGCTACCTACATAGCCCCAGTCTTAGGGCCTCAGACCAATGTAGTTCAGACGAAGAGACAAAATGAGTGATGATTGGTGTGGTCAGGTGTTGAAATGATGAGGAGAAAAAGATGTTACAGCCTTTTCCAAATGATGTAATGGTGTATTCTATAACATCGGTCGAGGGGTCTTTCATTCCTAGCAATTTCCATAGGCGTGATAGATGTATGCTAAAAATGAATTAAGGGCTATTCATACTTCAGCAAGTATTGGTTTATGCTTAACATAAATGGAGGTTGGTTGATAGTTTCCATGTGTATTGGTGTCCATAGAAACTATATGAAATGGACTATGATGATGTTGGTGGTCTGAAAATGTTGAGGTTGGTTTGGTTTGAGAAAAATAATTTCGTTGAATGTGACAAAAGTGCAAAAGAAGTGAAAGGCATATTCACCCGTTCATTGACAAGGACCAAAATGACAGTATAGATAGGGGTTATTAGAACAAAAGCCCCATTCATGCATGACGTCATTGACCATAGGTTGTGTTAGAGAGGTAATCAAATCACTTTGACATTAAAGTGAGCTTGAAGTCCCTTGAGCAGGTGATAGGAGGAGGATAGGGTAACCCATTTTAGAGCAGAGATAACTTTGCCCTTTTTTATAGGAGACCCTGAGACAACTACAAGCCAAGTCCATGACCCGTTTTTTTTTTTTTTTTTTTTTTTTTTTTGAGCAGACTGATCAATGCAAGAAGTCTACATAGAGATGTCATTTTGCTTGGTGGTCATTTGTGAAGCTGATTAATGTGGGAAGCTTCTAAAAGAGTGTTGTTTGTAGCAAGATTTAGTCATAGCCATCCTTCAAGGGAGTGGTCTATATGTTTGATTTTTTATATATATGAGGGTTTTGAATAGCTATCCTTCAAGGGAGCAGTCTATTAGCTATAGAATTGATAGTACAGCTATCCTTCGAGGGAGCAGTCTACTTTTTGATTTTGTGACCTTGGATATTTTGACATCTTGATTTTATAGTTTTGAATTTTTTTTTTGATTGGAATTTTGGTCATGGAATTGACTATAGAGGTTTAAAGGGTTTCCCTTTTATTAGGATGAAGCATTCATGCTTGATAAGAGGGTTAGGATTGAGGGTTAAAGGAGATAGGAATGACGGTGACAGAGACTGCTCAAGGGATCGAGCTCAAGTTAGACGTCAAGTGAATAATTACTTGACTAACAGTGGACTGGTCAAAGATGCAAGGCATAAAAGGGGCTCAGGTTCTGACAAAGTCCTGACCCATGATTGTGTTATGATGTAAGGTCCGAATCAATTAGGAGCAAGCTTGCCCCATTTGCTTCGTTCCAAATTGGTCACATGTTGATTGATGTTGAAGGAGTTGGTTGATGTTTGGTCGAAGTGTGGGGTCGATGCTAAAGAAATTGGTTGATATTTGATCAAGGTTTGATTGAGGTCAGTTTGAATGTTTGGTTGAATGTTTGGTCGAGGTCGGGTCGACGATCTGGTTGAGGTTGGGTTGAATGTTTGGTCGAGATCGGGTCAAGGTTTAGGATTAAAAGAGTGATTGATATTTGGTCGAGACAGGGTTGAAAGGTTGGTCAAGGCTTGGATGAAGGTTGAATTCCCCCAGCAGCTAGGGAGAATGTTTGATAGATTGGTCAAGGTCAGTTGAGGCTTGGTGGTCAGATTGAATATGTTGATGTTGAATAAGGGGTTAAATGTATCAAAGGGACCATAATCAGGCATGGAGATCCCGATTTAGGTGATGAGGCTTGAGAAGCATGGGTCGGTGTTGATGATTTTTTGAAGGGGTGTTTAAGAGGATCCTTGATGAGAAGGGTATCCTTTTTTTGGTGTTGACAAATGACTACTTTCAGAGCACAACAACACTCAGTGTCATGTCTCAGAGTGTGGTGATAATGATAGAATTTAGAGTTATCGAACCAAGATGGTCTTGATCTAAGAGTTGATGAGTGGGGCAGTGTTGAAGGTTTGTTGACAATGTGGTCAAGAATAAGGGTGTATTTCTCCAAGCATTGGTGAATGACAACCTTGAGGGCATAACAATGCTCAGTGTCGTGCCCAGGCGTGCAATGATATGCACAAATCTGAGTGTCGTCGAACCAGGGCGGTTTTGGTCTGAGGGATTGATATGGTTTAAGAGGCAGGAGATTGATGCAAGAAGACTGCAACAAGTGCCGTAATAGTAGGGCATAACAACCTGCTAATGGGTCTAGATGTTTTGTTGTAGTGGGGGTTGATGACTTTGGTTTGAGAGGCGTAAGAGGCATTGGTCGTACCATCATTTTCATGGGTGGTGTAACCACACGTGGAGATGTCACTTTGGTGGTTATAGGTGTTGGATGTTTTGGAGTAAATATATGTTTGATGGGTTGAGAGAGTAATGGAGGTGACTTGCCTCTATGAGGTATGGGGGTAGGAAGCACCCCTATTAAAGTGGATAGATGCGGGCCCAAAATTGAAGGTAATGATGAAGGTGGGGGAGGAGTCCTCTGGTGTGATTTAATGGCCTTCGTTGGTTTGGGTTGAGGGCCACTATTGTACAAGGCGAGGTTAGATACGGGTTTGGGTTCAGATGTGGACGGAAGTGAGTGAGATGTAGCAATCTCAAGCAAAGGGCAAGAGGAAACTGTGATTGGGTCTTCCTCAGTCAAAATGGGTGAAGAGACTGGTTCTTCTCTTGGTGGAGAAGAAATAGGAGAGTGTGGCTCTGTAGTTGGATAGAGCGTAGGAATGGTCATGGTCTCGATGTGTGGTCTAGGCATGGGGAATGTATGATCCCCCATTGATGACAAGAAGGATGAGGGTGAGGCAGCCGGTGTGGGTGCCATCAAAGCATCCTCCAATATGAGAGAGGTTAATGGAGGACTAATAGGAGAAGAAAGTTCTTCATCCTATGGAGGAGGAATAGGGGAAGAAGAGTCTTCCACTTGTGAAGGAGGTTGGTTAGGGACAAGAGAAAAGTCAGTGTCGACCATGCGTATATTATGGTCTTGAGGGTTATTGGTCATGGTCTGGACATTGTTTTGAGTAGGTGGGTGATTAGGAAAGGGTTGTTTGAAGATGTCAATGTGTTGGTTGGGTGGGTCATTTGGGTTGTCCAAGATGAGATCGCCCTTGTCTAGCATGTCTTAGATGATGTTTTTGACGGTTTGACAGTTGTCCGTGTCATGTCCTTTGACACGGTGATAGTTGCAAAAGTCATTCTCCCTGTACCATGTAGGGATAGGTATTGAGGGGTTGAATTGAAGTGGTTGGATTGAAGGGAGATTGAGGACCCCCTGTTTGACAAGATTTTCCAAAATGAAAGCGTATGATTCTCCAAGTGGAGTATATGAACATTGGATGTACCATTGTTGGAATTTTTTGGTGATGCTTGGAGAGGTAGAAGGTTTAGATTGGTCGGTTGTTGTCAAAGATGGTGATCTAAAGATGACAGTGTTTGCTGACCCCTTAGACTGGGAGTGGCCAGAAGAAGGTTTGGATGAAGAAGGGTCATTAGATTTTGTGTTGTCATTATGAAATTTGACCTTATTTTCATCGATGGCACAGAGTTCAAGCTTTCTTGCCATGGTGAAAGCTTTGTCAAAAGTACAGAATGTTTGGATCTATAAGGTAGAAGAGATGTTCTTAGCACATGCTCAAGAAAAGAGCTCGATGAGCTCAGGTTGAGGCAAGGAGAAGGAGAGCTAGTTAATCAAGCCTCTCCAACGGGTGACAAAATCGACTATGGATTCGTCATCAAATTGCCTGATGGAATAGAGGTCTGTGATTGAGACTTGTTTAATGATGTTGATAGAAAAATGGTTGAGAAAGAATTGGGTGAGTTGAGCAAATGAAAAGATAGAATGTCTGGTAAGAGAGCTATACCAGTCAAGGGTGGGGCCAGAAAGTGACATGGGGAATGTGCATAGAAGTAATGCATCATCATGGGCTATGAGATAGCAAGCATGTCTGAATGCTCGAAGATGTTTTTGTGGGTCCTCCTTACTTTGAAAGTTAGTAAATTTAGGGAGTTCCCACTAGTTGGGGTATGGTCGGATGGGCACAAAAGGATGAATGGGCTCATTGCAAATTTGGTCATAAGAAAGGACATTGTGTGAACCAAAAATAGAGGTCTCGAGACTAGACATTTTGTCGATCAGCATTTTGATTATGTCAGCTGACAGATTGGTAGGTGGGGAACCCCTAGGTTGTAGGGCACTTGAAAGAGGTTAGAGGAGGCATATGACATGGTTGGTTGTGCTTGTGTAGGCACAACATATGGGTAGTGTGTCATAGGGATAGATGTCATGGCCAAAGAGGCTTGTGCCATGAAGTTGGAGGACACAAATTGACTAGATACCGCTAGAGGTGGTTGAGTGGCAGCACTAGTAAAAGGATAGGTTGTCACTCTCGCTTGTATAGGTGCAAGAGTGGGCGAGGTCGAGACAATCAAGTTTTGGTATGGTGTAGAAATCAGTTGAATTGTGTGATGTTGAGGGGGTAATGACACCTCGATGGAGGTAGGTTCGAAAATAGATGGGGAGGCCAAACTTTGCGTATTGGCCATGCTCGAGTGACTAGTCAAGATAATAGGTTGAGTTATGATGGGTTGGGTAGCGGATGATGTTGATGTCATTACCGTTGCAAGTGAAAGGTCCCACATTTGGTTTCTTGTGAGATAGTTTTGGATGGCTTTGACATTGAGGTCCAAGAATATTTTAAAATCTTGGTCCCCTTCAGGGACAATGGGGGTCTAAGTTGGGGTCGGTCGAGTAGGAGTTCTTTCAGTCTCTGAGTGGAACTCCATTATAGGACTAGTTATGGATGGGGAAGGTGGAAGCGGTTGATGCCTCACATGGTAAAGAAAAGCCTTGGTTTGACTGCATGTCAAAACCATTCAAGGCAAAAGGTTCAAGTTTTAGAAACTATGTTTTTTTAGTTTCAGAAACTCAAAATGTGGTTTTTGGCAAAAAAAGGGTCAGGTTTTGAGGCTGCTATTTAAAAAAAAAAGGACTGTGATAGTGACCATCATCGGTTGAAAAACTGATGTTGGTGATATCAGATGGCCGACGTCAGTCAGATAACTGATGTCGGCGAGGAAAGGTTGCCAACGTCAGTGGTAAAACCGATGCCGGTGACTGTGGTTTCTAGAAACCCAAAAGATTTGAGAGTTTTTGGAAAAAAGGAAGAAGAACGTCCTCACTAGCTCAAACAAGCAAATAAGAATAGAAAAATAGAGATGGAAAAAGGCAGAACCTAAGCGTTAAATCCTAAGAATCAACTTTTAGAATCTTGTGGCTTATGCCTTAAAGTGATGTTTGGGAAGATTGGCTTTTGAGACGGGTCCCAGAAGAGGTAGTCTATGGATGGTTTCAAGTTTGTTTAGGTGCTCAAGAGTCTTGGTTAGGTTCGGTACGTGTCCTGGTGCTAAGGAGCAAGCTCCCCTCACTTCACAAACCCAGTGATAAGCTGGTCTCGCTTAGCCAAAATATACCTTCCCTAGAGATTATCCTCTGCTAGAGAACGGAGTGGGATTTCCCCTTTGTGATGAAATCCAAGTGGGATTGCTAGGGAGGGGTAAGGTATCTGCTAGGGGATGAAATCCTAGTTGGGCCTTGTCTCAAGTAATATTGATGTTTGATTTGTGCAGGTGATTAGGTTGTTAACATAAGTGTGATTAATTCATGATGCGGTCTAATTACTAGATGTGGACTAAGAAATGCAAGCAAGTAGAAATGAAATGCAGTGTGTTTTAAGCCCAAGTCAAAATGTTAGTTTGTATGAAGACAAATGGAGAAAGGGGTGAAGAGTATGATTTTTGACTAGTCTATGATGCAAGAAAAGAAAGAAGAGTTCTTTTTAATCCTGCTTATGATGTCTTTTGGAAGATAGAAGAAAGAGATGAAAAGGAGAATCCTAATACACCCTATATGAATAGAAAGAAAAGAACCCAAAGAAGACCCTAGGGTCCCATCAAGCGTGCCATAATGTTTCTATATGATTTCACTTTCACATTCAAAGAGAGGATAAAAAACTAAGAAGAAATGGTCTAAGGCTTGTATGTACATGGATGTAGTCATGCACACCGTAATCCTGACATCGTGAGAACTCCTCTTTGGTTGTGGAGGATGACACCTGAAAAAGAAAGAGACTAAAACATGCAAAGGCGTTAGATGAGGAGATGGTGGGCTACCAAGTAAAAGCTTGATCCCAAAAGCAAAAGCTTGAGGGATGTCAACCCACTGACTGATAAAAATAATGTCTGATAAAAAGTAGAATGATAGAAAGACTGAAATGATTAAAGACTGAAAAGGAAATGGAAGTAAATTCTTACCTGAATGCTACTGTCAGCCTGGTCACAGTCACTAGTGTCAGTGGTCCTACCGACGTCGGTTGGTAAAGGTCTACCGACATCGGTTAGTATGCCAACGTCGATTGGGGCAGTGGTCTCTGTGGCTGGCGTCGGTCGGGGCAGTAGGCTTTAGATGAGGTCTGGTCAGGTCTAGGTAGGTTTATGGTCTGTGGATGGGTTTGAGAAGGATTTTGGGTTTGGGTAAGGGTTTGAGAAGGGCTATGGGTCTGGTTGAATGGTCTGAGAGTCTGTGTAGAGGTCTGGGGTAATGGACAGAATGTCAAAAAGAGATAGAGAAGGCCAATAGGGAGATAAGGATCTGGGTCTGGTCTGGAAGTGTTGAATGGGAGCTAATAGCTAATACATTTCTAGATTATTGAAATGAAATAAGGAAACATTCTTAGCTCATACCTACTAAAGAAGAAATGTTGTTGATGGGTTGTACCTATTACTAGTGTTGCTGGTGTGAAGGCCTTGTTGCTGGTGAAAGCTGATGCAAAGTACCTATTATTGCTATAGCTAGTGCAAAATCCTAGTGTGTGTCCTTGAGAGAGAGAGAGTGAGAGGTCTGATGGTTGGTGGATTGATTGATTAGATTGCCAGATTCAAGAGTCAGATGAAGAGCAGGGGCCAAGGAGGATAATAGACGTAGAAAACTGTTATGAAGGAAATCGATGTTGGCAATACCGCCAACATCGGTCGACAATTGACTGACGTCGACGGCTGGAGGCAGGAAAAAGGCTAAAAATAGCCTTTCATCCATTTTCCCAACTGTCGGGTTTAAATGACGGGGTAAGAAATGGTTGAGAAGGGTTAAATGGGTGCGAGGATGAGGAATAGGTCATAAATGGGTCATGGGGGGATGAAGGGAATCCAAAGAAGGGCATATTAGGGTGGTGAGGTGGCAAGGGAGAGAGAATTATTAACTTAAAATAAGATAATTATTTCAAATTAATAAGACATAGGTTAGGAGTGGTTAAGAGGACCAAGGGGGAGAGAAGGGGAGGACGACCAAGGGAGTAGACACGATTTCGGTGTCTACAATAAGTCTACTTATAGTTACAATTTTCACTTTAGATCTAGCCCCATTTATTGGTATATAAAGAAGCAACATGTTATTTCTCTTTCATCTACAAAGGCTGAGTATCATGGCATTGTTAATGCAACTATTGAGACTATTTATCTTTAGAATATTCTCACTAAGCTTGGAGTTCCATTTTAGAAGCCATTAGTCATCTACCACAACAACCAAATCACTATCTAAATCTTGAAGAAATTGGTTCATCATCAGAGAACCAAACACTTAGAGATACATATGCACTTCATCCAGGAGTTGATCTAGGTAGAGATCATTGATATTCAATAATATCCTATGGAGGAGTAGATTATAGATATTTTCACCAAACCTTTCACTAGGATTAAGTATCTTTAGTTGCTATCTCTTTTGGGGGTATGAGCATCATTTATGTAGGGGACATTAGTTATTCTGGAGGGGTCTCCTAGAATTTCATTTTGAGGAGTTTTTTTCCTTTAGTTTTCTCCTTTCCTCATATATTTATATAGAGTACCTAATATGGATACACATTGATGGGATTCTTATATGCATAGCCCTACCTAAACTTTGCTTATGGAGGGGTGGTGTTGGTGAATTTATTTGCTTTATTGCATTTATTATTTAGATTGGTGCACTAATTACTTATTTTAATTAGTTTATTATGTTGATTAATAATTTGTACCAGAAAGGATAAGCTTGCTTAGCTAGTAGTCAACTTAGACACCTATCTTGTTACCATGGCTTTACACTTCACTATTTAGGATAAGATATGATAAGATTGTTTAGATACTAATCAAATTATGTTGATCATTTACAAAATTTTGATTCCTATCTTGTTATTATTGAGTTTTATTCCACTATTCATGTAGTCAGATATTAGTTAAACTACATGTGTTGTGTGAGTTCCCTGATCTTTATTTTGCATGCCTTGCTCTATATAAGTAATGGCTATGTGTGTATTAATCATTAGATCAATATTGAATTATTAGAGTAATTCATCATATTTGAGTTATTTATTCATTTTATTTATTGTATCAAATATATAGTTATTATCTATTACTACTACTATTTTATCTCTTGTTCATGATTTCTATTAGGTTCATGAGATCTTGTATTCTAATTCTAACATTTCTTCTATAGTGATATGTGTTTTTATTTTTCTTGATTATGTTAAAATAAGTGGTAAAATTCATGTTTTATAAATATTTTACTTAATTCAGAACCAATATGTATTAGAGATACAAGAGTAAAGGTTGAATAGAGGAAAATTATTTTTAGTAGATCCCACACTAACTAGGTTGATGAGTTCTCATTAATTAATGGTTGATGAGACATAGATGATTCTTGTTTGGAGTTCCCACACTGATTAGGTTAATATTTTGCTATTAGTGAATGGTTTATGAGAGGCATGTTATTTTTTTGTTCCATTTATACCATCATATATTCCTTTAAAAACATATTCCCATGTAATTACTAAGGGAGAGAAATGTTATGAAAACTATTAATCACATGTACTGTTATGTATAGTTAGAATATTTTTTAAAGTGAGTTATGAGATAATATTTGTGTGAATGAGGTTCTAAGAAAACTCACATATATTTATTAGCATATGGAGATTTATAGGGTAGTTGTGTGAAAATAGAGAATGGGTGAAAGAGTGTTTGTAGGGAATGAGGAAGGCTCCTTGTTTATATGATATTTTTTCCTATTTTTTTTTTTTAATATTTATGGTTGTACAAAATAATATAAGTTTTTAATATAATGAGTGACTTCTATCGCATTCAATTTTTAGTATAGTTATTTTTTTGTTCGATTTTGTAAACTTTATCCAAATATAATACTTAATTTCCTACATTTTGATCTTAATTATCTACATTGTGATTAGATTTGTTTATGTGGTGTTATATTGCATTCCAAAGTTCTTACTATATTAATAAATTAAATAAATATAATTCATAAAAAATAATAATGTCATATAAGAGGTAAAATTATATACAAAAATTATAATAATGTATGATTCATATGAATATGTCAAATAATATGTAAGTGTATCCAAATTATTCCATAATGACATAAAATATGGGCCATCAACATACAATCTAGACCATATAGATATATTAAATAGCCATATAAGAACATCAATTTGGCCATATTATCATATAATGTGGACCTATTAATTGTAAAAAAAATCCATATTGGCATGTACAAAATAAATTATGACTACAATTACCGTTAGCACTACATCTAACTCTCATGTTGCTTAGTGCCTCCAAATAAATTGTGTCCCATCACCATACATGTAAAACCTGTGCTTTTGGATGTATCATTACAGGGGTATATTCTCCTCTTATATTTTAAAGGATTAAATATCTAAGAAATAACCTCAAAATTCATTTGTCTCTAAACAACATAAAAATTATAAAATAATGTATTAAAATTTTATATGGTAAATGATAGAATTGCCAAGAAACAAAATTTTTAAAGGTGTTTCTTGAGTCACTAAAGGGTTTGTTAAGGATAGAGGGCCTCAAATATATAAGTGATGGTGAATCATATGGATCATATATATAGGGTTATATTTATGTGCATACAAATATAAATGTGATGTAGAGTATCATTACTTTAAGTTTGAAAAAACAATTTTACTATATGTTTTCTCAATAGCCTCTGTGTTTTAATCAAGTGATGTTAAAAATATGTTGCATTTTGGGATATAAATGCATCATCAGTCACATGATTTTGTGATCCAACCAAGTAATTAATAACATCTCAATTATCTAAACAAGTAATAAATGAAAAAGGTCAATTACAAATCAATTAAAAGTAAATCCATTTAATATAAATATAGATTATTCCTTCTACATAAAAAGAGATAGACAATAATAGGGAACTACAATGCTAATTGAAATGATATCATTAAATTTTATTATCCTATATGGGTTAATAATAGTGTTTATCATATAATATATACAAAAATATAATGAAATATAAAAATTAAAACTTACTAATAATTTTTCAATTTAATTTCCCAAATAATTGTAGGGTATTGTAGTCCTAATAATAGTCTCAAAAATAGAATCTAAACTAGGTGGGATACCTAGAATATATGTTATCATCTATACAAACAATAAAAATTAAATTTAAAATATTTATAAATTAAGTTAATATAAATTAAAATATAAACTTATTGTTCCTTTACATGTACATAAATAAACTATCATTAGTTAGTTATGTGAATACACAAATGAAGTAGATAAGTATTTCATATCTAATTGTGTCTCAAATTCAGGTGGTGAACTAAAAATTGCATATACTAATGTCTACTATTGTCCTTATCTATTTAATTAACTATATATGAAATATACTATACCATTTTTCAAATGTGTTGAATAAATGTAGATGACATATATTATTACATACTAATGTCATTACATATGTGTTTAATATGTGTGTGTGTGTGTGTGTGAGTAAATAGAAATTGCATATATTCATGTCTACTATTGTCCTTATCTATTTAATTAACTATAGATGGAATATACATTTTCAAAGGTGTTGAATAAATGTAGATGGCATATATTATTACAAACTAATGTCCTTACATATGTGTTATATATATATATATATATATATATATATATATATATATATATATATATATATATATAAGTAAGTATTCCTATAAGATTTGAAGATGTAACCCATCTATGTCTAACCTAACAAGGTCATATAGTACAATTATTACCACATGATGTGAAATTATGTATAATAAATTTAGGATTCATGGTAGCTATGACACCATGTTAAGCATCAATATTAGTAAAGACACTACTATATGTTCCACCACTTGTAGCCTATGTACAACTCATTTGTGTATGCATCCCATGGCCAATGATAACTTGTGTGATATTATAACTACCTCAATGGTTTACATACATGTAGTATGATGTAATATTTTTTGTATGGAAGTATGTTTTATGATCTTTGTATTTCTTATCAATGGTTTTGGTCATGTTTGGCACTAAGTTTATTAAATGAAGACCCACCTCCCATACCTTGGGATGCCTTCATGTTAAAATATTTTGAGATTTATTTTATAATAAAATAAAAAGAAATATTTATCAAAAAATATAATGAAACCTCATTATTATTGTACAGAGGCTCATTAAACACCATCCACCACCTAAGAAAAATAATTAATCTTTCTATTAATACAATAATCAATGACAATGTGTTTGTGAATTTTTGGTGGTAGTCTGATGGTTTTAGGCATATAAAATAAATCACATACATATTATTATTATTATTATTATTATTATTATATTAAAATTGATCATAATAATATTATTTCAATACATGTCTTTGATGTAACATTGCATCAAGTTGGAAAATGACATTTATCATTTCATTGTAAAGGCCTCCAATGTATCTACAAGTTAATTGTGTGAATTATGTTTTTAAGATTCACACAAACTATTGATGATAATTTTCAATTGTATCCATTTTAAATTATAATTTTTATATAATTATGATTCTTATTATGGAAAGTCAAATTTTTTTGGGGTTTTCATTAGGTTTTTATTAGAGGTTTTCTTCAAGAAATGGGTCCATCAAGTCAAAAATATAAAATTATTAAATCAAACATTTATATTAGGTTTTATTCAATCAAGGATTTCATGAGAGAAATTTAATCTTAATTTCAATACCCTCTTACCTTGTGATTATTATTAAAAAATGCATTAAAAAAACATTCATTTAAAACCCTACACTTTTCGTAAGGAAGAAAAAATATAATTGGGATCATGGTGAAAGTGTGGAATCTTGGTAGGGGGTGTTTTGAAATGAATATCATGCACACCATCTTTTGTTTCTCTTTAATTGTGAGAAAATATTATTTGGGTAAATAAAAAATGGGTTTTTTATGTTATGATTTTCTTATGTATTGATAAAGGCCATACACCCTTTGTGAAAAAGGGTGTATGCCATATACATTTTGTAACCACACTTAGACCTTTGGGTAGATTTTCTTTAACAAATGTCTTATTCCTTTTTAAAAAGGGCACTCACTCTTTATGAAAAATTAAAAAGACATTAGGAATGGCCCCATTTGTGTCCTAAAAATTTTTGCATTCACCCATAAGAAAATGTATAGGTTCGTAATTTATGTTTTCCCCAATTATAGTTTTAAGAAAAATAATAAACAAACTATTAAAACTAATAGATATAATGAAATTAATAAACTATGCATTTTTATGAACTCTAATTTGATCCTTATATCCTCTTGGATAGTTTCATTCCCTATGAGTGTTCAACCAAGTTAGATTTTCATTGGTCAAATCTACACTGTCATGTCTATCTCTATTATGCCAAAACTAGATTTTCTAGGGTTACAAAACTTGATTTTACTATCACTAGTTCACCTTCTATTTTTTAATCTTATTGTAACCCTAAAAAATCTAGTTTTAGCATAATCTTATTGTACACGTGTTTTATTAATTTATAGGGAATAATGTTTTGAATTTTTTTATTCCTTATCTTTGACATAAATTGGCACTTAAAAAAATGGATTATTGATTTTGGAAACCACCATAACAACATCACAAAGTATGTATACCATATGTTATAATTAGACCTTTATGTGTTCTTGAGTGCATATAAATGAAATATATCAAGTAATGGTTTTTAACCTTCCCTTCCTTAGAAGAGATTATTTATCTACATTCAAGATAAAACCTTCATTTGGTGGATGAGGATAATGAGAGACCAAGATATATAATTTCATAGAAAGTGTGTAATATATAATAAATGAAACTAAACTTAGAGTAGGATTAATGAAATAATTTAATTCTTGGATTTTATTTAGGTCTAAAAATTGATATTCAATTTTTTATAAATCCTTGATTCTCCTAAATTATTTATGATGAATTTTATATATAAGTCACTCTAGGACAAGATGGGGAAAATTATCTAACTTTATCAATGGAAAAAGGTGTGATCAAAGGTGAAAGATATATGAAAATGGTAAAATGACCTATTTATGGGTTTATTAACACACAAAATTAGGCAAGATGGTCACACATGTAGCTTCTCATGAAAGGAGGCATATAGGGTCTTCCCAAGGTTTGTTATTATCACATCACAATATATTGGGTGACCTAGTTGGGATATTTAAAATTGTTCTAATACAATAGGTTGTGTTGATTATCTAATTTCAAACTTATTTATTTTAGTATTAATAAAAATAGAATTAAATGTAAGTTTAAATTATCTTAGTAATGTGGGTTTTAAATGCATTTTGGAGAATAATAATAAAAATGTATTTTTAGGTTTTCCTATGTAATTAAAATCAATATTTTAAGATTTTGATTAAATTAGAGTACAAATAATTAATATATTAATTATTTTAATTTTTTTTATGTTAAAAAAATGCATTTACATTAAAGGAAAATCTCTTGAAATTATAATAAAATGATAATAGTGGATTGCATTAAAACCCTATGATAACTAATTAGTAAAGAAAGAAAAAAGGGAAGGGGAAAAGGTAAATATTGTTGAAATGAAACCAAATTTGTTATATTTAAATGAATGTGTCTAGGAAATTAACCTCCCACTTCACCAAAAAATGAAGAACCATCGAAAAAAATGATGTAAGAGTATAGGGAACAAGAATCCTATAAGAGTGATAACACATCCACCATTTTCATATATAGGAAAATGAAAACAAACTTCCACAACATCAATTAATAATTATCTTCATTAAAATAGCATAGTGTTTTAGTTTAAATTCACCAATAAATTATTAATTTTGGTAGCATATCAATATTTCTAAATCAAAATGGGGATATAGTCACACTATGAAATAAAAAACAATGTTTGGTTCAATGTATCCTCATAAAATCAATAATATCCAACCATTTGAAATGGCCTTACGATAGCTATTTATAACAAGTTTGGTCAATAAAGGGAATACATATTCCCTCCAAAACCCAAAAGAACTTTAATTTGAACTTGGGTTGCACTTTTTCCCCTTCTAAGTTCCTTACACTTTTATCTATGTTGCCACCTATAAAATAGATAAAATAAGTTACTTTTGGGTAAACAATATTTTTTGTTATTTAAGTGAACTTATAATAGATTAGGAAATGAAAATTAGAATAAATTTTGACCTAAGAAAAAATTTAAAAATTTGATTGTGCCATCAAATTCATGCAGGAACCAGGTTCTCAGCACCACAAATGGTATAAAAAATGGATCTCTACTTCATAAGACATGGCTAAAAAAGGCTTCCCTAGGTCACTTTAGCTCTAGAGCAAGAAAAAAAATAAAATTCAATAAAAATATTTATTTTAAACAAAAATTAATGAAAGGATTAATTAATTAATTTAAAATTAATTTATTACATTTAATTTAATTAATTAAAATAAAATAAAATAAAAGTAGCATTAAAAAAATAGTTTAATGAAAATAAACAAAATTAAAAATAATAAAAAAACAAAAATAAAAATAAAGGTAACACAAAAAATTTAAAAAATAGAAAACAAAGGGGATGGGGTAGGGTATATCCCCTCCTTAAAATGCCTACACTTATTATTATAATATATAATGGTGGGGATTCTTTCCCCATAAGCCCCATAGATGCCATAGTTTTTAGGCTGGTTGTCTCAAGGTCACCACATCTATATATCTCATGGGACAACCATCTCATGGCTCATGGTATATGTAAGGCCATGGGGTGATCAACATGGGGCATTGGAAATCCTAATTAGAGAGTATAAAATACTTATGATTTTCCAATATGGAAATTATCTATGATTTAAAGTGTGTATTTAAGAAAACTTGACTTTAAAACATTCTCCCCATCCTTTTACTTACCTCCATGTAGGGGGTGAAGGGGGTTTTTAATTATTTTAAAAAAATTATATGATTTTTGAAATTTATTTAAAAGAATAATTTTTAAAACTTCGAGACTTTTCAATGATTTTTCAAAATAAACTAAACCATTTCATCCATGAATAAATCCCTCTACCAAAAAAGTGAAGGCCAAGAAGGCATTTTAAGGGAAAGTGTTAGGAACAACAGTCTCTTGCAGGGACTAGGTTTATCTAATGAAGGTAATATCATGACCCAACTATGGAAAAAAAGAAATTTATGATCAAAATAAGTCAGGCCTATGGGAGTGGGAGACTAATCAAGCAATATTTTCAAAGGTAAGTAGTTGGGTCAAGACTCTATTTTCACACAAGGTGTTATATATGAAGTTTTATCACACAACATGATCTTTCTAATGAAGGTGGTTGTATAACCTAGTCAGACATGAAAACTAAGGTATACCACCAAAGTAGTTTGGGAGTGTTGAGACTAATCAACTTGTGAGCATAAGTGAGAGTAGATAAACAATAAAAAATAGGGGTTCCATGATTCTATAGGAATTAAGACATGCTGTGAAATCAAAAAAAATGAAACCCTACTATTAAAATACTCCTGGGTATTTTAAAATAAAATAAACATGTCTATGAACCTATAATATTTGGCCAAGATAACATATGAAACATAAATAGATTTGAGAGAGGAGAATTAAGAAATGGATATAAAACCAAATATGATATTATCATTGACTTGATGTGTACATATGAGTTAATTACCACTTTGTATAAATTACAAGGACTAACTACTACAATTAAAACTATTAGGCTAGTGAATTCAACCTTGAAAACACTAGTTTGTGCATTGCTACATTTCTAGTCAAGCATCCATAGCCCCAATATATATTTTTTTGATCTCACTCAAACCATTTCTCCACTATTAATCATGAAACCATAACCTTCATTGAGGTTTCCTAAATTACCCTAGGATTGATTTCTTTAGAAATTGATTTTCTTTTTTTCTTTATTTCTTTATTTTATTATCTCCATTCTGGGTTGGAGACCAAGGTGAAAAATGAAAGGAATAAATATATATTTTCACCCTAGATATTAACCATAATAGGTTCATCCAAGAAAACCTAAATACCATTAATATTTTATTTTTGTGCATGGTTTCGATACAATATCGTCATAGACTGAATAGCTTACCCAAACTTGTCAAAAATGATCAAATCAAGAACACACATGATAGCCTAAGTTTTCAAATATAAATAATAAAACATAACATTAATCTAAAATCTACTCAGATTAATCATACATAATAATGTCATTCAGGCTACTTATGTATATACCTTTCACTCATCATATTTTGATCATAAGGTAACTCATGGGGGAAAAACAAACATGTCAAACAAATAATAAATAAAAAATGAGGCCAGACCAATGATGAAAGCAAGAAACAACAAAAAAAATTTGGAAATCAAAGTTAGATTATTTATAATACTTCTATAGGCTAATTCAATCTTGGAAGTAGTGCTTGATTAACCTACCATTAACCAAAATTAGGACTTCCTCACTAATTAGACATTGAAATATAATTCATTCTCACCTAAGATTTTGAATTTTTGGTAGTTACCTAACCACAAGGCATCACACATTCCATGTTTTCCCTTTATCTTGTGAGACTTGTGCTACATAAAGACTAAATTAGAGATCTAAAAACCTTTCACATTGGCTCATTTTCAGACCAATGTTTGACAACTCTTTGGTGTTTGCTAAAGTGAAATAGGGCTGAATCACATTTTTATTATAGATACATTAGGTTTAGGAGTCAAACCTCAATTTTATCATCTAGTTCTAGGTAATATATCATGAATTTAAAAGCTAGGATTCTCAATTTCACATGGAAGATAGGATATTGGTTGTAGATGAGGTGATATGGGGAAGTACCAAAATAAAATTTAATTCTATCCCTATCAAACAATAATGCAAATTTTAAAACATTGTGCCTATCCCTAAGGTTCTTTTCCAATATTTTATTAAATAAATCTAATAGATTTTAATTTCTTAATTTAGCCACACCATTACCTTTTGGGTAATAATAAGATGATAATTTGGGAATTTAAATGGTTCTCTTATTCTCATTCAAATAAATTGGAGAGAGGATAAAGTGGTATTGTTATCACATACCAGAGTGAATGACATCCCAAACCTAGTGGAAATATTCCCCTCAATAAATTTTATCACTGTGTTATTTATGCAATTATTTAATTCTTGAGCCTTAGTCGACCTTATGAAATATAAATTTAATATAAGGATGACATTTTGTCATATTGAATAATTAACATTGATAGCTCTTAAAAATTATAATCTCCATTTTGTGAATGTTTAGACCTTAATAACCAAATGCAATGGCATGACATGGGTGTGTTCTTTATGTGTGGAAACTTGAATGTTATGACAACTTATGAACTGATCATGAACATCCTTAAAAATATGTGATTGATAATAACCAAATCTAATATATGGTGGTCTATAACACTATGTAAACCATAACCAATTATATATTTCCCATGGAAATATCTGAGTGCTTCAGACACTTTTTTGTTTATGTATCTGAAATAAATTACTTCATGGTTTTTTCTATGTATAATTCCTAATTTGATCATAAAATTTATTCATTTATTGATCAATGCTCTCCTCTATGTATTTTTTAGATGGTTTAGACACTCCTTGTTCAAAACATAATAGACTACATCATAGTACTTATCATCATTTATGATGTTTTATAGTATACACTACTAGAAAACAAGCTTAGATCCACCTCATCCCTTGATTTATTGAGTCCCTAGCCTCTCAAAATATTAATTATTTGAATCTCTAAATCAAACTCTTGTATAATAGTCATCCACCTAGCACATCATTTTCCTAACTCATTTTGAATTAGCATTGATTTTATGGTTGTGTCAATCATAAGGGAATTTAATTTCTACATAGGATGTAATTCTTGAAATTCTTAAGTGTTTTGATATAGATACAATTTTATTTTTCAATTATTTAATATCTATCATAATTTATGAGTGGAGAGCTTATGAATGATATAGGTATCTCATCTCCAATTACATTTCTCTATGTTAGGACACAAACAAATTGTGTGTTATGATGAAAATGAAAAGTTGTAAAATGGATGTGTGTAGTTAGGATTAATAATCACTTTTTTATTTAAAATATATATATTTATATGATATAAATCCACTTGTGCTTTAGTGGTCTATTTGATATTAGTGTCCTTATTTAACATGTTTTTTTAATGGTTTGACTCTCTATGTAAATCTTGATATGTACTTATGAATTTTATTTTGTCAAATAATGACTTCAAATTTTTTATAATACCAAGAAATTTAATTTTTATAATTTACTTGGCTTTATATGGGTCTAAATAAATACTTAATTTAGATATTATGTAACCCAATAATTTACGTTCAATCACCCTGAACATATACCTCTTCATATTAGACCTCTATGTATTTTTGAGTCCATGTAAATGGAATATCTCACACAAGGTTTTAAACCTTCTCTTCCTTATAAGTGTTGATATTGATACATGAAAATAATAACCTTCAATTGGTGAAAGATGATAATGAGAGATCAAGATACACAATTACATCACAATTGTGTATGATATAACTCAACGAGACAAACTTAGAGTAGATGAATAAACTAACTTTATGACTAGATTTTATTTAGGTATAAACCTTAATATTCATTTTTTTGTGAACCCTTTATTATCCTAAATTATTTATGATTACTTGTATATATAGGTCACTCTAGGATAATATGGGGCATGTTATCCAACTTTATCAATAATAAGAGGTGAGATTAAATATGAAATATCCATGATAGTGGGAAAAATTAACCACAAATGCAAATAGGATAGACTCGTATAGGATATGAGTCTATATAAGATGGAATCATTTAAGGTAAATAACTAACATAAAAAATATAGATAAAATATTATCAATGAGGAGCATTATAATAGACTACATGTGGTACAAGTATATCATTATATATTTATTATATTAAGAATATATGTGTTTTTCAAAATTTCAATGGATAAATGAATACCAATGTGGGGTCAGATAAGTAATATAAATATAGAAATATGCCTAAGCAGGCAAAGTATTATAAATTAGGGACAAGAGAATATCTAAAAAGTTCTTATAAAAAATTTACGTGTTTATATAAAGGTGTCATTATGTAAAAAAAATTGGTGTATATAAACACCACCCATATATGAGGCATGAATTAGTCCATAACCAAATATAACCTAAATATCATGTATCTCACCTTCTTAAATCATACCATGATAAACACATCTAGAAACATGAATGTATAAAACCCATTAATATAGGTATAATAAGAAGGATATACATAGTATAAGTAAAGTCATATTTTATTTTTTTTCTATAATGATTTTTTTTTGTATTTTATTTTTTTATATGTTGGTATTGCATGTACACAAATATTTATGTATAATTTTGTATAAATTAAGCACTAGATATATGGATGACTCATGTAAATCTATATATACATATATGTTCTATATATTGAATCATAGTCATCAATGTATAGATATGTGATAGACTAAGTGTCAAAAATAACTTGCAACAAATGAATAAACCCTAAACCTTGAATAAAACAAAGCATGAATAATGAGGCATAAATTTGGTGTTTACTCCAAATAAGTAAGTTTCATGAATCTATATATGTCATAAATAATGTAACTTTGAATATATAATGATACTCTCAAGTAGATGACTTGGTGTATTGAAACCATATTAAATAAAAAAATTGATAAAAATTATAGTAAAAGGAAAATGTCATAAAATAAAATGCATTAAATCCCATGTTATGCCAATTTTTCTATGACCAATAATAAATGAAAATAGTTACAAAATAATAATTGTAGGTTTGAATTTAGAAATCAAAATCATGCCTCAATTTAAGAGGTATTTGATGTGATTATTTGTTTATAATTGGTGTAAGTGTTTTATTGATCATATACTCTCTTATTTTTTGTTTATACCTTAGTTTAAATATTTTATTACTTTTTTCCACTTTTATGTAAGTGACCACTAAATGAATAAAAATATATATATGGTAAGTTACCATCACATTTTTCTTTGACTTCTATTTCTTTTGCATTATCAAAATTTAGGATAGGTTCATGCATGTTAATGTTTTCTCCCTTCTTTTATTTCTATTATTTATTTATTTATTATTTTTTGGTCATCTTGATTTGATTTATCTGAAATTATATAATTATGGTTATTTCAAAGTAAAAATGTGGAGGAACAATAGATTTTGTTGGTTGTTAAATGTTTAAACAATAAGATTAAGAAATGTTTTTCTCTTGTTTGAGTTGAGGAACAAATGTTTTTAACAAAAAGGATGGGAAGGGTCAACCAAAATCTTAGGGAGATAATATAGTATGGAAATACATGATGTGTTCATGTCATATAGATATATCTTGATCCATAGTGTGTGAAAATCATGTTTTGAAGATGTTTATTTAGTTTATTAAGTTGAATATCATCTAATGTATCATTTTATTATCTATTATCATCATTGGTTTTATTTTATTTTCTTAAAACCATTGTTTTCACTCTTTTAATGGTAATAGGTTTATCTAGAGCTATAATCCTTTCTTGGTTGATAATGAAACTAGGTATCATATATTTTGTTGCATATTCATGCATTTGATAAAAAAAGGAGTGTCATCTATATGAATAGTGTATACACACCTTCACAAGAATAATGTATAAAACTATGTAAATATATGGTATAACAATCATAGTATGGATTCATGGGTTTTCCAATAAAATATTGTAGTTAACATCACTATATATGACATAGAATTTAATTAATACAATATTGGGCCCAAGAGTTACATCTAGGGTTATTGTTCTTATGACAATTTGTGTTTGATTTGTAAATCCTTTAATGATTATGTCTGATACAAATAAATATTTATGATTAATGCCTCTTGCTTCCATAAATGCCAAAATACAAATATCTAATCAAACATCATTGTCCATAATAATTTTCATTATTATTTTATCTTTAATAGTGGATTGAATGTATTAAGAAAGACTTTTTTCTATGGTGTCTTTACAAGGTATATTTAAACTCAAAAGTGATAAGGTGTTCATTATATTTTAATGTGAAAACAAGAATGGTGAAATAATCAAGTTCATAATTTGGTGGTAGTACAAAATTATGTAAAGAGTTGTATAATATTTTATTGTAAACTATTTATTGTTTAAATAACTCTAGGATATAAATATTAGATTATGTGTTTTTAAATTTATCCAATAGATCACAGGGATTATTTTTCCTAATTATAGGAGGGAAGGATTATAATATTGAGAAAGGACATCTAGACCTACCCCATTTTAAGCATCAAAATGTAATGGTAACGTTATAGTCCCTTTCACTTCAATTTTTTATAGCATTAATGTGATATTTAACCACTATTAATGAAATAATAAATGTAAGAGGAAATTTTTAAGACCATATTTAAAATGTAAGGAGCAATCCCTAAGAGGATGTGAGTTAAAAAAAATATATATTAAATTTATGAAATTTTTTGGGTTCACCAATTGTTTTTACCATAATTTTGGGTTTACATAAAATCATAAAAAACATGTTACAATTAATAGATCTAATAGTATGGCTATGAAATTACAAAATTCATATCTACCTAATTGTCTAAGTAACATAACAAAACAATAATGATAAAAATTTATGGCATGCAAAGTAAATAAAAATGATCACACATTATTATTTTTATAATACTATAGAAGTTTTAATATATAAATATGATTGTGAAGGATGATTTTTACTAATCTAAAATCTTATTTTACCCTTTGATCCACTTGGATAATTTTATAACTTATGTAGGTTTGAGTTAGGTAGTTTTTCACTTTTTGGATCTATGTTACGAGGTTTGTATATATTCTAAAAAATATGACCATCATAATCTTATATTACATGATTGTTTTGTGAATCGTTTATCTCCTTTTTAATCTAAATTTACATGTACTTTTCTTATTTTCATGTAAAATGTGTTGAATTTTCATTAATTTTATTTGATTTAGATTAGCACTAAAAAAATGGGTTATGGAGACCAATGTGATATTTGATAAGTATTATAAATACATAAATATCCACAAGTATGTCATATATGATAAATTAGTGATAGAAAACTAGGTAAAATTATTGTTTACCAAATTTAGGTGTCTATAATGACAAACAATGGAAAATGATGTTAAACCAAAAATAGTTGTCCACATAATACCACACTTTGACTTATGTGTGCATGTTAATTAAATATGCATGAATACAATTAAAATCACGATTTAATTAGTAATTACACTTACCTTATGAATAAAATATGAAATGTATAGATGCTTAGGTGAGACTCCACCCACATGTGAAGATAACTCTTGGCAAATTTATATTTTACCTATAAATAAATGAAAGTAGTAAATATCTCAATAAATATTTATGAATATAATAAAATAATATAAAAAATGAAAATATAAGGATTATACATACCTAATGGTACACAAACCATGATCATACTCTAGGGTAACTACAACTAGAATAAAAAACTACCCAAGATTTCTTGGAAACTATAAATTTTAGAGTAAGTTATAAAAACTTAACTCTAAATATTGATCAAGGAATTAAAATTTAGGTGGTATTTGAAACATATTTTGATTTGTATTTTTCTTGATATTTTAGTTATAAAAATATGGATGTATAATATCTATATATAGGCCTCTACTTTGAGAAAAAGGATTAAAAATGTGTTCCTACAATCACTGATCTCGAATTAAATATTTAACATAAGAAGTGTTATTATGTAATATAACAAAAGTTTTTATAATATATTATTAAAATAATTTTAAACACATGTATGTATCTATATAAAAATAACATCATGTAAAGATCAATAGCAAGAGACAATCTCATCTAAGGATGAGATAGTGATGGGTAATAAATATGCCTAAATTTAAGCTTTGTATATGAAAAATATATATAATAATCATAAAGAGATATTTAATGGTTTAGTTCCTCCAATGGAAATATAAGATATGGATAAAAAATATTATTCAATGTATAAATTTTACCCTAGGAAGATTAAATATATAAATTTAAGTACACGTAAAAACAAATAGCATGCCCTGATAGATGTATGGTATAGACCATGGAAACATATGGAAAAATAATAATAATCCAAAAGTATTAGAGTTCGTGATATGAATCATGGAACCAAAACATATTATAGTACATAATAAAGGTAATGAAATCAACTAAGCATTTAACCATACATAAAGTCATGCAAGGATGCATGATCCAAAATCATTCAAAGACACAATGTGACATGATGATTAGATGATCCTATATGAACAAGACATTAAAAAGTAAGACTCATAATAATATAAAATCATAAACATACACACATAGGAAATCAAGCAATCATAGGCATGTTAGAGAACACACAATGTATCATTTCAATAAACATATGTAACCATGTAACATGTGAGACATAGTCAATATCACTATATGTATATTAACTATATATATATATATATATATATATATATATATAAAGTAAGAATGATATCACTTAAGACCCACTCTATAAATATTACCCCATTATAAGGCATACCAACAATGTGAAAAAATTTATATACTTTGTCAGCACAAAGTAAGTAACATAACATCTCATCAATATTCATCATGAGCGCTCTCTCAGAATTTGAATTAGTTGGATTACATGTAGGTGGGAAAATGATTGGGGAGAATTTTGTAAGAGGGACAGACACTGAAGGAATAGTAGAGGGTGTTGGGAAGCATGTAGAGACAGGATCATTGGATGATGCTGACAATGGAAAGGATCCATGTGTTTATGATCCTTTTAGTGGGGTATGTGGTCCCCCATTGAACCATGTGTTAGGGTAGGAAATCAAGAATGAGAAAGGTAATGATGATTATAAAAAGGAAAAGTCATCAGAAATCTAGTCAAGGATCTTAGAACAAAGGACATGGTCACCTTTGTTTGGTTAAAAACCAATGGGAAAATCTCTTTTCGCACCGGTGACATCAAATTCTTGTCTGGAGAAAGGTGAGTTTCAAGTTTTTATCCCAGATCCTTTACTTGATTTTTTTGTGTCTTCCATGGAATTTACCATAGTGGGTAAGTTTTTAGGAGCTAGACCAAATATAGAATCTCTCAAAAATATGGTTAAAAGAAATTGGACTATTCGAGGAGATGTAGATATAGCACCAATGGTGAATGGTTTCTTTTCATTTATCTTTAATTGTAAGGAATATATGAATAGGGTTATAAGTGGAGGACCGTGGTTATTTTGGAAATGTTCTCTTACTATTAAAAAATGTGAGCCAAACATGGATCCATCAGATTCTTTTTTCTTAACTACTCCCATCTGGGCTAGACTTCCTGGTCTCCCTTCAAAATTTTGACATGAGGACATTTTTAAAGGAATAGCCAGTTTGTTCGGTGAACTTGTGGCATTGGAAAATGCTACGGCTTCTAGAACTAAACTCCAAAGTGCTATAATTTATGTTAAAGTGGAAAATTTGAATCATCTCTTAGAGAAGGTGGAATTAATATCTAAGCTCGAAAAGAAGACCCAAGAAATTATTTTTGAAGATCTGTCAAATTCATGTTATGCCTACAAGAAATAGGGGCATTTGGTTAAGAATTACACCTTTAGAAGTAAAAATCATCCAAAAAATGTTATGTATGGGAAATAAATCAAGGTCAAACAAAAGAAAATATGGAAAATCAAAGAAGATCATCGAAAGGAACAAAAGAATAATGAAGATTCAAGAGTATCATATGCTGAAGAGGATAAAGAACCATCTGCTAATGAATCTAATGCATTATATATAGAGGAAGATAAAGAGATTTCTTTAAAGAAAGTAAATCCTCAAAAAGAAGGATAGATCTTGTATATAGAGTTTAAAAAATCTAAACAAATAATAGAGGATATGATAGACCTATCAAAACAAATTGTTGTTTACCAAAGTATAGAAGATTGATGCAAAGATGTAGAAGACAAAATTGTGTTAGAAGAAGGTGAATTTATGCCTGAAGATGGAAAAAATTTAGAGGAAGGAGAGATTCTTGCTTCTCAGTCTAGGGAGAGTCAGGTGTTATCTAAGAATGATAATGATTTTCCATTGGACGGGATTCCCCTTTTAGAATATGTGAGAGAGAATGGAGAAAATTCAAAAAACAAAAAGAAAAAAGGTGAAAAAAAGAATAATATTAAGGGAGTTGAAATGAGAAGTAGCAAAATAGATCAACAAATAAAGGTGAAATCTCTTGCTACTACTCTGAAAAAATTTGGTAAAGGAATTGAACAACATTCAAAGGTGAAACCAGATGTTGGCTCCTCGGACAAACTTGGAAGAAGATCCATAAAGAATAGAGAGCTAGAAAGTATTCAGAATATTGTTGATGGTAGGCAGGCAACTATTCTGGATTTTACCCCTAAAAAATAGACATGAAAATCATAAGTTGGAATATTAGGGGGCTGAATAGTATTAATAAAATGGATATTGTTAGGAATTTTGTTAGAGAACAAAAGCCTGATTTTCTCTTGCTCCAAGAAACCAAGATGAATAAAGAGAAATCAGAATAGATCAAATATTTTAAGAGTTATTCAATAAATGCCAATAGTTTTAAAGGTGCTTCATGGGGAAATTTGATGTTATGGAATAAGAATTATTACTCTGGAACTATTATGATTGCTAGTAAATATCTAATGATTGTAAAAATTACTAGTGTGGACCAGAAGCAGGGCTGATATATTGTAAATATCTATGCTCCTAACACTAAGAACCTTAGGAAAAAGGTATGGGAGTCTATCTCCAATTTTAAAATTAAGGACTATTGGGGATGATGGATTATAATGGGAGATTTCAATGTACCTCTCTATGATCATGAGAAAATGGGAGGTAATGCTACTCAAATGGAAGGGAGATTAGATTTAATGGAGTTTATAAACAAAGAGGGATTAATGGATATGGAACTCCAGGGAATTCAGTTCACTTGGAGTAATAAGAGAGTTGGTAATGACTATATTCAGGCCAGGCTTGATCGTGCCCTTATATCTCCTGAATGGACAAAAGAATTCATCTGCAAATTGGAAGCTTGCCAAAAAATAGGTTCAAATCATTTTCCTCTTATCTTCACTGCTGATAAAATAAATTCTAAGAAGAATTTTCCTTTTAGATTTGAAAAGATGTGGATGCAACACCCACAGTTTGAAAGTAAACTGGAAGAATGGTGGAATATTGATATTGAGGGTACGACCCTCTTTAGAGTTGCGTCTACGCTCAAAAATGTTAAAAGGGAAGTTAAAAAGTGGAATAAGTATAGTTTTGGAAATATCTTTGAGAATAAGATTGCTATTAAGGAGGAAATTCTTAAAACTCAGGAAAAAATTTAAAAGGATGGATATACTCATGATCTCTTTATTGAAGAAAATGAGAAGCTGGCTCAATATCAAGATATTATCACTAAAGAAGAAATCTATTGGAGACAAAGATCTAGACTGTTATGGTTGAGTGAAGGAGACAAAAATACAAAATTTTTCCATCTATCCACTCTAAAGCATAGAGCTAAAATTAATATATCATACCTATAAAAGGGAGATTTGAAGATTATAGAGGAAAAGGATATTAAGGAGGAAATGGAGTCTTTTTTCTCATCCCTCATGAAGGCTGACTCTAATATTAATATGGATAGTTAGGCTGAAATTATAAGAGTGATTCCTCCAATATTTTCAAAGGAACAGAATAAAATGTTAAGTTTAATTCCAAAGGATGATGAAATATTCAAAGCTATTTGTTTTATAGGAGGAGATAAAGCTCCTGGACCTGATGGCTTTCCCATGTTCTTTTTTCAAAAACATTGGAAATTTGTTGGTAAAGATGTAAGTGATGCTGTGAAGGAATTATTTGGATCTAAATAGATGCTTAAGGAAGTTAACTCCACCTTTCTATGTTTGATTCCTAAGAAGATTGGTAGTGATTCTCCTGATCAGTTTAGACCGATTAGCCTTTGTAACTCTTTCTATAAGATTATTTCCAAAGTTCTTACTTCTAGACTTATTCAAGTGATCCCTTCAATAATTGTTGATCAGAAAATTGGTTTTATCCTAGGTAGATAAATTCTTAACTCTATTATCACAGCTCATGAGAATATTCACTCATTGTCCTATTCTAACAATCAAGGATTCATAATGAAAGTTGATATTGCTAAATCTTATGACAGGGTGGACTGGTTATTCCTTTCAAATAGTCTTTTAGCTTTTGGATTTAACTAAAAGGTGGTTGGTATTATTTATCAGTTGATTTCTACTTCCTCTATTGTTGTATTGGTAAATGGAAGTTCATCCCATTTCTTCAATCCATCATGGGGATTGAGACAAGGTGATCCTTTATCCCCTATCCTTTTTGTAATTTTGGTTGATTGCTTGTGAAGATATATTGGGGATTTTGTCCATAAAGGTTTATTTAAGGGTTTAAAACCCTCTTCCCATCTGCTAATTTTTTCTCATGGACAATTTGTTGATGATACTATCTTTATGGGTAAAGCTAAAGTCAAGGAAGCAAAAAAATTTGAAGAAAGCTATTAATTTATATTCTTCTACCTTTGGTCAATTGATTAACTAGAATAAAAGTGCAGTGTTCTTTATTAACACCCCTATTCAGAGACAAAATAAAATTGCTAAAATCCTTGGATGCTCCATAGGATCTCTACCCTCATCTTATTTGGGTCTTCCTCTTGGGTTGAAACTCCCTAATGCCTTCTGGGAGGAGCTTATCAATAAGTTTAGTAAGAAACTTGTGGGATGGAAAGGAAATATTTTAAGTCAGGTAGGAAAGTTAACCCTTCTCAAAGCTAGTCTTCAAATTATACCCACTTATGCACTAAGTCTTTTCAGAATTCCTACTAAATTTGTAGTCTATTGAAAAAATTCAAAGAAATTTTCTTTGGACTGGTACTGAGGAAAAAAGGAGGATGCCTTTAATTTCCTAGGATAACATATGCAAACCCTTCAGGGAAGGGGGATTGGGAATAAGGAAAATTAGAAGCATGAACACAATTCTCTTAGCCAAATTGGGATGGAGAGTTTACCATGAAAATAAAGAGTGGAGTACTATATGGAAACATAAGTATCTCTTCAATGTTAATACCCTTTTTGATTTCTTTTCTTACCTTGATGTAATTCACCCCTCTTCCATATGGGGGGCTGTTCAAGGGACCAAACAAACTTTAGAAAAAGGATGTTCCTAGAAAGTTGGTAATGGACTAAAGGTGAAATTTTGGGATGATGTCTGGTTAAAAGATTATCCTTTAATAGAAGATTTTTAAGATAAGGATGTTGTTGATCATTGTAAGCAGAGATATGGTATACTTGTAAGTCAGTATTGGTAGAATAATTCTTGGGTGAATTTAACTTATGTTAATCAAGACTTCAAAAATATTTAATTATCTCTCAATGTTGTCTCTCTTTATCCCCATCTTGAGGATAAGATTATTTGGCATGATGATCCTAGTGGACAATTTAAAGCATCCACTATTTTTATTTTAAAGGAAAATGGTAATAAACCTTTGTGGTCCCTTGCCTGGATGAAGGGGCTCATCCCCAAAATTAATATTTTCTTCTGGACTCTGCTTCAAAATAAAATCCTAACTCTTGACAATTTGTAGAAAAGAGGAATAAATGTGGTTAATAGGTGTATTTTATGCAAAAATGTATTTGAAGATAGAGACCATATGTTTTTGCACTGCTCTTACATGCAGCAAGTCTGGACTAAGATCCTTAATTTCTGGGGTATAACATGGGTTCATCAAAAAAGTATGGATTTATCTTTTAAAATTTGGTGTCCCTCAAAGAATATTGATGTTCACTTTCTATGGAAACTAACACTTCCTCATATATGGTGGGGCATATGGAAAGAAAGAAACAATAGAATATTTAGAAGTAAAGAAATTCCAAGATGGGTGTTGGGCCAAAATATTATTAGAACAATTAAGGAGAATTTTTAATCATAGAGGAATCCTGATCAAACTTTTCACTTTTATAACCCCTTACAATCTGAAAGGCCTAATTTGGAGACTGATAATCCAAGATCAGGTGTAAAATGGAATGTTCCTCCTATTGGATGGATCAAAGGAAATTTTGATGGAGCAGCTAAAGGGAATTTGGGAAGAGCGAGATGTGGAGGAATTTTGAGAGATCATGTGGGAAATGTAATTGATGCTATTGCTATCCCTATTGGTAAGTCAAATAGTCATATTGCTGAAGCTAATGCAGCCCTCTACACCATTAAACTAGCTATTGAGTCAAGATTTTCCAAATTATGGCTAGAAGGTGATTCCTTGAATATCATAAACATCCTAAATAATAAAAACTCAATTTCATGGTCTATTGAGGCTATGGTGATGGAAATTAAAGCCTTAATTCAAAAATTTGAAAAAGTGACCATGTCCCATACTTATAGAGAAGCCAATGGGGTTGCTGACTGGATAGCTAATTATGCAGTTCAAACAGAGCAAAAGATGAGATGGCATGATGCATTAAATAAGCATGTTGATCTCAAAGTGCTTATTAATTATGATTCCATTAATTCAAAGGAGGGAAATATCTACCTGGAATAACAAGTTAATGATTCAGTGGAGTGGCCTTATAGTGGACAAATTACTTACACTGAATAGGTGCACTCATGAGAATGTAATATGGTTATCGCATGTGTCAGAAAATAGGCAATTTTCATTTCAAGTAGAAAAAAATTGGCTCCATTTTTTAGTCATTAGTGTGTGCGTGTTGCTGGAATATTGTTTGTTATACAAAATGAAGGGTGAACCGCAAAAGCAAGAGCCTAAAAATTGTGAAGAATGGAAGGCTAAATAGGATGTTTGGAATATTATTTAGAAAGGGAGGGTGGTGAGTTATATGGAGTGGTTGCATGGTTCTAAACCCCACATTACGATGGCATTCTTCAAAAATTGGGTCGATGATAGAGTAAATCTCCATGGTGTCACGGTGAAGCTCACTGAGGAATTCATAGTAGAGGTCACGGGGCTTCCAATGGAGGGTATAAAATTCTCTAAGAAGACTAGTATTTCTAATGAGGCATACAAAAAATTCTCGAAGACAGATGTTGAGGAGAAGCAATTGGAAAAGAGTGGAGATTTTTTTGACTTGGAGTAGATAAAAGGAATCTGGAGAGAAGTTTTATGTTGCACCCATGAGTATTTCATCCTTGATGGTAGAAGAAAAAGAGTACATAAATTCCATGTTGTCTTTATTAATCATTTTAGGCATAAAGATAGAATTTCCTTTCCTTTCTATTTGCGTTATTCGGTGCTTCAAAGTCTATTCGCTCATAGAAAAAAGGAATCTCACCCTATCTTGCATGAAGGACTGATTCTAATTATAGAGGGTTTTTGCAAAAACAATGACATAGCCTTGAATCATCATTCTAACAAAAACAAGGATTCTTAGAGTAAGAAGAATGAAAATGTAAAGGGGAAAGAAAATCTCAAACCTAAACCCCCCAGTTTTAAAAAACAAATTGTTGATGAGGAAACTGAGTGGGAAACTATAGAAAGTTCTAATAAGGAGAGTTTGGAGGAAGAGGAAGGGAACGATAGTTGGGATTCCAATTATAATTTGGAAGGTAAAGATAAAAGTGAGAATGAAAAAGAAGGGGATACAATAGAGGAAAAAATAGAATAGGAAAATTATGATCATGAGGATAATCAAGGAGTGTTGGGGGGAAGTGAAAAAGAAATGGACATTTTACTTGATGATCTAGCTTTGAAAATAGATAAGGAACATATGGTTCAAGATTCCAATCATGCTATGGAGATTAGAGAACAAGAAAAGGATTATCCTGTCTAGAATGAAAACCCTGTTACTACCGAAGAATAGAAAACAAAGGAGAATCAAACTGAAAAGGATGAATTCACTCCACATAAGAATAATGAAGATATTAGTGATGTTGGGTAGAAGGATAGTAGGCTTCGCTTCATTAAATTGGCCAAATGCAAAGTTGATGCCATTCTTAAAGTTGATTCGTGGATGTATAAGGAAATAATGGAGCTAAAGAAGAAAATGGAAATAATGGAACATAATCAGGAAGCTGATCGGAATAAAATCAATAATATGGAAATGTAGATGAGAGATATTCCTATCAAACTTAAATATTATGTGAACAATCTTAGAAGGCTTATAAAGGAAAGTAGAATGAAGATGGAGGAGGTTACTTCTAGTATATGTGTAGTTATAGCAAACCTTGGAAAATGAGCTAGTGAGGAAATAAAATCCTTAGAGGGGCCAAGTAAAAGGACCAGATAGAGCTCAAGGAAGAAAGCTATGCAAGATGTTGCTACGTCAGCTACAATATCCATACAGGATACTGCAATTATTAGAAAGGAGGTGGTGAAGATGATCCTGGAATTAGAAGACTAGGGTCTTTTCGTTCATATGGGTTTGGTCCCTTTTGTTGGATGTTATAACTGGTTCTGATATCTGGTTCTTATATTTTAAAACTTATGTGAGTTTCTAGGTTTTTTTAAAACCTGGGATCTTTCTTCTTATGGTCTAGTTTGGTGGTTTTAGGTCCCTGTAAAACCTGATTTTGTTACTATTCTACATTAGGTTATAGGTTTGTTTTTCCTAATGGGCATTTATGATGTATCTTTCTAACTTTATTTTAGGGTTTTTGGGCCCCTTTAAAACCTACTTTTACCTTAATCTAAAACAATTTGAAAATATTCCTAAAATGTGGCTATAAATGTAACTACATAGCATATATAAGTCCATGATCATATATTACCTATATATCTTGTACATCACCCACTCAAATAATATTATGAGAATAAATTTTGTAACATGTATATGAAAACTTAGATAATAGGCACATAAACATGATATGCATCCATCAATAAATATAAATGTGAAAATTCACTTTTTTATTTCATTGGGTAAATATATAGGTTTTATAGGGCTCTTATAACCACCAAACTTAACTAAAATATAATAGTAACCAAATAGATACTAAACAAGAAATCAAGCCCCTAAGCTAACCAACAAGAAGAGTAATCAATTAAACATTTGTCAACCTTATACTAAAATAGGATAAGACACTAGACAAAAACCAATGAGAAGAATAGAAGGAGTGACTAGAGATTAACCATATGAATCCTTAGAGTTAGTGTATTTCGTAAGTGTTACTCATTCAACATTGCCTTTTTGTTCCTCTATCTTTTCTTTCATTTTTTTACCCCTAGTACATTTACTCAAGCATTTATTAGAGTCATTATATCCTTTCTTTAGTGGGGTAATGGCATACGTATCTATGGGAGTTTTCTTTTATTTTTATTCCTTCATAATATCTTTAATACTCCCAATAATAGTGTTTTTCTTGGGAGGACATTTGGCACAGTCTATTTTTTTTTAGCTTCCTTTTCCTTTATGAGGGTCATATATTCCACCCCTTTAGCTATTTTCCCACCCTTTATCAATTCCAAGGTTCTATAAGACCATTATAAACTTGTCATTATCATCCTTCATTAAATTCTACTCTTCCATTAATGTGACCATTAAACATCCCAAGTCATGTAGTTTATCCTCAAATTATTTTAGGTTCTTTATGTGGTCTATGAGGATGTCTATTTTCTCTTCCTTTCCTTCAGCCAACTATATGCATTGGGTTTAAATTTTAGGTTTGAATTTATTCCAACCAATGAATAAGGTATTTTTAGCCTTATGTTTTCCTTTTTTGGTCTTAGATTGAACCTACTCAAGTTGAATACTAGTAGAAGGGCAGGTAGGCCTTGATGTTTTAGAGGTTTTGGGGTTTTGTATCCTATGATCCTCTAGATTTCCTATATTTTCTTCTAAGATTCCCTCCTTTATACTCTAAAAATATAAATCTCATTCCTATGTATAACTTCTCCCCTCATGACTAGGAGAAAAATCAATCACTGGTGGTTGAGGTCATTTGTCAGGTTTGAATAAAAATTAATGGAGATTGATTACATGTCCCCTAAAGTGGTTTAATAGGAGGAAGTTATGAGAAAAAATAAAAGTGAACTTACCTTCTAGTGTGACATATTTCATGATCTAAAGGCACAAGTCGAGCCACCACCATGGAAATCTCAACCTTGGGAAGCCTTTCTTCTATGTTTTTATGATAATGTTGATTTTGAAGAATGTTTGTAAGATACATTATTTATTATATTTATCCTTGAAGTATTTTATGCCATCATAGATCATTTCCATCACTTTCCCAATCAATTCTTTTGATATTTCAATTTTAATCCCTCACATGTAGATAGTGCATTGATTCCAACCAAGGGAGAAATCCTTAGACGCCTTGTCATTGTTCCATAAAATTCATGTCATGAATTAAAAGAGGATTGAGTTTTTTTATTATTTCCATACATTGGGATTTATTTATACTTATTTAAATGATATGGGCTCTAACCTATCTCTATCCCCACCCATGGTCACTCCCCCTTTCTTATGTAGGTTCTAGAATGGATTAAGGGTTTTTTAAAACCTTGATGAGTTTGTTAAATATTTTATATTTAAATTCACATAAATATTTTCACACTTAATTCAACCAATTTGGACTAACAATTCCTTGTAATAAATTATTTAATCATCATGTAAAGTGGGAAACATATTAGACTTAATCAAATCCAAATCCCACTCATGTGACTCATATGATTATAACTTAATTGATGATTTTTGAATAATTACAAAGTAATTAAGTTATTGGGGAGGAGGGTGAATTTTATGATCTCATTCCAAATAATAAATTAATGATTCATAGCCCCTAAGTTATCAAGCCCATTGGTAACTAAGTTTCCCTTCTTATAGATGTGGTCAATAGTGGATTTGTTGAATATGTATAAGATATATTTAGTATCCTCAATGACATGGTTAATGTTTTAGGATGGAATAAATTTACCTAAGAAGTCATTGAGGATATTGAGAGAATCACCTTCAATTATAATCTTATTCATCTTAGGCTGTGTAACTAGCTAAATTAACAAAAGGGCTACTTTAGCCTCTATCACATGGTTGGTTTGGAATCTCAATGGTTCCATGTAATCAATAATTTCAACCCATTTATAGTCCCTAATGATCCCCCACTCCATAAATTTATATGGTTAACCTTAAATTCTTCATCAAAATTAACTTCATCTAACCTCTGAGGAGTTTAGACCATTTGGCATGACCCCTTTCAACTTTCACTCTCTAATTAATAGCCTATAGGTTAATGTTCTAACTAATAAATATGGATAGGTCTTCTTTAAAACTAGCATATTTGTCTATGGGGATGAAATATTTACAATTATTAATTATTATGGAAAATAATCTATATAAGGAATAATTGGGGTCTCGAAGATACAATCATTCTCAATTTTTAATATTTCCCAAAATAAATGTGTGAGATCTAGGTACCACAAAAAAGAAAGGGGAGTTATTTTACATGGTTTCTTTAATTAGATGATGAGATACAAGATTTATTTAAGATTATCCCATTTCATGTTGAACTTATGAAGGATAAGATCTAATATTTTGGATCCAAAAGGGAAAAATAGAAAAAGGTGTTGAATTGGTTCCTTAGATAATTTACAAAGGGAAAACCTATTTGGGATTAACATTGCACACTTAATCAAGTTATAAATTTTTAAAATGTTATATTGAGTGGAAATATAGACAAAATATTGACCTTATGGGTGAGATGTGTAATCCATAACATCCTCTAATAATCCCAATCTTCTTCCAAATCAAATCCACTAGATAGCCTTATTTCATCAAGAAGTTCTCTCTATCATATGTTGTCCAAAGAAGGAGTTCTTCTCTATGTAATATTGGAATGTGGAATTATTGAAGTTTATAGTTCAATATTTGAACCTCCAATATTACATCCACATTTTCTAACTCCAAATGTAGAATTTTTGACTTACTAATGCCTTTTAAGCTTGACTAGTAGTCTTTTACCTTTGTACCCTTATAATATTTAAAGGTTAAGCTAAGATAATTTTAGGTGGGCTTAGAAGATAAAGGAGACTAAAAGAGTTAGGGTTCATCCCAAAACTCAACCTTCTTGACATTTCATAACTTCCATTTGTTTCCTTTCTACAAAAAACTCCTATAATTAGAAAGAATTTATGGAAGGTTGAACCATCATTTTGTCCTTCATCCTATAGCCAATTTTCTTCATTTATACCTTCTAGATACTTAAATCTGATTATATGGTTTTAATGGTTGTCATCCTTTATAACTTTCCAATCTCTCATCACCAAAAATTTTCATGGGTGACATGGATAGTATTATGGGTAACATTGACACCATTGTTGATTCCATGCAATCTAGTAGCCTGAAGGATTCTTCTAAGGGTCTCAGTTAACATGAAAAAATGATAATGGGAATAAATGGTCCCCTTATCTTAACCCTTTGTTGACTAAAAATAAACCTTTGGGGACTCCATTCACTAGAATAGAGAACATTGGAATAACTATGTAGCTATGTGTAAGTCCTTTCAAAGTATATGGGTTGATGCACAAATTTGGGGGACAAAAATTAGGGCATTTCCCCAAATTTAAATCTTTTTACAAAGGGCATATTCCCTTTTTTTATTTTTTTATGCTCAAGCTTGTCCTTAAACCTCAAGGATGTATGCCCTTCTAATTTTATCATTTCATTTTTTTTTAGATCAAACCCATGGATTATGACCTTTTAATTTTTTTCCTCTCTTTACATTGGTGATGTGTAGATTTACATACATACTTTAGAGTAACATCCCACTAATGGGATTCTAAATTTGGTTTGCTATAGGTTAGGTATGTTAATTTTTATTCTTTTATATTTTATTTCTATTTATATTTTTTTATGCAAGTAGGGTTTTAAATTTAGTTTTGAATTAAATTCTATTTCATTGCCTAGGATAACCTATATTTCTATTTAAATCTAGATACACAAGTTTGATGGATCCATTGCATGAATAAATTATTAGACAAAACCTTGAATAGTTTTATTTTACGCAAGATTTAGTTAAATTTTATGAACAATAAAATTCAAAACTTAAACAATTATAAATAATAATCAATGGTGGATGGTGTTTAATAACTTTTTGGATAGGTGGTGGATGGTGTTTTATAAACCTCCAAAAAATTAGTTTCCATTATATTTTTTGAGAAAATAGTATTCTAAGTTTGTGATGCAATAAATTAAAAACTATTTTGATATGAATTCCTCCCAAGTTAGAGGAGGTGGGTCTTCATTTGATAGACCTGGTTCTAGGTGAGACCAAAATCATGATAACCAAGCTTAGGGAAATAGAAGAATAATATAAAATGAATCTATTCCTAAAAATTTTCATCATGATATATAGATGGACACCCTTGAGGTGGTTACATGTTTAACACAAGTTATTATTAAGCATGTTATGCATATATTGAATACTTATACTCAATCTACAACTGGTTCAAGTGGTAGTGGTGCTAGTGGTGTTGGTGGTAGTGGAGGTAGTGGTTTTGGTGATGTTAGTATAGGTATTACTATCCTTCCTCCTATTCATTTTATAGTTCATATACATCATTTCACATCATGTGGGAGGAAGTATACAAGACCTCGTATTTAGGTGTGACATACATAGAGTAAATTTATGAAGACTAACATGTCAAAGTATATGTGACCTATAGATGATTCAAAAATGCATTACACTAGAATAATAAACACTAGTATTATTGATCATATGCCACCTGTAGATGATTCAACATTGCATGACACTAGCATGCTAGACACTATAATATATGTACTAGCTCTATCAACTCCTATTAGGATACACTAGATTATTTTTCATGAGTTATCAATGTCACCATTTGTATTTGATACACATGTTTAATTTTAATTATAGTTTGTTTATGTTTGTAAAATAATATTAAGTTTATTTTTAGTATGTGTTTACTTAATTGACTAAACTTGTTAATTATTTCTTGTATCTATTATTGGTGATATTTTGGGTAGCTCAATTGGCCTTAATTCTATTATAGAGGATTCAATTAACATAATTGTACCTTATACACAAGTTTGGAAACTTTTAAATTACATATCTATTCTTTTATGTTTATTTTCATTTTAACCAAAAATTATGTTTTAAGATATATATATTATAGTCGTAGATATTTATCATGTTCATTGGATTCACACATTATTCATTTATTGGTTGTATATAGGATGGAGGATGTTATGGGCACCCCTCATAGATGAGAAGAAGGCTTTGTTGATGTTACAGATACATCATAGGATTAACTATATCTATAGTAGGTCATGATTTAGGGATGAGGACTAGTGAGAACACATAGTAAAATTTTGTTTAACTTTAACCAATGATATTTTGTCATATTTACATAATTTTATGCACATCTATATCTAATAAGATATGTATGTTCCATAGGATTCCCCATTATAGGTGTATATGTGGTCTCCTAACCCTAAACAACCATTTATATGGAATAAAGTGAGTCTAGAATCATTTTACAAAATTGTGTTCTTGAAAAATTTATCAAATTTTCAATATCCAATGTTAATGCATTAATTTGTATATTTCATGTGTTGTACAGACACAATAATTTTCAAATGTTTTAAATGAAATAATGGATGAATCACATTTTGAGAGGAGATTGTCTCCTCATTTTGAGACATAAAACACCCCTGACTCTACATCTATGCTAACAAGGCATAATTTATTTGGAGGTAATGAGGAGTAAGAGAGATAGTTATTGTATTAAGGGTCTCATTATAGGACACAATAAATTTTTTATGTTGATATGGACCACATTGTATTCCTATATGTCACATTTTTTATATGTAAAGGTTATGGTCTACATTTTTTCTTGATATATGTCATATTGTTTTAGAATAAGGTAAAATCAGGTTTTGAAGGGGCCCCAAAACCTAGAAACAAAGTTAGAAAGATACATCAAAAATGCCCAACAAGAAAAACAAACCTAAAGCCTACTGCAGAACAATATCAAAATCAAGTTTTACAAGGACTTGAAACCACCAATCTAGACCATAAGAAGGAGGACCCTAGGTTTTACAGAGACCTGGAAACTCAAATAAGTTTTAAAATCTAAGAACCAGTTATAACATCCAACAAAAGGGACCAGAACAATATGAACAAAAAGACCCTAGTCTTCTAATTCCAGGATCATCTTCACCACCTCCTTTCCAATCATTATAGTATCCTGTATGGATATTGCAGCCGAAGAGGCAACATCTTTCATAGCTTTCTTCCTAGAGCTCTGTTTGGTCCTCTTACTTGGCCCCTCCAAGGATTTTATTTCCTCACTAGCTCATTTTCCAAGGTTGGCTGCAGCAGCACATATGCTAGAAGTAACCTCCTCCATCTTCATTCTACTTTCCTTGATGAGCCTTCTGGGATTATTCTCATAATCTTTATGTTTTAGAGGAATATCTCTCATCTGTATTTCTAGATTATTGATTTTATTTTGATCAACTTCTTGATTGTGTTCCATTATTTCCATTATCTTCTTTAGCCTCATTATTTCCTTATACATCCATGAATCAACTTGAAGAATGGCATCAACTTTGCATTTGGCCAATTTCATGAAGGGAAGCCTACTGTCCTTCTGCCAAATGTCACTAATATCTTTAGTATTCTCTTGTGGAGTGAATTCATCCTTTTTAGTTTGATCCTCCATTATTTTCTATTCTTCAATATTAACAAGTTTTCATTCTAGATAGGATAATCCTTTTCTTGTTCTCTAATCTCCATAGCATGAATGGAATCCTGAACCATATGTTCCTTCTCTATTTTCAAAGCTAGATCATCAAGTAAAATATCCATTTATTTTTCACTTCCCCCCAACACTCCCTGATTATCCTCATGATCAGAATTTTCTTGTTCTATTTTTTCCTTTGTTGTATCCCCTTCTTTTTCATTCTCACTTTTATCTTTACCTTCCAAATTAGAAATAGAATCCCCACTATCCTTTCCTATGTCATATTGTTTATGTTTAATTATGACATAAAACTTTGCATGTATCACATGTATACTATTCAATAAAATGATTCTATTACTTGTGGGTATTTTGTATTTTAATCAATTAATGGTTACACATATTATTGGTTAATGATAATTATTAATTCATATAGGGCTGGAAAATTCCACATTATTCTCTAAGTTAAGACTTCATCATTATGTATAATTTACATTTACATGTGATATTTACTATTTAATTTTTTCATTTACATTTAATTAGATATCAATTTTTAATTATTATGTAAGTGGACTTGTGATAAATTTCATGCATGTAAATATGATAACCTATACTAGATCATAGTTTTTATGAGGTCTAGTGATGCAAGAGAAATTTACTATTTACTTGTTTCATTTTTATTTAATTACATGTCAATTTGGAATTGTGATGTAAGTAGACTTATGATCAATTTTAAAGGAGTAAATATTATAGGTTGCACATGATCATAGTTTTTAGGAGATATAGTGATGCAAGACCAGTTTAAAACATACTTGTTTCATTTACATTTAATTAAATATCGATTTACAATTATGATGTAAGTAGACTTGTGATCAGTTTTAGGGATGTAAATTTTATAATTTGTACTTGATCATAGTTGTAAGGAGGTCTAGTGATGATGAAAGATCATATTCACAACATAAAATAAGGGATTTTTAAAATTTTATTAGAGGTATTATAGGTTTATTTTACTCAATTAGATGCCTCACTTGGCCTTCAAAGAATTAAATATAGATCTTAGATGGTACTTTGGTATTTTCCCACAAAAAGTTTAATTTCAATTTTCAAATATGAATATGTAAGGTTGTGGATAAATTGTAATGTTTTGAAAATTATTAAGAGTCTAATAGGTTTATAATGGTAATCTACGTGTATATAAAGGCTTCTAAATATCTTAAATATGATAGTTGTCTATAGAGTCTCAAAGATCATAGTTATCCATAGGGTCTAAAAATAGTTTGTTAGTCAATTTGCTAATGAAAACCCAAGCGAATAAAGAGGAATTTGAGACAAATTTAACAAATTTTTAAGTTTAATTGGATTTAAATGAAGAGATATGAATATTTACTAATTAATGGGAGACATATAAGGATTAATTTAAGATTAAGAAGGATAATAATCATCATTAATAGGGTTAGAGAGTGTTGCATAGTTTGTTAGTTCATAACATAGTTTATAATGAGAATTTCTTGTTAATAAAAGACGTATATTGATTTAATATTGTGTAATAATGTTTTTTATTTCAGTAGTGAAGGTTATTTATCTAATTTTGGATTGGGTTTGCGCTTAGGTTGAATTTTTTTCATAAAAAACTTGGTATACCTTATTTTCTATGTATATAATATTTTTTGCTATTGAAAACTCATATAAGTTCATGCATGAGTCAAAATTGAGGATTTTAATAGTTAAAGTGGTATCAAAACAATATATTATAGGTTTTATATTGATCCAAAAAAATTTGGTATTCAAGAATCATTATTTAGAAGCTCCTTGCTTTTGAGAAGACTGGAAAACCATAGTTTTAGGGTTGAAAACACAAATAGGTCAATATATATCAATTTAACCCTTGAAAATTTTCCAAAATTGGCTTAGATATATACAAGTGAGTTTATAGAAGGATAAAATTTGTTTTAGGTCAAATTATAATGTACAATATCATTTATGATTGACTGAGTTTATGAAAACCCTCATATATTAGTGTTATTGATAACGAGAAGGGAATTTTGCCTCAAAATTTTCAAATCAGAGTCTATAAAGGTGAATAAAAGTTTGTAAAAAAAAATTTATTCTTGTAAAAAATTCCTTGGATATTTATTTACATTTTAAAATTAGTATTTTGTGTTTTTACCTATTAATGACCATTAGGCCTACTCGATGTAAAACAGGGTTTCATGTATAAAAAGACATTTACTTTTATTTATAAGTGGTGAAATCCCCTAAATTTTTGTCTGTATATTTTGGTTTGGTTAAATTAAAGTTTTCAAATTTTTTCCAATCCCAAAAACATAATTTAGATTATGTTATTTAAGATTGAGTTTCAAACTATCTGTAAGTGTCTATTTTCCAAGACATTCAAGTATGGATTAGGGTGAGGTTTCTTGTTAATGATGTAAAAAATTTATTTAGGGTATTTATTCCATTTTTTTATTATTTAATAATATTTATAAATTATATTTTAGGGTGTGTAAATGTGGATTTAGTATTTTGACTTATTGAGTGATCTATTAGGCCTAAAAGAGGGTTGTAGAGTTTTAGACTTAATCCATTAAGAAACCAACAATTCAAATTGGTTTATTACTCATTTGAAATCACTACTATAGTCTTATATTCTTGAAAAAACCATATATATTGATAAAATATTTTAAAATTAAAAATTATTCTATACAAAGAAGAGTGTGTGAAAAAAATGGAGTTAGGAAAAACTTTCTTCTATAGATTTAGTATATACACTTCAATATAAAAAATAAATAAACATTATTCTACATGAAAAAGTAGGTCTTACATAGAAAATAATAAAGTGGGAAAAATTACTTAGATTAATTATATTTCATATCTATTCCATATAAAATACCAAGAAAATCTATTCATAGCCATACCTAAACCATAGGTTTTGTTACTCATGTAGTTAGTCCCTAAAATGTTATATCCATCACATATTCTATAGCAATAAATTTTAAGATTTACCTAGATTATCTAAAAAATTTACAAATAAATTATCTTCAAAAGTGGTCTATAAAATCTACCATAACCAAACATTAAAATGATTCCCCAACTCAATGAATTTAGATTACAACTTGTGGAATGCTCTACATCACAGAATAAAACTAGTTACTACCTCCCTAGCTACAAACTAAGAGCATAAAACAAGAAAGATAAATCCAAACAAAATTAAAGTATTATGGAAAATTTTGACTTGTCATTTTTTATTTTATGATTTATTTATCATAAATTAGACATACCTTGATAATCCAAAATATTTTAGTGATAGTCTAAGTAAAAATTCATACAAAAACTCATTAAAAATCAGACCTAGAAAGAGTGTGTTCAAAGTGAAAGAGTAATAAGTACCAAAGGTCATAGGGTGGTGTATGAGCATCATCCATCAGGGTGTATATATATTTTTTTGGTAATAAATATCTTATCATGCATTCAAATTATTTGTAATACCATACACCTTACCTTTGATGTTTCAAGCTGCTCAAAGATTTAGATGAGATGTCAAATCCTCTTCCAACTTTGGTCATGCATTGCAAGATAACTGTGAGGAATAGAGATGAGACATTAAGTCATAAAAATTCATGGATGTGTCTTCTAATAAATCCTAGTATGATTTTCTCTAAATCAAGATGAGTGAGATGTGAAAATGAGTTTTCTCTTGTAGCTAAATCTCTTAGAATTGGCCAAAAGTTTGTTAGTGGTGGTTGTATATTATGACTTCTTATCCCAATCAATGAACCATATATTAGGACATATGAATATGATAATTTTAAGACTATAATTACCAATTTTAATTATCTATTGGGACTTGGGAGTGATGGTTGTAGTTAACTTGACACATCTCTTAAGAGAATCCACTAGTCCCTAAGTGTGCAAAAGAACAAAATTCCATTGGGCATTGAAGGAGGAATGTGAGGTATAAAGATAAAATGTCATCTCCAAAATGTGAATGGATGAGTCATATAATAAATAACAATATGATTATCTCTGAATTGATCCAAAGGAAACGTGTCAATGAGGTTTCTCTTATGGCCAAATTTCTCAAAATGGGCCAAAAGCTAGTCAATGGGGGTCGTATCCTATGACTCGTTATCCGAATGAATGAACCATATATGTAGACACATATAGATTTGAATTTTGAGGCTATAATAACAATTTTCTTATCTTTATTGATTCCTAAGAGTAAAGGGGTTATTTGATCAGATGCATACCTTAAGAGAATCCACTCATCCCTATGTGTGCAAAATGAGCAAACTTCCATCACACATTATAGAAGAACCATGATGGGTATAGACAAACCATTAGTTCTTACACATGAATATATGTATCCTCTATGAATTAATAGGAGGATATTTTATAACTCAAGATATATGAGATGCAATAATGAGTTTTCTATGATAGCCAAATCTCTTAGAATGGGGAAAAGGTTGGTCAATGGGGGTCATATATTCTGACTTGTTATCCTAATAAAATAATTGTCTATGAACACACATTTGGATAGTAATTTTAAGGCTAGAATTTTTTTTTCAGATCTCATTAAAACACCAAGATCGAAAATTGCATTTGATCAGATACATCCCTTAAGAGAATCCACTCATCCTTGAGTGTGCAAAATGAGTAAACTTTCATCACATGTTTTAGGATAACCATGAGGGCTAGAGACAAAACATTAAATCCTATAGATGAATAGATGATCCATATTAAAAATATAATAAATATTCTATATAACTCAATCCATATGAGACATAATGATGAGGTTTATTTTGTATCCAAATCTCTCAAAATGAGCCAAAAGTTGGTCAGTTGGGGCCATATATTCTAGTTCATTAGCCAAATTGATGAAATATCTATATGAACACATATATATAATAATTTAAAGGCAAAAAAAATCATTTTATAGTCTTATTTATGCCCTAGGAGTGAAGGTTGTAGTAAATTGGATACATCCCTTAAGAGAATCCACTCATCCTTGAGTGTGCAAAATGAGAGAACTAACGTCACACATTGTAGGATAACTATGAGGGATGGAGATGAAATATCACATTCTACATGTGTGTGGATGAGTCCTATAAGATATACAAGTATTATTATATCTAACTCAATCTATATGAGACATGAAAAATATGTTTATATCACAATGAAATCTCTCAAAATAAGCCAAAATTTAGTCAGTGGGGACCATATATTCTAACTCATTAGGCCAATAAACAAACCATCTACAAAGTCACATTTGAATGATAATTTTAAGACTATAATGAAAATTTTAAAATCTTGGTTACACCCTAGGAATGAAGGTTTTAGTTGATCGAATGTATCCCTTAAGAAAATCCACTCATACCTAAGTGTGTAATATGAGTGAACTTTCATCACCAATTGCAAGAGAACCATGAGGATTATATATAACCATTAGCTCTTAAACATATATATATGAATCCTAAAATAAGTTCTAGGATGATTCACTCTAACTCAAGATTGAAAATATGTGGCAATGAGGTTTTTCTCACAACCAAATCTCTTAAAATGGGCTAAAATTTCGCCAATGGGGCCATATATTCTAATTCATTAGGCCAATAAAAGAATTGTCTACACAAACATGTTTGGATAACCATTGTAAAGATATAGAAACCACTTTTTAATTTTAGGAAGGCCCTAAGATCTAAGGTTGTAATCAATGAGATTCATCCCTTAAGAGAATCCACCCATCATTGAATGTGAAAATGAACAAACTTCCATTATGTATTGCATGAGAACCATAATGGATATAGATGAACCATCAGTTCCCACACATGAATGGATGCATCTTATAATAAATCCCAATAGTATTGTCTCTAACTTAAGATAGGATAGATGTGAAAATGAGGATTATCTCATACTCAAATCTCTTAAAACAAGCCAAAATTGGTCAATGCGGGGCATATATTCTGACTTGTTATCCCAATTAATGAAACATCTATGAGGACACATTTAGATGGGCATTTTAAGTTTAGAACAACCATTATTTAGTCTTATTTACACCCCAAGAGTGAAATTTTTAGTTAATTATATGCATCCTTTAAGAGAATCCACTTGTCCTTGAGTGTGCAAAATGAGTGAACTTACATCGCATGTTGAAGGAAAACTATGAGGGATAGAGACTAACCATCATTAAATATCTCAAAATAGGACAAAATTGGTCAACGAGGGCCATATATTATGACTCATTATATAAATCCAAAAACCATATATATTGACACATCTAGATGAGAATTTTAAGTCTAGAATGACCATTACTTAGTCTTATTTGCACCCCAAGAGTGAAGGTTGTAGTTAATTGGATGCATCCCTTAAGAGAATCCACTTATCTTTAATTATGCAAAATGAGTAGAATTACATTGCATGTTGAATGAGAACTATGAATGCTTGAGATAAAACATCAACTCCTAAATATACATAGATTACTCCTCTAATAAATCTAAATAAGATTCTCTCTAACTTGATCTAGATGAGACAAGATAATGATTTTTCACGAAGAGACAAATATCCTAGAATGGGCCAAGAGTTAGTCAAGTAGAGCCTCATATTATGAATCATTAACTTAATTGACAAAATATTTGTGTAAAAAAAAAAGATAAAAATTCTATGTCTAGAATGACCATTATCCAATTTTGGTTAGACCCTAGGAGTTAAGGTTGCATTTGATCGGATGCATCCCTTAAGAGAATCCACTCATCCCTATGTGTAAGAAATGAGTAAACTTGCATCACATATTTTAGGAGAACTATGATGGCCAGAGACAAATCATCACCTCCTAAACATGTATGGTTGAGTCCTATATGAAATATTAGGAGGATTCTCTCTAACCCAAGTTGGATTAGATTTAGAGATGAGGCTTATCTCATAGCCAAATCTCTCAAAATAGGTGAAAAGTTTGTCAATGGGAATCATATATTTTTACTCATTAGCCTAATCAATGAACTATATATACAAACACATCTAGATGGGAATTTTAAGGCTATGATTACCATTTTCCAATCTTGGTCACACCCTAGGAGTGAAATTTATAGTTGATGAGATGTATCCCTTTAGAAAATCCACTCATCCTTGACTGTGGAAAATATGTGAACTTATATTGTAGGTTGCAAGAGAAGAATGAGGGATAAATATGAAATATCATATCCTAAAAATGTATGGATGAGTACTATAATAAATACCTATAGGATTATCTATAACTAGAACCTAATGAGATATGGTAATGAGGTTTCTCTCGTAACCAAATCTCTCATAACAATCCAAAAGTTGGTCAATAAGGGCCATATATTCTAATTCATTATCCCAATAGATGAACCATATACATGAACACATTTGGATAGGTAATTTAAGGATATAATAACTATTTTTATTCTCAATAAATCATTGAGAGTGAAGTTTTTAGTTTATTATATGCATTGCTCAGGAGAATCCACTCATCTTTGAGTCTAAAAAATGACCAAACTTCTATCATGCATTATAGAAGAAATGTGAGGGATAGAGAGGAGACGTTAGCTCTTACATGTGCATGGATAAGTCCTATAATAAATACTAAAGTATTATCTTTAACTTGAACTAGGTGAGATGAGGAAATGAGGTTCTTATTGTAGACAAATCTCTTAGAACATTCTCAAATTGGTTAGTGAGGGATATATGTTGTGACTCATTACCTTAATCGATGAACCATCTACATAGAAAAATATAGATGTGCATTTTAAGGATATAATTACCATTATATTATCTCAATCACACACTAGGAGTTAATTTTTTAGTTGATCAGATGCATCTCTTAAGAGAATAGACATGTCCCTGAGTGTGCAAAATGAGATAACTTTTGTCGTGCATTATAAGAGAACTATGAGAGATAAAGATGAACTATTAGCTCCTACACATGTATGGATGAATCCTATAATAAATACCATGAGTATTATCTATAAATTAATATGGAAAAACATGTAAATGAGATTTACCTCACATCTAAATCTCTTAGAATGGGTCAAATGTTTGTCAGTGGGAGTCATATATTCTAATTTATTAACATAATTGATGGAAATTCTACGTGGACACATCTAGATGGGAATTTTAAGGATATAATAGTCATTATATATTATTATTATAAGCTCAATATTTAATTTTTCAATTGATCAAATGCATCCCTTAACATAATCCACTTGTCTTTGAGTGTGCAAACTAAGTGAACTTCTGTTGTATGTTGTAAGAGAACTATGAGGGATAGAGATGAACTTCCAGCTACTACACATTCATGGTTGAGTATTTTAATAAATATTGGGAGGATTATCTACAAAATGACCCAAGTTATACATGGACATGGGGTTTTTATTATAGCTAAATCTCTCATACAAGGTAAAAAGTTTATCAGTGGGGGCCATATAATTTAACTCATTAGCCTAATTAATAAATAATCCATGTAGACACATTCAGATGGGCATTGTAAGGATATATATATGAATTTTTATATCCTAAACATGCATGAATGAGTCCTCTAAGAAAAATTTGGAGGATCATTTCTAACTTGAGACCATGATTAATGCATAGATAAAACTATTTTCATCTTTTCTTGAAAGGACAAATAGAGAGAAGGTGAAAAACTATTTTCTTAAGGTAGATAACACTAATATGAACTATTTTTTGGCTTATCCTTGTATTAATAAGATAATATTATCTAATTTTGGAATAAACCATTTGAAGGTGGAAGATAATCTAGTGCCACTAACCTACATTAAAAATTTTAAATAGAAATAAACACATAATGATAAAATAATTGAAAATTAAAATAGATTAAATAAAATAACTCACATCCACTTAAAAAGTAGAAGAAAAATATAGTGGTTAAAAATTCAATATGAAAAACATAGAAAGAAAAAAATGTATCAAGGATAAAACGTCATAGGAACAAAACATAGTAAACAATGTGCTCACACAGAAGATGAGATAACTTTAAACTAAAGGTCCAAACTCATGAAGTCACATTTTCCTCTATTATTTTTCTTGTAAATTTGGTGATTTAATTTTACACCATGAAATTTTAAATACTATCACCAAAATGAACTATAAACTAAATAAACAATGTGATAACCACTAAAATGTCCTAATTATGCTCTCCATGACATTTTTTTGACATTATCAATACTGCTACATTTTTCATCACTATGTTCTATCCTCATGACATTTTTGACACAGTACATTTTTTATTACTACATTTTTGTCTACTACGTTATCACATAGAGATAAATAACTTTACTATATTGATTTGAAACACAAGATAACTTACCAATTCAATCTAGCATACCTTTAGGATCATCTGTATTTAAAAGTGTTTTAGAAATTACTTCATGGTTATATTCACACACTTTTCACAAAGCTATATTATTAGGATTTCCATTATATTTGATCATCTGAATATTTGTATTAATAACCATATTAAAATAATGAAGCACCACCATGTGTGTTTCAAAATACTCAAATAAAAATTTTGTTATTTTTTATGATAGTACCTACTAAGCCAAGTTCTTGTAACCACTATGGATCTAGTGGGATAAAGTGTCTCATCTCCATCCATTACATTTTTGGTTCATTTTTTTGGCATATAAATAATGACACAAGTAGTATTTTTTCCCTCATCATTGTCCTCAGGTGCAATTAATTCAAAAACAAGTCCTATATTTAAATTATAATCAAATTCTAAGATAATATAGGAAAAAATAAAGATATCATTAATATATAACTAAGGTTGTATATTTAATTAAAGAATAAATTGTACCTAGTTGCACAAGATTTGAGTTGTTAAAGTCAATTGATGATGCCATTTCATGATTCATTAATTATTGGAGTGAGTGGATACTCTCTACAGGTGATATGGGTCTACAATAACATTCATAAACCCATTATTTTGACTCGCATTCATTCCAATTAAATTACATACACATGGAATAAAAATATTTCATATCCCTAGTATAAATATTTCATGAACTTGAATTTGAACCTTGACTAGAGAAGAAAACACTTGGTCTGGGTACTGTATTATAATATTCATACATTACCTTGCATTTTTATACTATGAGTTAAAATAATATTTTCACATGAGAATGGTTATATGATCCATGAAAAATATTTTCATTAAAACAAGTCACAATACTTGCAGCATCCATCAAATTAGCACCATCCTTGTGGTTTTCCTGCTCTCTTGTAAGGTATCTTTTTACACATGAACCTATACCATTATGTTCCCCTTTTCCATTTCCATCCTCAAATAAACTCCAAAAATATTTAATGTCATTTTCCTTATGAATTATAATTATCTAGTAAAACATTGAAAATTCTCAAACTACCCTAAACAATTATCTAACTAAATTTAGTGTGTAATAAACATGACTTATCTTGCATACATACTTATATAAAATATCTCAAAATAACCTTGGACAAACTCTAGAGAATGTGATCTATCATCACTCATATAAAATTAGGACTCCCTCAAAATATTATGTTTTCATTTGGGCTATCAGGTATATGTCTTAATGTAATATGAAAAAAAAATCAACTTGAATTGAATTATAGTATTGGGATTGAACCTTATTTTTTGGTTGTAGTGTGTAGTTGTCAACAAATTCCAAATCTAATACAATGTTGCCAATAGGTAAGTTATCCTTGAATACCTTGAGTTGATTATATAACCATTTTGATTTGTGTGTATATTTCATATTGGTATATAATATTATTCTTGAATTAAAATATGAAATCAAATACAAAAACTCTGGTCATAACCAATTCACATCTTGATGACTCTTTTCCATCTTTTAACACATACTTTACATATTTTTAATTATCATAATCAGCTTGAGTATTTAAATATTCATGTGAAATTTATTAACGTATATAACTTTTAAAATTTTATAAACCACCAAAAATATTACACGTTCTATCTTAACATTGTTTGACAAAAAGCATTGTTCCTCAAGTCTTTTACAAAAAAAAAGTTTGGATTAATTATCTTGATATCTTAAGTGTGGAAGACACCATAAATTATTTAAAAAATATTTTTAATATGTAAAGTATAATTTATATAATGAGAAACAATAAAATTCATATCATATTCAACTTTTACCTGAAAATAACATGTGGTGTGTGATTGGTTGATTTTAACCTAGAAAGTCTTGCACATATCAAATGACCTTGGGATTTAGATGTGTTTAAGAATGAGTATGGTGATTTGAGAATGTGAAATGAGTCCTATAAAAATTCAAGAATGATTTTATTTCGTTTGTGAATTAGTGGATTTCATTTGGTTGATCATTGTTTTCATTTAGACATTTTGGGTCTAGTGGTAGAAAATCTAAGTAGGCAGTTTGCTGACATCACCATTAGCACATGTTGATGAGTTAGGGAGAGTTATTCATATGGTTGTGATAAAATTTATGCCTCATTATTATGTGATAAATTTAAAGTAATTTAATGAAGAAAAACATAATATATCTAAGTGTAAAGTTGCGCTCCCATGATGTTTGACAATGTTCTCCCATACTTAGCCAAATTTGTAATGTGGCAAGAAAAATTCAGTAGGAATTTTGATGATGTTATATTTCACAATATATGAAGGTGTTAGGATAAGTTTATAATATGGGTTTAATAAAAAATATTCATAGTAGATATTCGCTAAGTTTTAGGTCATGTGATGAAGCACGACAAAATATATACATGTTCAAAGTCGGCCTTCTAAGTAGTTTTTGACATAGTTGGCTCTGTGGTATAAAAATTTGAGTGAGTAGATTAATGTCATTATATCTCACATGCATGAGGGTTATAGGAGTGGATTTATATATGTTTGAATTTTAATATGTGAGTGTATCATATGGTCCAAATTTTATATCATGTGTCTAAGTATAATAAAAGTTATTAAGGTCTAAAGTTGGCCTTCCAGGTAAATTGTAATGGTTCCCATACTTTGTCAATTTTGCAAAAGATAAAGATCATGACCAAATGAAGATATAATAGTACATAGGAAATAGTAAATATTTATATAAAGGTTCATACTTAGTAAAATAGGTCAAAATTATATTTTCTTAATGATAGGTAAAGGTAAAAACTAAGCTACTTCTAAGATCTGATGGTGAGTGGGTGTTCATACTAATTATTGACTAAATTTGACTCTAAAGGTAAAATTAGGCTCATTATAAGTAAATTTTTTATCTTTATATGTTTTTATGTGCCTTTTATAATTTAATTAATTATTTCATATCTTATTTGATGTCATTTTTTGTGTATTTAGCCTTGTTCATATCTTTTTAGTCCAAAGAGTCATTTTTGGGGTCAATATAGAGCATTAAATGAGTTGTACAACCTCCTTTGGAAATTTGAAGGTTTAAAAAGGTTATTTAAAATCCAATTTTTCCTAATAAGTATTAATTAACCATTTATAATTATAAAGTGGTAGGTTATTAAGAATAAAGAGTAGTTTTCTTGTAAAAAGGAGGAGTTTGGCACTTGTATAACCCATAAAAGAATGTGACACGTGGGATAAGGTTATGAATATTTATATTAATCATAAAAAATTTCATTATTTAATTAATTTTTTAGTGTCAAATTTGAGCTAAAAATATTCTACTCCTTCTCCACCCTTCTATGGACACAAAACGAGTCAACAGGTTTGTATTTGGTACGATGAGTAGGGGAGGTTTTAGACAAATTTATCTAGGGAGTATCTTAGAAAATTAGTTATATTATATATTATTTTTTATTATAGAGTAATGGTGGCTTGTGATTTATGAACCATTCCTAATAATTTGGCATATCTAATTTGTTTGCCAATCTATGCACCATATAGGTTTTGCTTTGGTTTGGAGAAGTCTATACAATCTAACTACTAGGATTAATTATAGATGATGTTTAATATCTATAATAAAGTTCCCCATGCTTGGTTTATCATTTAAAAGTGTTTTTATAGGCCAAGTATCTTAGGTTGTAATAGAAGACACTCTTCTATGTTGTAGACTAATTTTCACCATTTTCAATGTCTTCATGTCTTGGTAACAATGTCATAGGATGGTGATAGGTTTATATTCATATTAATAATATAATTATGGTCCCATATCCATTAAAACTCAAACTTAAAATAAAAATCATGGAGTGGCAGCTAAGAGACATATCATATAGTCAATTGCTTCATGGCTTTCACACACAATCATCTGAGTGAGCTAGATAAAGGATTTAAACATATACATAGGGTCATGAATATAGTATTTAAAGTTGAATAAATACTCATAGTAGCAATAATAAAGTGAATAATTTCACTTGTTATGAGAGGAACTATGATAATCAACACATTCATGCATAGTCTCCTACCATTATACTCACCTACAAGTAGCTCATGAGAACCAATCATGTTAGAAAAGACTGTCTAATATGGATAAAGTATTTGATAGTGTGAAGAGTGAATTTGGATATATTTAATAATCCTAAAATTTAGAATTATTCAAAAAATATGTAATTATCCATACATATATATATATATATATATATATATATATTGCTTGCATAGTGGAATGTCCACCTATAGGTGGTCCTAACAAAGGGTAGAGGTGACATATGGAGTGTTGAATCACATGGATGAACTCATTAATGAAGTCCTAATATGTTCTAGAGTACATGATAGACCTATTTGAGAGGTTGGATTGACAAATAGAAATGGGAAACCATGTTCAAATACTCAATAACTATGTTTAGGGATCAAATCCTAAAAAGGTGAAAAAAAAACACCCAAGCCTTTTTGCCAAGTCATATAAAAAAGTTATCAGTACTCTTGGTGAATCTAAGTGACTATTTATTGTATTATTCACATAGGAGTCCATATTTTAAAAGGAAAGAAGTGATTTGGTCATCTGGTCTTCATGTTATAGGAGCTCAAAGATGCACTTTTATACACTAATGTGAGGCAATGACATCTACAATTTTGAGCCCCAAAGAGACTTTCCACCTCAAGGTTGTAATAAAAAACATGTTTCCATGATTTATTATTTTTATATGGTCTAATATATAGTTAATAACCTTAATTTCATTAAAATAATATGATGTATTGTGTTTTGAACACTATACACACCCACAACTATCTTTTATCTAAGAGGTTCAACTATAGCCAACCTAAGGTACATGTTTGAGAATGTGTTTCTTTATTATGAACCTAGAGAATTTTTTGGAAATTTTTTGGGATAAATACCATTAGTATAATTTTGTATATTTATTTTTGATCTTATAAACACTTACATCTGTGCTTAGCTCCAAGGTCGTTCACATACAACCTACCTGTAAATGCTCTTAGAGCTCTCAAAATGAACTTGGGAAATAATGTGCATATAAACATGAGAATATTATTATTAAAGTTTTATTTATTTATTATAAATGATTTATAAGGATATAATAAAATATATAAGGGAAACTAATACCCATGGGACTCCATGTTGCCATGACACAGTCAACTATAGTTGACTGTGACACAGTAGTGAGATACGAAGCTACATTTTAAAGGTTGACATATTTAAAATTGTGTGTGTGATAAAAAATTACCCTAAGGTAATATAAGGAGGTTTTATACATTATAATCAGGATAAGTTATGAAATGATCACCTACAAGTATAAGTTCCTTAAAACCGACATAGTTAGGAATATGTACTCAGTCTTGACTAAGCAAGGGATATGAGGAGTATATGGAAGGACGTATTAATTATTGAAGATGAGAACACATCCATAATTAATATATTAATCTAATTTAACTCTCTTTATGGACATATAAAAAAGAGAGGACCCTAGGGATGCATCAAAAACTCCACAATTTGAAACCCTGCACATAGTCCCTTTTCTAGGAGTTTGTCTTGGAATTTGAAGGAGTTTGGAGGTCAAATGACTTAAAAAATAAGTAAAATTTGTTGAATAAGGTCTCCATAACTTTTATAATCATATAAAACATTAAAATTTTATAATTAAATAGGGAAAGTACCATCTATTTTATCTTAGACAAAGGGTACTTTCCTAAGAGTGTAAACCATGTATTTTTGAGAAAGGGTGAGAAATGATGGACTAGGAGCTAAATAAACCTTGATAAGAGGTGTGAGTAATTATAGAGAACTTTATAAAACATTATAATACATTATTAAAGGCTTTAATCTACAAAGGTACTCCAAACCTACAATAGTTGCGGTCAGGCCTCTGAGCTAAAGCATAGGCCTAAAAGCCGAATGGAGAGTCACTTCCAATTATAACATGAGATGAGAATTATAATGTACTAATAAATATTTACAAGATCATGATATATGTGATGAATATTTTGGAATTTATATAAGCACAAATAAGGCCATTTTTGACTTAAGGACAACATTAGGCCTGTGTAAATGCATAAAAGAACTTGATAGGGCAACATTGAGTGCTCACATCTTCTATAAAGCTTTGCATGGATATCCAAGAATTTTGGAGATATTGATATGTTTTTTAAACATCAAATTTATGTAATTTTTTCAGTTATAATGTCCCATTTTTATGAATGAACCTTAAGAGTAGAAGTGGTCTAAAACCCTCACAAACCCTAGTTAAGGACCTGATTGGGAAAACAAGGAGATGCATCTAAATGGAAAAAAATGGCTTAGTAAATGTTTAATCATATATAAGAATCTCAAAATAACATTTCCATCCACTTGAGTTGAATCCTATCTATACAAATAGGGTACATAATTTATCTCTTTGACTACTTTGTGTATTGTGTAGGTTTTAGAAGGTTTGAAGGGATAAAATCAACATTTATCCTAACTCTTTACGTTCATTTAATAATTCATAAAAATTCCTAAGTGTACTTAAATGTAGCTCCATCCTCGCTAGTCAGAACTAGCATAGTGAACATGATAGTGAGAAGGGTGGAAAATTCAAGTAGGAGTCATTTCTAAGTTGTGTCTAATGCCTCTAAGGCCATAAATAGTCTTGACACATGTCATTCACTACTTTTAAGGAATTTTCATGATAATTTGAATCCATTTTCGAATCCAATTTTACAAGGTGTGTGAAAGATGTGTTTTTCTCTTTATTATAGGTAGTGATGGCTCATTTTTAGAGGAATCCAAATTATTAGGACTAAAACCAATGCATGGAGAATCATTTTTTAAACCCTTCCCCCTTAATCCAATCATTAGACCTATCCCTAGTTAGTTATGAGGCTTCCAAGAAACTAAATAAGGTAATTTTTTGATCCAATAAAAGGAATGTTATGCCACATTACAAGATTTATATGCCTTGGATTGACACTTATGTTTCCTAATTTTTCATGATCAATTTCACATTCTCTTCTTATGCACTTTTAAGTCCTCTCAACATGACAACTATCCTTGTGACCTTTGTACTTTTTTATTCTCTTCTCTCTCTCAAGTTATATAATGACTAGCCATTTTAGCTATTTTAAGGATGATCCACCTAAGTATGGAAAATCCTTGCTCATTTTCATGCCATAGATCAGTAAAGATTAATTATTTTACCTCTTATATAGTTTTTCATAGTGTGTTCACATGAATGATTTATCTTACTTAGTGATGACCATATTTTATTTAGCATTATTGTCTCATTTTATCACCTATTACATCTTAAAAGATTATTATTGTAGTTCATGTGAAGTGTTTTATGAAGTTTCAAAGTTGAGTGAGTTAGTCTATTCAAATAATTACATTTTAGTCCTCTTGTCTAGTTTTCCTAGCCTAAATATTCATCATAACCTCGTAATGAAATACTAATGTGAGAAGATTAAAAATAAAGAAGTGTATGCTTGTTAGTCTCTTGGTATCATGTGTGACATGTAACTATTTGGTATTCATCAATCAATTTGGTGTATCCCCACCTTTATGATAGTTTACTTTCAGTTTTATCTTCCTTTTCCTTACAAGCATAGTTGTAGTAATGATACAAAAGTTGTAAATCAAGGGATCTAGTCCTATCTAGAGATTCATCTCATTATTAGGCTACCCATATCCTATATGTGTTTCAATTGTGTCACTTAGATGAGGAGAGATGTGACATATCCTCAAAGGGTGTAAATCCAAGTGACAATAGTTTTTACCATGCCTGATGGGACAATTAGTCCAAAAAATTTAAAGATTTTTGGTGTTGCCTTTAAACACATTAACCTTTGGAGGCATATATCTACAGATCAATGGTTACTCTAAAATTAAATTAGCTGGTCAAGAAGGCCAAGTATTCCTTTTGAATATTGCTAATAATCACTATTTGTGTTCTTTCTTCCTAATGAAGTCCCATGGCTGGTTTTGGTACTGAGTATTGCTTTACACAAGTTAATGAGGCATCCCAAGCCTATGGAATTAAATATTATCTTTTTTATGATCCCTATAAACTCTAACATGATCCTTATCAGCATTTTTATGAGTTATATCAGCCCTACAACTAGCCTCCTTAATATCTTTATTCTCATAGTCAACCTAGCCACTTGTCAAATCAATCCATTTTAGGTTTCAAGAAAACTCTCTTGGGTTATGAGAGCTACATGATGGATCTTGATGAACAAAGGGGACATGGAAAATATTTTCCTAGTCATCTCACTCATAATTTGAGAAATGCATTTGAGTTGGTTAAGAGAGAGTGGGCACCTATTGAGAGAGAAATTTGGAAAAGGATCATAATTGAGATTCTAGATGTGAGTCACCTTGTTTCATCCTTAGAATATAAGATAAGAATTCATGAAAATCAACCTCACCAAATCTATTATCCCCCATATCCACTTACCTAAGATTTCTATCATTCCTACATGATTCCTACTCATAAACCCAATCAAGCTTATCAAATAAATCTTTTACCCATTCAAATAAAAAAGAGAGTTGGAAAGACAAACCTTATTTTTGAAGCAAAACTTGAGAGGAAGATTTAGTTAGATAATAATAAAATAATTCAATCCATATTATCAATAAGGGAAGTGGAATATATGCCTTCATTTACCTCTCCCATGATCACTTACTCTCAAGAAGGAACTCCTATACTTGAAATTCTAAGTTAGAGATAAGGTGGAGAATCCAAGCCTAAAGAGATCCCAAGCTTCTTGAGAAATTAATACACTCCTAAAATTTCATCACCATCTCAAAAAGAGAATCCTAATCCTAACACCCTAAGCTAGAATAAGATAGTGTAATCATGGGAAAATAAATGGGATAAAATTCTAGATAAAGAGTGTGAAGTTGAGAAAGAGCTTGATCCTATGAAAGCCTCATCCACCTTTGCTCAAGAGACCTCTTATTTTACATATCAGCCATCTTGTACTCCTTCTCCTCATGAAGATTCCTATTAGATTTAAGAGATACTTTTCTAAGAGAACCTAGCCAATAAAATTAAGAAGTTAGACTTGAGAAATATATTGTTGAGTTAAGGTGTGATGGAAGGTTTAGAGCCAAAATAAGATTATGTGCTTAAACAAACACCATGTACCCTTCATCAAGAGATTTCTCAAACAAAATCAGATTTCAATGAAGAGATTATCAAATTGAATGAAGAAAACCAATCTATTTTATCCCAAGGTCTACCTCCCCTTCCTTAATAACTCCCAAAAGGATCCACTGTAATTGAATCTTAATTTGATGTTGATTTCTATGTGCCACCTCCACCAAATAGTTCATCTTGTCCTCCCCCCATCACCATTTTCCTTGATGTACCTATGGTATGGGAACCTAAAGATGAACATTTGGTGGAAACAATTTAGAACTTTTATTTGAAGAAAATATATCTCTTTGGCAGCCTCATTAGGCTAAGTCACCTCATTACAAGATGCCTATTCTTGGCATCATCAAGAATGAAAAGTAACTTGAGGATATTTCATCCCCTGAGAACAAAAACAAGATGATAAAATTTGATATACAACTTGAGATTCCTCAAGAGTTTCCAAATTCTAAAGAAGAAATGAGTCCTTATGTTGAGTCTTCTTATTGGGTTGATAATGAAGAATGGCTTCCTTGTGTCAAAGAAGAAATCTTAGATGAAGTCCTTTTTTATTATAAAGAAGAGGATTAAAGATATTATCTTATTGTTCCCCTTCATGATCTTAATCAAAGAGAAGATAAGGAATTGTAGTAGTAGTTTCTAATCATTTGAAATGAGTTTGAGTCTTTCAAGGGATCTATAACTTCCTTAGAGATGATTGAAAGTGATGGTAAGCAAGATGAAATTCTTAAAAATTTCATAGAAAATATATAATGAAGTTCACCTCATCCTTTGAATGTTAAAACAAGATTCTATTGGCCTTAATCTTCCAAGGAACAAGAAACTACTGCTCTTGAAATCATGCCTACAAAGAATATGCAAGTTTATCATGAGATGAAGAGTGGGTAGTAGTATAAGATATAAGTATAAGGCCAAGAGGAATACATTTACATTTTATACTTATTTTAATATGGTCTACTTGAGAGCATAGCAAGTGAAGAGCCAAGAAATAAGTCTGATCTATCAAGTATTCAATCCAAATAGAAACATGCTTGGTACTATGATTCCTCTCATGAAGAAGGAGATTCAAGAAACTTTCCTTTTTATTTAATAAGGGAGGTATGATTAATTTTTAGTTCTAAATATTTGTTTGTTTTCTATTTTTCCTAAGTGCTTTGAGCATACATGTGTGTCTTGTTAGTGTGCTTGCTTTGCTTTGTGTGTGTCCTTTACTTTGTGTAGTTAAGGTAATTAGTTGTCTTGTCTTGGTCAAAACTTGGTTTTCAAGTGTCACATATTCTTTTTTTGGTTTATACTTTAGATGACTCCCTAAGCCCATGGATAGAATAAGGCTACTAATCTTTAGTATAGCAGGCATACTACCCCTATGAGTCACCATTTTGTTGACCAAATTTGACCTTGTCAGTCAAATTGGGCCCCTTATAGGTAAAAAATTAATATTTATATGTTTTTATGGGCCTATTATAATTTCATGAAATATTTCATATCTCATTTGATGTGATATTATGTGTATCTAGCCTTGGTCATACCTTTTTAGTCCTAAGAGTCATTTTGGGGGTCATTATAGAGCATTAAATGAGATATACAACCTAATTTGGAAATTTTAATGTTTAAAAAGGTTATTTCATGCCCCATGTATCCTAATAAGTCTTAAGTAACCATTTATAACTAAAAAGTGTAGGTTCTTTAGAAGATAGAGCATTTTTATTTGAAAATTAAGGAGTTTGGCACTTGTACAACCCATAAAAGAATGTGACACATGGGATAAGGTTATGAGATGACTCTTTAGCTTCCTAAAACCAATTTCCATGTTTTAAGTAATTAAGAAGTGTAAAATTTGAGCTAAAACCATTTTTCGCCTTCACCCTTACATGCACATAAAACTAGTCAATAGGTTTGTATTTAGTACAATAAGTAAGGGAGATTAAAAAAACATTGCTCTTGAAAGTGTCTTATACACTTATTCATCTTAAATTTTATGTTTATTTGTATCTGAATGGTGTCTTGTGATTTACGAATGATTCCTAATAAGTTATGATATATAATTTTCTTGTCAATCTGTGAACCCTATAAGATTTCCTTTGGTTTGGAAAATTTCATACAAACTAACCACTAGGATTGATTATAGATGATGATAAATATCCACCCTCATGTTTCCCATTAAAAGTGTTTTGATAGGCCAAGTATCTTAGGTTGTAAGATAAAACATGCTTTTATATTGTAGATAGATTTCCACCATTTCCAATGTCTTCATGTCTTGGTGACAGTGTCAAATGATGGTGATAGGTTTATATTCATGTTCATAATACCCTCCTAGTAACTTATCCATTCAAACTTATCCTTAAAATAATAACCATGGAGTGGTAGCTAAGAGACATATCATACAGTCAATTGCTTCATCACTGTCACACAAAATCATTTGAGAAAGATAGATTAAGGATTTTAACACGTCCATGGGGTCATGAATATGGTATTGAAATTTTGAAAATATCCTCATAGTGTGAATATTAAATTAAATATTTTCACTTATTATGAGAGGGACTGTGATAGTCAACATAGTCATTCACAGTCTCTTACCATTATACTCACCTATAGGTACCTCATGAGGACCAATCATGTTGGAAAAGAGTGTCTAATCTAGATAAAGTCCTTGTTAGTGTGAAGAGTGAATGTGGAGATATTTAATATTTATATAACTCATGATAAGTCAAAAAATAATGAAAATTTCCATACTTACATATATTACCAGCACAATGGAATGTCCACCTACATGTGGTCCTAGCATAGGGTTAAAGTGTTATATGTAGTGTTGAAGCATATGGAGGAAATAATTAATGAAGTCTTATATGTGTTTTATATGTCATTAAAGACATATTTGAGAGGTTTTATTGAAAAATAGATGTGGGAAACCATGTTTAAATACTCAATAAATTCGTTCAAGGATCAAATCCCAAAAAGGTAAAAATAGAGCACCTGAAGCTTTTTTACAAGGTTATCAGTAATCTTGGTGTATCTAAGTGATATGTATTTTATTATCCACATAGGAGTCGATATTGAAAAATAAAGGAAGTGATTTTTTCATTTGGCCTTCATGTTAGAGGAGCCCAAAGATACACTTTTATACATTAATGTCAGGTAGTGACATCTATAATTTTTAGCCCTAAAGAGACTTTTCACCTGAATGTTGAAATACAAAATATGTTTCCATGATTAAATAGTTATATATGGTTTATTATATCATTAAAAACCTTAAGGTCATTAAAATAATATGATGTATTGTGTTTTGAGCTTTATACACACCTACATGTGTCTTTTGCTTAAGAGGTTGACCTACAACCAACCTAAGGTACAAGTTTGAGAATATGTTTATTTATTATGGACTTACAACATGATTTAGACTTTATTTCAAATAAATAACATCAATATATGTTGGTATATTGAGTTTTTATCACATAAAAACCTACAAGTGTACCTAATTCCAAGGTCATTCACATATAACTTGCCTGTAGATGCTCTTAGAGCTCTCAAAAATGAACTTGGGGAATAATGGGCCTATAAACATGATAATATTAATATAAATGGTTTATATATGTATTTTAAATTATTTAAATGGATATAATAAAAACTCAAATTTAAACCAATACCCATGGGAATCCATGTTGCCATAACATAGTCAATTGTAGTTGAATGTGACACAACAATGAGCTAGGAATCTACATTCTGAAGGTTAGCATATTAAAACATGGTGTGTACAATAATAAATGATCATAAGGGAATATAAATATGTTTTATACATTATAATAAATATTATTTATGGATCACCTATAGGTATAAGCGCCTTGAAGTGAACATAATAAGGAATATATACTCAATCTTGACTAAGGGATATGAGGAGTATGAGGAATGTATGTAAGGATGGATTGGTGTGTGAAGATTAGTACACATAAATCATGATAATATTAGTCTAATTTAACTATAATTATGGAATTATAACAAAGAGATGACCCTAGGGATGTATCACATAGTCCACATCTTGAAACCCTAGACACAGTCCCTTTTTAAAGAGTCTACCTTAGAATTTGAAGGAGTTTGAGGGTTAAATGAAATGATAAAGGGATAAAATTTGGTGTATATAGTATCCATCTCTTGGATAATAATATAAAATGTTTAATTTTTTAATTATATATGGTAAGTACCCTATGTTTTATCTCAGATAGAGGGTACTTCCCTAGGAGCACAAACCTTGAATTTCTAAGAAAGGGTGACAAATGATGGACCAAGAGATAAAGTAACCTTTATAAGAGGTGTGATAAGTTTGAGGAAAATTTGAAAAATACTATAAAAAATTACTAAATTATTTAAACTACACAAGTGGTCCAAACCTACAAGAGTTATAGTCAGGCTTGTTAGTTAGGGTTTAGTCCTAAAAGCCAAATGGAGAGTCACTTCCAATTATAACATGAGATGAGAATTCCAATGGACTAAGACATATTTATGATATAATGATATATTTTATAAAGATTTTTTAATGTATATAAACACAAATAAGGCCATTTTTGACTCAAGGGAAACATTAGACTTGTGTAAATGGAGAAGAAAGCTCAATAGGGCAAATTTGAGTGGTCACATCTTCTCTGAGGCTTTGCATGAAGATCCAAGAAGTTTGAAGGTTATAACATGGGTTTTAAAAATAACATTTTTGGAATTTTTTATATTTAAAATGTTTTATTTTTATGAATTAACCTTAGGATTAGAAGTGGTCTAAAACCCTCACAAACCTTGGTTAATGACCCAATTGCAAAAAAAGGAAGGAGATTAAACTAAATTTTCTATAATGGTATAATGTTTAGGATTATATAACACTCTGTAAAAACCATTTCCATCCATTTGAGTTGAACCCTATCTATATAAATATGGTACATAATTACTTTCTTTGATTGTTTTATACATTGTGTAGGTTCTAAAAGGTTTCAAGAGATGAAATCAAACATGTAAGGAAGGTAGTGAGTTATCCTATCTTAATATGGTAATATAATGCTTAATAAAAACTCCTAAATGTTCCTACAAGTAGTTCTATCCTATCCAGTTAGAACTAGCATAAAGAATATGATAGTGAGAAGGGTGAAAACTTAAAGTGGGAGTCTTTTTAAGTGTGCCTAATGCCTCTAAGACCATGAATGGTATTGAGACATTTTATTGACTCCATTTTATGGATTTTCATGAGAAACTAAATCCATTTTGTAATCCAAGTGTACAAGGTGTGTGAAAGAGGAGTTTTCTTTGACTACATGTAGTGATGACTAATTTTTAGAGGAATCTAGGTGATTAAGACTAAAACCAATGTATAAATAAAAATTCATGAAACCCTTCCCACTAAATCCAATAATTAGACCTATTCCTAGTTAGTTATGAATCATAAAAGAAACCCAAATGAGGAAGGCAATTTTTTGAGTGAACAAAAGGAATATCATGCCACATTCTAAGAGTTTCATGCTTTGGATTGACACTTGTGTTTCCTAAATTTGCATGATTACTATCACATTATCTTATTATATAAATATAAATCCTCTCTACATGATAAGTGTCCTTACCTTTAGACATTTTTATTCTCTTCTCTCTCAAGTTCTATAAGAACTACCCATTTTAGATATTATAAGGATGTTCCACCTGAGTATGGTAAAGCCCTACTCATTTGCATACCATGGATAAATAAAGACTACTAATTTTACCTCCTCTATGACTTTTCATAGTGTGTTAATTTTAATAATTAATATTTCTTAGTGACGATGGTCATTTCCTTAGCATTATTGTCTCATTCTCTCACCTATTTTTAGTTTGAAAGATTCTTCTTATAGTTCATGTGAAGTGTTATATGAAGTGTCAAGGTTGAGTGAGTTATTTTATTCAAATAGTGTCATTATATGCATCTTTTATATTATTCCTATCCTAAATATTCATGAAAAACTCATAATCAAATACTGATGTGAGAAGATTTAGAATAGAGAAGTGTATGCCTAGTTAGTCTCTTAGCCTCATGTGTGACATGCAACTGATTGGTAGTCATCAATAAATTTGGTGTATCACCACCTTTAGGATAGTTTACTTCCATTTTTATCTCCATTTTTTTTGGAATAATAGGTGTAATAGTGATCCAAAATTATCACATCAAGGGAGCTACCCCTATCTAGATATTCACCTCATTGTTAGGCTACCTACAACCTAGAGGTGTTTCAATTGTGCCACTTGGATGAGTAAAGATGGGAAATATAATAAATGGGTAAAAATAAAAGTTACAACACTAATAAATATAAATATGGGATATTTATTGAATTGAGTTAAAAGTTTATAATGTTTAACATAGATAAATATCAAGCTACGTATAAGAGATCGATGGAGCGTGTTTTTTCTAAGACGTTAGGAAAATGTGAGATGATGCCAAGTGTTTTATGTTTACCATTTGGGTAGTATATAAATATGAGTTAATATTAAAATAAGAGATATGGTTCATGTTTATTATAGGATGTGAGGGCTTTCAATGCATTTTAAGTGACTGAATTCTAATTGTGACTATTTTGATTTAAATATTAAATTTTTTGAAATAAAAACTAGTGTTCCTTTTTTATGCTATATCTTTCAATCTATACATAATTTTACCATGGTTTAAAAAATAAATTTATGGAGGAATCTAAGATTCATATGAAAATATATATTTTAAGATATTAAATTATGTACTATTAAAGATATTGAGATTCAAAGTTGACTATGTGTTCATGCATATTCTACAAGTAACATGATAAGTGTATTCGAGTTGTGATTATTGGTATATCGATGTTTAAAGATGAATTATATATTTTAATATGTTTTATACTCCATGGGAACCATATATAAGAATTATTAAGTTTTTGAAAATCATATGCAATATGAACAAAGGGTTAGAAATTGATTATGTTTTCATTCATAATGACTATGTGTATAGTAAGGTGTTTGAGTAAATTAGGGGTTAGTAGAAGTGTGATATGATGTATTTTGACACTTGAGGGGATTTATAGATAATTTTTCCTAGGTCCACATGTTGGAAAATATTCTTGTTATCCTATTTTTCTTAAAGAAGTGTCAAAGAGGTAAATGGTGACTTAGGTTTATTTTAAAGAGAATTGTGCTTAAGTGGGACCCATGTAAGATGCCTTAAAGCTGAAGGAATGAATTATGGATAAAAAGGAAATATTTTGGAATTTATAATTCATGAATTCTCTATAAATATTAAAACTAAGTGTGATGGTTTCTAGCCTTGTGAAAGGCTTGTATATGAGAGTAATAAGTATTGAAGTAAAGAAGAGAGGATAATTAGTATGAATTTTAGATGAGTTGATGAGAAGATCAATTTGGTGACTATGTGTATGAATTTTAACTCATATTTATGATGATATAATAGTTCTCTTGTAGGTCTCAAGGTTGAAGATATGCAAAGATATCTGAGTGTACATATGAGGATAGTTTGAGTGATGAAGGAGAGAGATTGTATCATGCCTATGTGAGAGGCCTATATGAGATAGAGAGGGATTTTATGTAGGAGTTATAAAAATTAGAGATCCATCATTAGGTTTTGAATAAATTAATTCTAAGGTGGAGGTGTTTATTTCAAAGGAGGGTCTAAAAGACTTGATCTTCTTTAGGAGAAGTTTCTCCTTATGAAATAGGTGTTTCACTAAATGCCTTTGGTTAGGATGACATGATAAAGGTTTATTATCTAAAGTTATTCACTAGTATCTTGTTTTATTCTCTTACAGGATATGTAGTCCATGTTTTATATGCTTAAGAGATCATTTTATTCCTTATGAGGGTTTCCCATAAGAATGATGTGTTATGTGTTTGATTTTGTGTATGCATTTAATGAATTATCTCTCTTGTTAATGTTACTTGATCAAGTTGATATATGATGATTGTTTAATAATTTCAAAGGATTGGAACTTAAATATAAATATATGAGCTCACTGATTCAACCCCCCTCAGTCATTATACATCTAACATGAATAATATGATCACCAAATATAATGTCATTAATTATAAGATAAACCTAGTTTCCTCAAACCTAGGCATTTAAACACTAAGTAAAAACCCTCAAAAAAACCAAACCATTCATAAATTAGGTTTGTTCATCCTATGGTATATTTATATAGATAGAGCTAATTCTAAACAATGAAATGGAGTTAGTGTTCTACTTATATAACCCTTATGAAGGAAACATTTAGCACCATATAGGTTGAAATTTCCTTATTTGAATAACCTAGTGGGGTACAAGGTCCTAATCATATGATTACAATTTTCATTAAGACATGAGGCAAATGAACTAAGACTATTAAATGATTTTGAACTAGTGGTCAACTAGATCAAAACTAAGTTTTAATGCAAAATATCATACCTCAGAAGGTATAAGCACTAACTTTAGGACCTATCATAATGTTTAATTAATTAAATATCATCCCTTTTCCTAGGGATTTGAATAAAGTAGTGGACTCACTAACATATGCATTGAAAAACCTAACCACTTTGGATGATTCTATGTTGTAACAGTTATATATGGAACTCATCCCATGTCCTTATGTCTTAGACAATGTGACTAACTTCTAGGTCTTTAAAGATGACCAAAAAATCACCTAATTCCTTAAAAATGAGGGGATATTTAAAGAATAAATCATAGAATATAAATATATAGATAACCCTATAAATGAGTTAGATAAGGATGGGATCCTAAAAATTCATGAAAACCAGATCTTGAAGGGGATGATTTTACTAGAAATAATGTTTGAAGCATTATACCTAACCTTCCAAGATTAAAAACCCAAGTTTGAAGATAAAAAGTGTTAACTCATTAATATTGTCACTATAGAGAATTCCCAGATGGTTAATGTAGGTTTAGATTCGATGGATAACTAATTAGAGAAGTTACATAGGTTAGTACTGAGGTATAAGGATGTGATTGACTGGGTCTATGGATACCTTAAATTATTTAAACTAGAATTAATTAGTCATACTATCCCCTTAAAACCCAAACAAAAACCCTTCAGACAAAGGCAAAGTTTAATAAATCTAATAATAGAGCCTCTGATTCATAAAGAAGTCCATAATTTATTATCTATGGGGATAATTTTCTTGATTTTCCTATCTACTTAGGTGGCTAATCTAGTTTTGGTTTAAAATAAGAATGGATAAATTAACCTTTGTGTAGACTTTTGGAACTTAAATTTAGCCTCAAATAAAGAAAACTACCTATTTACCTCACTAGACAAGGTGATCTAAATGGTGAGTGCATCTCAAATGATGTCCTTCTTAGATGGATTGTTAGGCTATAACCAAGTCTTTGTGAACCTTAGAGATATGAATAAGACAACTTTCACCACCAAGTGTGGAACATTCACTTATAAATGCATGCCTATAGGATTAATCAATGCTCATGCCACTTTTTAAATAGTAAGGGACTTCACTTCTGAGGGCCTGATAAGTAAGTGCATAATGATATATATGTATGACCTGACTATGTTTTCAAATACAAGTCAGGTCATGTGTACCACTTAGAAAGGTTATTTGAAAGATGAAAAATGTAAGTCATTTACTTAAACCGAAATAAGAACATGTTGAGTATCACCGAAGGTAAGATCCTTAATCACATTTTCAAAAAAGAAGGTATTAATATCAACATAAAAAGGTTATATGTACTTTTTATAGTACCTTTACCTAATAAAAATAAGGAACTAAAATATTTCTTTGGAAAAATCAACTTTATGCATAAATTTATTTTTGGATTTGCTGAAATAATAAGCCTTTCAATGAAAAGTTCAAATAAGATGCTAAAGTGGAGTGTCAAAAAGATTAAAAAAAAATATTTCCATAATATCAAGGATGAAATCACACAAACCTTGGTCCTCATCAACCTAGACTATACATAAGACTTCTATGTCTATCCTTTAACTTTAGATCACATAATTGCTACTTTCCACACCAAAAGGCTAGAAGGGAAACACCTTATGGATTTTATGAAAACTAATATTAAGGATGTTCAACTGAGGTATTCTAACCTAGACAAGAATGCCTATGCCCTATTTAATGAATTGAATAATTTTATACATTACATACTCCAAAATAGACTACATTCCATTTTCCTAGACCCGACTATAACGTAAATGCTAGGGAAAAATGAGCTAGGCAAAAAGAGAGGTTAATGGATGATGAAATTATAAGGATATGACTTGGAAATAAATCCAATAAAACTAGTTAGAGGATAAGGACTTAAACATATAACTATAAATATATACCCAAGAATCATAGTACACTAGGTGAACCAATAGAGGGTAAAATAATTAGACTAGTACACCCCAGTCATGCACTTCTTATTATATGGAAATGCACCCTTGAGATTTAACTACACATGGAGAAAAGATCTACAGTTGAATTCTAGATACTATATGATGAATAATGGATTTATCTTTAGTATAAACCACAAAGTAATCTATCTCTCGTATGCATCATAAGAATATGTCAAAGAGATACTTGTAAGTTTCCATGAAAAACTAAGAGCGGACCATCTTGTAGTAAATGACATGGCTCACAAGGTTATTTAGGTAGGTTAATATTAACAAACACTATTTTGAGATGTTCATGATCATGTTCATTTCTAAAACTAGTGTTGAACCTTCTCTAAGAGATAAATACATGAAAGTCTACCATTAGAACCTAATCTGGAGTCTATAATGTTTGTAAAATGGGGACTAGATTTCTTAGGGGTGATTAATCCAAATTCATTAGTCAGTCATAATTTCATCATGATGGGAATAGACTACTGTAATAGACGCTCCAAGGTAGTTTAAACTTAAAGGATCACCACTATTGAAGTCATCAAATTCATAGAGAATTCCATAGTCACTTATTGTGGAATCCCCATTTACTTAGTATGTGATAATGGCCCTAACTTTCAAATGATAGAGTTCATATAATGGGCCTATGATAATGGGGTCATGATAAAGTTCTCATGCAATCATTACTTTAATGGAATGGATTGCTAGAATCTACTAAAAAAATTTGATTAATGCCATCAATAAATCAACTCAAGATAATCCCTAGGAATGGTACTCATTGCTAAAGTTAACCTTATGGGTAGACCACACTAGGTATAAACAAGCCCTCAAAATATCTCCTTTCCTTCTAGTTTATGAAATATATCCAATCATTTTGATCACTCTCAAGATGATAACTTATAATTTCATTAAAAATTTCATGAAACTAGATGACATAAAGAATTCTAGACTCTTAGACTTGGTTCAGTTATAGGAAGCCTAAGATGAAGCTTTGTTGAGATTTAACAAACATAAAAACATAATCAAGAAGTGGTTTGATAAGAGGTAAAATTTCAAGAAATTTAAAATCTTAGATCAAGTCCTAATGTGGGATAAGGCCCATAAAAATAAATGGTAGCATTCAAAATTTGATCCCCTCTAGATCAAACCATACCAAATAGTAAAAATCTTTGGCCATAATGCCTTTTGTCAAAAATATATTGAGGGAAAGGACTTACTTATTCTCATAAATGGGTAGTTACTGAAGCACTATTTCTCAATTATCCCCTCCAATGTAATTTTTGAGTAACTTGAGTAGGAGGTGGTAATGTATATATTAGATAGATTTGATATAGTTAGGTGTTTTATTTCATCATGATTCTATTTTTGTTTTGTGTTTTTCCCCTCTTCCCCCCTTCTTTAATTCTATAATCTTCCTCTAGATCTTAGCCCTTGGAATTAACTTATTCAAGTGGTGGTCACTACCTTGGAGGATTATTCAAGAACAAAGAGACCCAAGTTAAATCCTTCAACCTAAACATTTATAGGAAAGTAATGGGATATTTCTACATGCCATATTTAAGAGGCCAATGATTCTAAGGGAAATAGGTGGATTGTATAATAGACTACACCCCAATATAGACACCAAGTCACACTAAAATAATGAATCAAGAACATACTAAATTACTCAAGTTGATTAAAGACTAGCTAGCTATTCAAAACTTCCTCCTTATCCACTTACCCTTGGCTTGGTCCTCAACTCTCCATAGATAAGACTAAAAAATACTAATATTTTTAGGATAATCTTATATATTAATAGATAAAGCATGTAATATCTAAATTTTGAGTTTGCCTTGAAAGGGCTATATAGGTAATCTCCACCATAGGCTTTTTACCTTGGTTGATAGTAGAGCAAGGTCATGAATAGGACCACAAGAATATCTATTGGGGATATGGACTTCCTTATGGTAGTAGAGAAATTCTCTGGCTATTCCCCCTAATACATCAAGCCAATAACACCCTGAAGGAAGTGTGATAATTAGTCTAACTTTGATTACTCTAATAGAATCCAAGAATAAATTACAAATCACAATAACTTCTCACATATGTTGGTGGAAATATAAAAGGTGGAATATCATTTTGCTACTTGTTATTTCCACAATTTAGTGCCTCATATTTTCTATGGATAATAAATACCCCTATATAATATATCTATTGAAAAAGTAAAGAAGACAAAATCGGTCAGGTTTGAAATGCTTGTCATTACTTTCCATGTGGAAGTCCCTATTTATTGTCAGTGACACACTCATTTTTCTTATGAATGGGCCACCCCTATAAAAATATCATAAACTAGAGCTTGAGGGTTTTTTTGTTCCCATCAAAGACACCTACTCAAATATTTAGAATGTGCACCACCTTGGAAGGCCTAAGCAATAACATGTTTTTTCTTTCTTTTTAAGACCAAGGAGTGTTTATTATATTTACAAATCATGGTGATAACATTATAGGTCAATTTTCACTTGAAATATCCTAGAGTCTAGTTCCATTCCTAAATCAATAGACCCATTAACCTCCATGGAAAATTGGATGCTCTATATTGTAAGTACGTTTTAATGTATCATAATATTTTTACTTTTCTTACTTGGTAATTTTGTGAATTTTGCAAACCCTAGAAAAATGAGAAGGTGCCATATCATTATGAGTCAGAATGGATAATCCCACACACCTATCAAATATTTTAGAGCCTATTTGAATAGAAAGGTTCCACATTATCATGAGTTAGAATGGCCAGACCCTTGGACCTATCATAGATGTTGGAGCCTATGAGAGATTGATCAAATAGGAAGGTGCCATGTTGTAATGCATTAGAAAATATAGTATCCTAAACCTATTAGATATGTTATATCCTAAGATATCCCATTTGAATGGTAAGGAACCATATCATCATGAGTTAGAATAACCAATCCCCTAGACCTATTAGATATGTCAAACCCTGAAAGAGCTTGACCAAATTAGAAGGAACCACATCACCATGAGTAAGAATGGTTAGTCCCCTAAACCTATCATAAATGTTAGAGATAGAGATAGCCTACTGAAATGGGAAGGCACAACATTACCATCCATTAAATTGGCTAGTCTTTCAGACCTATCAAAATTATCAAAGCCTAAGAGAGCCTAATTAAATGGGAAGGCACCACATCACCCATTGTGTGATTGAACTATAATTTACCTAATGCCATAGGAAGATCTAAATAAAGTATATATAAAATTAGATAACTAGGTAGAATGTGTCACATTTCCCTAGGTGACACATCACCTAGCCTAGGGGAATGATGTGGAGTATACAATTGTGCCTAAGTGATGATCATTATTAAGAATAATAATCAGTCTAAAATAAAGTAGGTGTTAGATAAGAATACTCTAAGAGTTGTGACCATGTGCCTACCATGCATTGGGTATTAATAGAATAAAAAGTAGGAACTTATTAGGTAGTTTAAAAACATCTCATTGTCATTACTATATCCAACTAGTGATGTAAGATCATTAGATCTAAATTTAATTATATATTTATAAATAAAGAGAGAAAACCCAACCACCAAGTCAAATTCAAATCATTAACAAGTGAGCCACCAAATTCCATTAATATAGGGGGATGTATGCATTCACTTATAAATACCTGGGAGAAGATTATTAGAAATTACCATAATTACCTTTATACAAAAATGTAACTCATCACTTTCAAATTTACACATCTTCTATATCTCATGACTTCTACACTAATATATCCCTAATTCCCCCTCATACTCTAATGATTGCTTCATCCTCAAACCCAAAAGTAGAAACTGAATATAAAGACAATATAATGCTTTCTATCTTGATTAAGTATAAGCACTATAATGACATATTTAAAGTGATTGAGTAGGTCCTAAAGGATTTTACCAAAGATGATGACTAGTAGGCTAAGTATGAGGATGCTTTTAGGTCTTATAATTATTGTAGCCTCTATAGAGCCACTACTAAACTAGAGGTATTTCCCTACACTAGCCTACTGGATGATATCATTCACAAATCTATTTGCATGATAGATGGGGTCAACAGCTAGGTATGTTCCCCTACTCTCAAGACCAGGTTGCCAATATATCTAGGAATTCATTCAAGGTGTACTACTCCCTTAAATACTTCACATTCTCCTATGATTTTGTGGCAATCTTGATATAGATGAACACCTACTAGATCTATGATGTAATCTGTGATTGGCCTAAAAATATTAACTCCAAATGGATTAATAAGGATAACATTAATGCATACCTGATCTAAACCTTCCATGAAAAGGTCTAGATATGCATGATCCTACTAAACTAGCTATCTGGGGTCCATGATTACCATTACATTAACTAACTATGGTGCCTCTCTTGCACATGATCCTGACATGCTCAGACATTCTAGATATGGGAGGATTGATCAACGTCAAATTGGTCCACACCATCCTAGATTCCTAATCTAGTGTCAACCTATAAAATATGAGATACCTATTAGATGTAGTTTATAAGATGTTCCCTTTATATCCATTAGCCTTTCTTGTGTGGGTTTATAGTGGCTTGGTGGTCTACATAGTAATTTATAAGTTATATAAACACCGCTTCCACCATCATGCCTAAGACATATATGAAAAATTATACCTATCGGTCTACCAAGGTATTAATGAAGCTCTAATTCCCTAACTCTCAAGGTAAATATGAGATTCTATCATATACATTAAGGAATACTAAATGTATAAGGATGACACCGTGATCATCAAGGTTTTCCTCAATGACCCCCTTTACCTATTGTATTATGTCGCTGATCTCCTAACATAACAAGAGATAGCCTATCAACTTATGGAAGGCATATTCATGTTCTTCATACATCATCGACAAAAGGCATGCCTTAAAATCTTGATCACTATATAACACCATGTCTACAAGACCTTCCCTTCAATATAAAATATGGTGGATGGATGAGCCTCCTTTTCCATTACAAAGTACAAGGTCTAGAATGGGACCCTAAAAGGGTAATATATGGTCATTTGGCACAATACTCAACCTACCTCAACATCAAATACAACCACCAAGCTGAAGATGATGATGAGCTCTATTTGACTATCAATTATGACTAGTAGGTACTATCTAAGATATCAACAAAGAAGAAGAATAAAGGAAAGAAGGATTAGGAAATACACTATGTACTTCCTCTTTATCTTTCTCAATTTTTAGAGGACCCAACTCAAACAATTATTTCCATCTTCAAGAAGATCCTATAGGTCATCTTGTAACCTCCTCCCTTTGAATTCCATCTCTAGCTCCACTTTTACTAGAAGTTATTTCTCCTCATGAACCATCTCTACCTATTTCTCCTTTAGCTACTCCTTGTGTTTTGGATCCTCGTTTGCTTATTCTAGCATCTCTTATATAAACTCCAATAACTAGGCTGTAGTAGACCCAAACCCAAACTACATGATGTCAGGTAACCCTAGCATAGCCTACTCAGCCACTGACACCATAGCCATTAAGATTTGATGTGGTTGATATCCTAATAATGAAACTAAAGTGAGGCAATAAATAAAAACCCATCTAGCTTCTCCCACTCACTCCTCCATCTCATCTTATTTCCCTTCCACCCCTCACTCTCACCACATTCTAATTCCTAGTTCCATCACCCATTAGTTCATCATTACCCCTTCTATTTCCCATTATCACCCTTTATATTTCACCCATGTACCTTTAGATTTAGTCCTTATGAGTTTCCTTTCTTCATCATTCCCATTTGTTCCTCCCAACTCATAACATGGAGTCCTCCTAGTTCCTCCCTTGGGTATGCCTTTATTTATAAGCATGACTATAACCTTTTAGAGCATACCACTTCTAGTAGGGACATTTTCAATTCCCACTTTAGTTAACATGACACTCCAATCCATAGTTCCATGTCCTCCAATATCATTCCCTTTAGTCCATATCATCTTGATCAGACCATATAATGTAACACTTAGATTCAACCTAAGAAAAAGGCCAAAAATGAAATAAAAGGTGACCACAACTTTGAATCCAACTTAAAGGCCTTTTGATCCAACTCCACCTCCTTTTTAGACCTTAATAGCTCATCTAGCCCCAAAAATAACATCTTAGAGTCAATATCTTTAGTTTTCACTCTCCATTACCCAAGGATCCATATGATTCACCTTTAACCAAGCTATCTCTTCCTTATTGTTACACTACCCATTCATAGCAACAATTCTACCTTTGGTGAGCCTGACTCAAGAGATATGATAGGTACAAATGTTTTCCTAGCATCCCCTTTCTTTTCCCCTAATTTCACTCCCATTCCCCTTATGCCTCAATCATTTCCTCTTTTAATCCTTCCACTTACTCCATCTTCCCTCGTACTCATATTTCCCCCTTCACCATCATTTTATCAATACTTCCTACACCTAGTAAAACATGCAGAATGATCTTAGGGTCATGAGAACCCTAGATTATTATCCAAGGTGACCTAGACATGTAGTAGAGTTTTGACCAAGCCTCTAGGAGCATGAAGAGAACACTCATGAAAACATTTATCTAGGAGGGGAGCCTAGTGATATGGTAGACCAATCATGGTTTTTTCTCCCTCACCAAGGTGAGGACTTCCATTAGGGAGGAGAGGATGGTTGAGGATAGATTGTGCATCCTTTGAACTACCCATGACATATCTAAGAATATCTTTAAAGATATGCATAGAAAATTCTAGACTCTCAAATCTCATGTGAAGAGCACATTCTTATTTAATCTAATTGGTTAGTTTAAGGATGCCCTGCTACTACTTTTCTCAATCTTTGGGAAATTATTAGAGACTCTAGCTAAGACTAACACACTTATATAGTAAACTTAGGTCTATATGGAGAGGATTACATAGATTGATGGGAAATACTATAAGCTATATGTGGTGGTCAGTAAGGGAAAGTCCCTGTAGCTTAAAATTATACTGACCTTAGACTTGGTGTTGTACCAAACATTATCCATGAACATGAGATATTTAATGGAGGAGTGGTTGGCCTTGGCTTGCACTACAATAGGACCCATGGAAGAGGGAAAGAAGAAGATATTAATTGAATTTAAGGAGGTTAATATTTTCATTCCACTCCACTTGGATAGAATGATGGTCAACTAATGTGAATTTTGAGTCCACTTAGGTCAATTAAACCAAGTTATGAGAGAGAGTGTGTCAACTCAATCCACTATGAGCAATAACTAGGTCTTTGAGGTCTTATAATCAATGTAAATAGCCTTAAAAATATCTTAGATACTAAAATATCAGGTCATGATAATCTTTAAGGATCCCCCAATGAACTTGGGCAAGCTGTATAAAGAGTTTGACCTCATGGTAGGTACTTTGGAAGCTGGGAATACCTAGTCAAAGTAGTTAGGAGTTATTCTCTCTTAGTTACTTTCTCATGTCAACTAATAGTCCCCCATAGATCTATTGTGGGTTTTTAGGGATTATTTTTTCAAATTTTGAAATATATTTATAACTATAATTAGGGGTTATCATGGCCTAGATGGGATCCTCACACTTTTTGGAGGTGATTCTCAATGCTTATCTATATAAATAAGAGTCACATTGTATTAAACAATTGACAAAAATTACTTAAAAGTATTCTGGGTTTACATCTAGGATTTTAGCTATGTTACCTTAATCACTCTATAATGTAAAATAGGCCCATATCAATTATTATAAAAACATTTTAGTCTTTTAATTAATATAATATCTATTTTCTATAAGAGGGTCTATTCTACATTCAATTTTATTTCATCTTCATGTTTAAATGATTATCAATGCTAGATTAATTATATTATTGATTTTATACTCTATGTATGTCATGCTTATGTTGTGATTAGCTACTATAATCTTTGTGTGAGTTATTTTGTTTCCCCTTTGGTAGTGCTGATAATTTGTTGGGGATCAACCAACAATGGATTACACTTGTGAAAGCAATAAATGCGGAAATAAATCCGATAGATAAGCAACTAGAATGATAAATAACATAGAATAAGAGATACAAGAAACCACCCTGAAAAATTGTATTAAAACTCTTTACAAAAGGAATACAATGAAGAAACTTCTTTCTTCCACACCTCTCTCAGATGCACACAAGATCTCTCACTAGATCTCTATTCCTCAAGAGCTCCCTCTCTCAAGTACACTCAATTCCAACAACCTGGATTGATGCAACTCAGTATTGTCCTTCAAACATTCACAATGTTCTACTCATACTCACACAACATCAACATACTAAGCTAAGAAGATCTTTCCTACATATAGAATTAGGAAACTTGAGCATGCTCTTACAACAAACAGTTAAGCCTCTTGAACAAGGGCTCTAAAAATAATATTGCTAATAATAGAGATGCGAGCTTGAGACTACAACTCAAACTCATCATGCAAACACTCACTTCTGTCCTCGGAAATCGCTTGCTAGACACACATGTAACTGACGTTGGTTCCTACCTGTTCGCCTGTGACCGTCGCCGGCTAACCCACTGCCGACGTCGGTGCCTCTGCAACTACAACTGATCGACGTCGGTCACTCCTGACTGATGCCAGTGTCTGTGTAGACCTGAACCTGTTTAAGTATGCTACTTGGTGAAGTTTTTAGCTCCACACACCCTAACAATCTCCCACTTGGAGATAAATAGCTGTACCAGTACCTTTATAGCAACATCTTCTAGCTCCTCCATCTTCAACTCAATCATGAAGACCAATAGAAGTTGAATGAAGATTCAACTTCTCCTTTGTAACTGGCTTTGTTAGCATATCAGCAGGATTCCTATCTGTATGGATTTTCTCCAGCTTCAACTCACCATCTTCCAATACCTACCGTATGAAGTGGTACCTTAGCTATATGTGCTTGGTTCTTGAGTGAAAAGCTGAGTTCTTAGCCAAATGGATTCCACTCTGACTGTCACTATATAATCTGTAACTTCCATGCTCCCTTCCAAGCTCTTCCATGAACCGTGTCATCCATATCATCTCCTTGCTAGCTTCTGTGGCTGCAATATACTTTGCTTTTGTAGTTGACAAGGCAACAACCTTCTGCAACTTAGATATCCAACTAACCGTTGTTCCACCTATAGTAAAAACATAACCTGTGGTGCTCCTCCTGCCATCCAAATCACCTGCCATATCTGAATCTACATAACCATGTAGAGAAGTATCTGAACCTCCATAGCATAAGTGTCTACTGCTGGTTCCTCTTAGATATCTAAGGATCCATTGAACTACTTTCCAATGTTCCTTACCTAGATTGGCCATATACTTACTTACTACTCCCACTGCTTGGGCAATATCTGGTCTAGTACACACCATTGCATACATCAAACTCCCTACCACGGAAGAATATGGAACCTTACTCATGTACTCTACCTCATCATGTGAATTAGGACATTGTTCTTTACTCAACTTAAAATGTCCAGCCAAAGGTGTACTTACCGGTTTAGCATCCTGCATATTGAACCATTTCAACACCTTGTCCACATAATCCTCTTGAGACAATATCAACCTATGATTTTTCCTGTCTCTCTTAATGCTCATGCCAAGGATTTTCTTTGCTGCTCCCAAATCCTTCATAGCAAATGTTTGAGCTAATTTCACCTTAAGCTCAGAGACATCTTGCATGTGAGATCCTGCAACCAGCATATCATCTACATACAACAATAGAATAATATATCTACCATTATCAAATCTCTTAAAATATACACAATGGTCAGATTGACATCTACTGTAGCCATGCTCAGTCATAAACCTATCAAATTTCAAATACCATTGCCTAGGAGCTTGCTTGAGGCCATACAAGCTTTTCTTCAATCTGCACACTAACTTCTCCTTACCCTTGACCTCAAATCCTTTTGGATGTTCCATGTATATTTCCTCATCCAAATCTCCATGAAGAAACATTGTCTTAACATCTAGCTGCTCAAGATGCAAATCCTCAAAAGCAACCAAAGACAATACAACTTGTATAGAAGTCATCTTAACAACAGGAGAAAAAAATCTCACCAAAGTCAATACCTGGCTTTTGTGCAAATCCTTTTACTACCAATCTAGCCTTATATCTCATCTATCCATCCTCACCTTCTTTCAATCTGTAGGTCCATCTGTTCTTCAGTGTTCTCTTACCAGCTGGCAATTCAACCAAATCCCATGTTTGGTTCTCTCTTAAGGACTCCATCTCCTCAACCATGCCATGCTCCCACTTACTCCTGGACTCCACCTGTAATGCTTCTTCATAACTCTCTGGTTCTCCACCATCGGTTAGCAATAAATAATACAAGGAAGGAAAATATTTAATTGGAGGCTTACTTACCCTTTTTGACCTCCTGATGGGTGTCTTGGACTCATTATCAACACGCTGTCCACCCAAATTTTCTAACAGTGACCGACCTCGGCCACCTATAGACCTGTTACTGGCCAACGCCGGTTCTTCCTGACCGACGTCGATGCCTGTCCTACCGATGTCAGTCTCTGTATGACCGACATCAGTTTTTATACTACCGATGCCAGTTCCTAACCTGCTGACATCGGTCTCTGTGTTTTCCTATAAGTGATTATTTATTTTTCCCGCGAGCTCATTTTGGACCATAAATTCATCCAATTCACCATTGCTCTACCCAGATTGATCCAGCTTACTTATCTGATCACTGTACATCACTCTTTCATTGAAAACAACATCACGACTCTTAATTACCTTGTTAGTTCCTAGATTCCAAAATTTGAAACCAAAATCATCTAAGCCATAGCCAATAAACGTGCACCTCATAGACTTAGCATCAAGCTTATTTCTATTTTCCTTATCTACGTGCATAAAGGCTTCACAACCAAAAAATTTGAGATATGAGAGATCTACCTTTTTACCTATCCATGCCTCTTCTAGAATTCCACCATCCAGAGCTGTAGAGGGTCCTCTATTAATCAGGTACACTGTGGTGTCAACTGTTTCTACCCAAAACTCTAAGGGCAACCCAACCTACAATCTCATACATCTTGCATGCTCCATAATTGTTCTATTCATCCTTTTAGCAATACCATTCTGCTGAGGTGTCCTTGGAACTGTCCTTTGCCTATAGATTTTGTGTGTGTAACAATACCAGTTAAACTTAAGACTGCAGAACTCACTGCCATTATCAGATCTCAAGCACTTTAATCTTCTGCCTATTTCATTCTCAACCATAGCTTTCCAAATCTTAAAAGTCTCAAAAACATCAGATTTCTTTTTAATATAGTAGATCCATACCTTCCTTGTAGCATCATCTATGAATGTAACATAGTACCATGATCCTCCAATAGAGGCTACCTGAGCCCGTCCCCACACGTCTGTGTGAACAAGCTGCAACTTATGCCTTTTCTTAGTAGACCCAGTCTTAAGAAAACTAACCCTTTTCTGTTTTCCAAATACACAATTCTCACAAAATTCTAGATCCATACTTTTCAAATCTAAAAGCATACCTTTAGAATTAAGAATTGATATCCCCTTCTCACTCATGTGGCCAAGCCTTGAGTGCCACAATTTAGCATCCACATCTGAAGTAGATAATACAGAAGGAGATTTGTTAGTAACACAATTACACAAATAGAGAGTACCTTCTCTCTTACCTCTGGCCATAACAAGTGCACCCTTGGTCACCTTCCAAGAATCTGCTGTGAGAGTTATTGTACAACCCTCATCACCTAGCTTACCTACAGAAATCAAATTTCTCTTCAAACTAGGAACATGCATCACATCTCTCAACACCCATGTGTTGCCATTCTGCATCTTCAGCTGCACTTTACCTTTGCCAATAATCTTACAAGGCTCATCATCCCCTAAGTACACTATTCCAAAATCTCCATGGATATAGTCACTGAAATATTCTCTGTTAGGGGTAGCATGGAAAGATGCACCAGAATCTAATACCCAAGATTCTATATTATTATGCAAAGAGAAAATAAGAGCATCTTGTGCAATACCTGCAACCTTTGCCTCTTCCTTTCCTTCGTGCTGATTCTCCTCCTTAGGCTTTGACCAACAATCTCTGCTTATGTGCCCCAACTTTCCATAGTTCCAGCATTGTGGCCTTCTGCCATTCCTAGATTTGGATCTGCCTCTTCCCTTAGACTTAGATCTTGATTTCCTCTTGCTCCTTTCTTTTTGCCTTCCCCTGCTCTCGAGATTTAAAGCGTTCCCAGATGTCTCTTTTGTTCTTTTCCTATGAATTTCCTCATTCAAGATAACACTAACCACATCCTCTACTTTTAATATATTCGAAGCAGAAGCAGTATTAGAAACTGCCATTACCAAGCCATGCCAGCTTTCAGGCAAAGAACATAATATTAAAAGAGCTTTTATTTCATCTTCAAATACAATATTGACTGAACTTAACTGATTAAAAATACCATGGAAATCATTCAGGTGATTAGAAACAGATCCACCTTCTTGCATATGCAAATTAAACAGCTACTTCATAAGTTATACCTTATTAGAAGCGGAGGGTTTTTCATACAAATTTGCTAACGTAGTCATTAACTCTATCGTTGTTTTAGCCTGTGACAAATTAGATATCACAGTGGATGGAAGACTCAGTCTTATAGAATCCAAAGCCTTTCTGTCAAGAACTTCCCATTCTTCATCCTCCATGTCCTTGGGCTTCTTTGCAATCCCACCTAATGATAAGTAAAGATCTTTCTGATACAGATAGTCCTCTATCTGCATTCTCCAATGTTGATAGTTCTTACCATTAAACTTTTCCATTCTCAATTTACTTTCTTCTGCCATTGCTTCTCCCACTCAAACAGAAATCCCTGTAGAAACCCCTGTGAGCAACCTATAATCCAAACACACTACACAGATCTGAACCACCTGTTAGTGAACCTGAGCTCTGATACCACTTGTTGAGGATCAACCAATAATGGATTAGACTTGTGAAAGCAATAAACATAGAAATAAATCAGATAGATAAGCAACTGGAATGATAAATAGCACAGAACAAGAGATACAAGAAACCACCCTAAAAACTTGTATTAAAACTCTTTACAAAAGGAATACAATGAAGAAACTTCTTTCTTCCACACCTCTCTCAGATGCACACAAGATCTCTCACTAGATCTCTATTCCTCAAGAGCTCTCTCTCTCAAGTACACTCAATTCCAACAACCTGGATTGATGCAACTCAATATTGTCCTTCAAACATTCACAATGTTCTACTCATACTCACACAACATCAACATACTAAGCTAAGAAGATCTTTCCTACATATAGAATTAGGAAACTTGAGCATGCTCTTACAACAAACAGTTAAGCCTCTTGAATAAGGGCTCTAAAAATAATATTGCTAATAATAGAGACATGAGCTTGAGACTACAACTCAAACTCATCATGCAAACACTCACTTCTATCCTCGGAAATCGCTTCCTAGACACACAGGTAACCGACGTCGGTTCCTGCCTATTCGCCTGTGACCATCGCCGGCCGACCCACTGCCGACGTCTGTGCCTTTGCAACTGCAACTGACTGACGTCGGTCGCTCCTGACCAATGCCGGTGTTTGTGTAGACCTGAACCTATTTAAGTATGCTCCTTGGTGAAGCTTTTAGCTCCACACACCCTAACATAATTTGTGTGTCAAACTAAAAATTCTTGTATGATTTTTATGCATTTTTGACAATAAACACCTCATACTCATCATTAATGACATTTCACATTGAATCCATAATCTTGGTTCCCTTATAATCTTCCCACTATATTATCTTAGAGGTATATATGTATTTAAATTTGTTCTATAATGGTATACTTTTGGTAGAATCACCTAGTTTAATTACCAACACATTGAGTTCAATTTTGACATAGAGTTTTCCCTTCTCTACCTTAACCTTCCCTCTATTTTATATTTTTTTCTTGGATTTTAAGTACCTTTTCCCCTTTTATTTATAAATAATAATCCCAACAATCAAGTATTCATAAAAATATTTAATCTGTGTGTAGACATTAGATTGAACTTTTGGTGATGTTAGTATATTTCATGGAGACTATGCACATAAACTCTATTTTTGAAGTCTAATACCCATAGTCATGCCCTAGGATAATCCTAGATCAATCCTAAAGTGGATTATGAATGTTCATAGTTTTCCCCACCTTCCCCTTTTCAAGGAATTCCAAATATCATGGGCATATCATGAGGAGTAGATTGGAGTAAATAACATATTTTATCCCCATTGGAATTGAATATTTATGTAAAGGTGTTTAGATCCACCTAAAGGAGTAAAAATAAATAAAAAATATTGTAAACTATCTCAATGAAGTTGATGTTTTATATGGTTACAATTTTATAAAAGGATAACCTATCACGCTCCCATTTGACCCACATGTAGTTGGGACTTACAATCCCAACATAGTTGTAGGTTTGTAATTATTTAACTTAAAGAAATAAATTACTTATATTTACATGACATAAGTCTTTAGTTATGGATTTATAACTCCTAAACAACCTCATGGGCCAGCCCCTCTATGAAATTAGTAGATTCCCCATAATGAAGGTGTTAAATGTTTTTGAGGCACTGAGGTAGATGATGAAACCACTAACCTCCATCCTTCCCCTAAATAAAATAAATAAGGAAACCACTAACCACTAACCACTAACATTTATATATATATATATATATATATATATATATATATATATATATACATATATACATATATATATATATATATATATATATAGACACACACACAGATGTGTGTGTGTGTGTGTGTGTGTGTGTGTGTGTGTGTGTGTGTGTGTGTGTGTGTGTGTGTGTGTGTGTGTGTGTGTGTGTGTGTGTGAGTGTGTGTGTGTGTGTATTATGTATGTATATATCATGACATTACCATCTAACTAGAAACCCCATAGAAACTAGTCCTATCTAATCATATTTTCATGCCTCTTGAGGTAAAATGTGCAGGGATCCTAATTTACCTCTTTTGTGAGCATCATGATTCTAAATGTTTGAGTTTCTTATTCCTTCTACTGTGCCTCTTTTGAATGGTTCCAATGTGGGATGTCTCTTCATATATGATTTGTCTACTAGATGATGCACATACACATATTGGGATAATTATTCCATCTAGATTCTTGAATTGAGCATCGAAAGAAGAAATGTAGTTCCCAAATATAATTAAATCTTAAGCCTTGGGAAAAATATAAAAATTAAAATTGTTATTTCTTACTAAAATTTGTAAGATTAAATATCTCAACCAATAACTCCTTCCTCCTCAAAGGGATGGACACATACAATATATCAAAACAATTATCATCCATCATCCTTCACCACTTGATCATGGATTCTAAAAAATAAAAAAAATGAACTAATAAATGTAGGAAACTAAAATTATAATAAATAACTTACCTAGATCCCCCTCTTGCTAATATGGGTAAGAGTCCTTTTTAAAATACATCTCATTGTGCTCATCCTCATTATCACCTCCATCTTATTCCTTAGCCTTATCTTAGGACTCAATATGATCATGATATCCTTACCTTTGTCTACTATTGTCTATTTTTTATTCCATGCCACTATCAAAGCCTCTCCCACATCCTTACAACCATTGTCAATGCATGTTACATTCCAAATACTCAAAATATGACTACTCATCCCCTTCCTAATCCTCCCCTATCTCTCAAAACCCATATTATAAGTGTATTTTATATCAATTCATGTCATATATATATATATATATATATATATATATATATATATATATATATATATATATATATATATATATATATATATATATATATATATATATATATATATATATATATATAGTTATACATCCCTCATCTCCCCCTTGCCTATAGGTGGTTGACAATGTGCTACAAGATAAATTGTTAATGTAAACTAGGAAAAAGATTTACCTTTACATACCTCCTCATTTATTTCACCCATTTTGCTAACTCATATGACATAAACATTATGGCCTCATCTCATGACTATCACATTTTGTGTGTGTGTGTGTGTGTGTGTGTGTGTGTGTGTGTGTGTGTGTGTGTGTGTGTGTGTGTGTGTGTGTGTGTGTGTGTGTGTGTGTGTGTGTGTGTGTGTGTGTGTGTGTGTGTGTGTGTGTGTGTTTGTGTTAACATATCTCTGATTATGAAGGTAATAAATTCTTAGGTCACATCTATTAATGCTTCCATTACTATCAACCTATAAGCTATGATGGCCCTTTCATCACCAATAATGACATCATTATATTAAGGATTTATGTTCTCATAAACCAAAAAATGCTAGGATGACTAAGAGAGACAATGCATAGTCTATATAGTTGATACAAGACCTTATATGAATGGGGCCAGATATCTTCTACCCAATTATAGTGACACTCGTGATACTCTATGTCTCTCATAATAGGATCCCAATAATATAAATATTATATATTCCCTTATCTCTAAACAAGCATGATTTCAACACCCTAATTAAGACCTTATGAATGGTAGGTTTTTCTTTACACTCTTATTAGTCTCATTTCATACTTTACACCCACATCAAGTATGTTTTTATCTCCAAATAACTCAACCCATCTCCTAGACTCAACCCTATAATTGCTCTCTTATAGTGTTAGAGTGAATTCATTGGAAGGTAAATATATAATATGATAAAAATATTCTAAGGTGATAACCCACTCACCTTAGAAATTTTAGGAACTATAATTTTTTCATTTGGCATCCCAATATGTGAAAAGGTCTTAAAGTAGCCTAATCATTGGAGAAGGTCCCTATAATTTTTTCATTTGGCATCCAAATTGGTATATAATCAAAATATATGTTAGATGCAATATAAGGCTAAGGTTTTGGAGTATGAGCCTTCCCTAAAAAAATATGAATAACACCACAATGAAAATTTAATCTAATATTAGTCAAAGAAAATATGAGCAATGAAATTATACATGTCTTTCCCTTTCTTAGTCTTTAATGATTTGACCTAAAATACTACTAGTTGTGTTGAGTTAGCATTGGTAATAGATAACCTTAATTTGATATATATGGCCTTCACCAATGGTCCTACTAGTTTCATGGTGATAAAACCACTCTAGGTTCATTATGGAAATACATATAATTTATATTGGTAATTTAAATGTAACATTAGTTAGGTGATTCTAATAGTGGATTTTATTTTAAACACTATATAAGCATGAATTTAATATGATAAATGTAAAATTAAAAGTAACTAGTCATAATCAATACAATAATTAAGCATGATATAATATTTCATTGACTATCCCAAAAGAAGTCTACATAGTGCATAAACTAAAATTAGGTGTACTATAATCCATATACTAATAAATCATTGATTTCTAATGAGTTAGATCAATAATACATATATTTATCAATAATTGGATTTTATAACCAATATTATGGTACAATGAACAAATAATAATTATAAAATATACCAATAGACATAATTTATTATACAATATCAATACAAAGTAGTTTTATGAAAATAACTCGTTCATTTATACAACTGCCATGAGTAAATATGAAGATAGGTTTAAATCTTGTTTTAGATAAGGGGGGAATCATATAGGTGTTTTTCCTCCAACCATAAACTAATGGTCCCATACAAACAACCCCATCAGGAGTGGCCATTCCCTTCATGAGGGAGTAGATAATGGTGATGTGAACATTAATAACTCATCCATAATAGTATGTATACCATCAGTATCATATTAAGTAGTCATATAGACCATGTAATGCATCCTCTATCTAATATGACTTATCATATGCATGAAAACTACATATTATAGTGACCCAAAAATGTATACAACTATAAATTACTTTGGCCAAATATTTTATTATAGTTTTATACTTCAAGTGAAGTTTGGTATTGTCCACTAGAACCATTCTCTCTACTAAATGCATATGTATTTCTATCTTTCACATTAACTAATGATGAGTGATGTTTGAAAAAGGGATCCTACCCATCACTCACCATCCCTTAATGTGAGTTATATCCAATTACTCCATATTAAATATGTATATTTCATTTAAGGTTCAAATAAATATAAAAAATTAAAGTACATATTTCAAATTTCCATATATAAACCATAAATGTTAAAAATATGTACTTAATTCATAAATTCAATTTTACATTTTTATTAAGAAATGGTCATTATGGAAACATATCCCGATATGATCAAGGTTATATTTTCATACTTTTTGGTACATAATAACCATGCATCATTCATAAATTATTACTAACATATGAAATTTATTCAATATCTGTCTCGATTTGATTCACTTTATTTAGGAAATAACATTATACATAAAAGGTTAAGTTTCATCTATCCTTAAAAATAGATAATGCAAAAACAATTATTAAAAAATCCCATAACTTTTATTAAATTCTAAGTACATGTTTGAAATTTATTGTAACAACCATAAACCATTCAAATAAAAGAAAAATACATTTTTTACATAATAAAAAATAACTAATGTATATCACTGTAATCATTTAAATCAATTGAAACATTAATCATTATAGTATCTAACTCATACCACACCACATTATACATTATTTAGGTTTTCAATAAATTACCCATATAATAAAAGGACTTGCTTTCTTAAATACAAGGATAAAATAATTACTTCCCTCATTTTCTAAAGATCACTTTAAATACCTATTACATTTATGAAAATTTAATCAACAAATGACTTTTGGTAAAGCATATTTACTAATTTAAAATAGTTTATTCCAATAATATACATCTAAAATTAACCCACTCTATGTTTTCTACTAATTTATGACATTTACCACTAATTAAAATTATACTCATAATAGTAAAACTATTCTAACCTCCACATTAAATTGCATACATCACACCAACCTTACCCCTCATCCCATATAGATTAATTACCTTATTATCACCCTCTTATCAAATAATTTGGGTTCCAATTCATCATACATAATGGTTTTTTATTTTTATTTCATTCCTCACCAACCTCTACCTACCTCCACCATAGTTTCTATAAACTACCTTTCTAATCACTATCTAATTCTCATTAATTTTCCCTAATTATATATATATATATATATATATATATAGACACACACACACACACACACACACACACACACACACACACACACACACACACACACACACACACACACACACACACACACACACCTCTAATATACCTAGATTCAATAAATAATCATTCTCTAGTATTTTCTAAGAATTTTAAATTCACAAAAAAATCCTACACCCTTGGATCTCCTTCCACCATAGATTATTTTCAATCATTGATCTTATCCACAACCTTATATATAACTACATTCACTCCCATGAAAATTTAGGGAATAATCCAATAAGCATATGCTTCCACCTTGTCTCACAAGCATCCTTCAACACCATTGTTGCAACATCTTAAGCTATTACCAAGATAATTGAACATATAAAACATAGATGAAGCTCATCAATTTTATTTTGGAATCATCAAGTCCTTATCGAAGAAGGTAAATATGATTGTAATTTGATGTATAGTTTTATATATTTCATTATGTATTTGAATTTGGATTACTTCCTTTAACCAAAAAGAGGTAATGCATAGGTTAGGATAGATTAGGGATTTTGGATTAGTCCTCCATTATTCAAAGCTTGAAAATTCTATTTATAATTCATCACATCACATTTTATAATTGAAATGGGAGTTTACCCCCAACTTATACTTGTTGAGGCTTTATTATGTTCTAATGAGCTTGATAATACATTTAGATGAAGCTTTGGTGACCAACAACACAAAATTTTCATGAATATACATTTCTAGAATACACGTGACATAACTCTATGTAAACTCAACTTCACTCTTTAAAAATGAGATTTCACTCTTGACAATCATGATTTCACTCCGAATTTATAAAATTAAATGTTAAAATATCAATAAAAATATGAATTCTCTATTTATTTTCTCAAAAATATTATTACTTATTTATGAATTCATTTTTGGTGTTAATATTTTTAATTATATTTTAGTGATTTTTTGTATTTATTATTTATGTTTATATGTAGGTACATATTCACTATTAAAAATACATGGCATTTAACTTGACAGAATCAACTTCATTCTTCAAAATTTTGACTTTAAGATAAACCATTGGATTTAACTGCTATAGTCTATTTGACCATTTGACCTTTTGGTTATTCAAGTAGATTCATCTTTTATAAATTTATGAATTCTTATTAATGCTAATTGTTTTGATATAATATTAGTGATTTTTAATGTTTATTGGTTTATATCTATAGGTTGTAAATGTTTGATTACAAAATTGTGGCATCAAAATTGACAAACATAGTTTTATGTAGTTCATATGTGGCATTGTTCTGGTATATAATCCCTAGTTGGTAACATCTTTATGAAAATTTCCAAATTCCCATTTCATTTCCATCATAATTTTTCACTATTTTAGTGGATTAACTAATATAATAGTTAATTTTTAATTAAAAACTTATTGCTTCACTCTGTAGAATAAAAAATTCACTTTTGATAGAATCTATTTCACTTATTTTATGTTTTTGAATAAATTTGGTATTTTTAGAGTCTTTGTTTTATGTATACATGAATTCACTATGTGGATTTGTGTTTTCACTTTGTGTAAATTAAATTTTTATTTCTTATTGTGTTTTTACATGTTTCCTTTCAAGATCCAAATCAAAATACTAATCCTTATGTTGGGAAGTCCCATCAAAGACGCAACAAAATATAACCTCTCATAGCATAATTTTGTCACATTTAATTGAGGTTAATTAATTAATGTGTGTGTGTTTGTGTATGTGTGTGTGTTTAATTAGATAATTTTAGCATAATATATATTTTTTTTTGTCTACCCAAGGATAAGGATGTGTATTCTCTCTCATTGTATCCATAGGATGATCTTAGGATCAAAATATCTTATAAAATTCCTTCCCCTTTTTATTTTCTAGAAACATGATGAAAAATTAATCCCCATGCACTTTCCATAGAATTTATTTGAGTTGTGACTGTATTTCATCACCATGAAATAATATAAACTTCATGTTCTAATGAACTATAAATATTAAGGATAACTATAGTAAAGCTAAGTGGATTTCCTAATAAAATATTTTGTAAAATGATGAGGTAACACTTTCATATGTAGGTATTAGAAAACATCCTTATGCAAACTTGGTTTCCATTATGCTATCATGTATATAGGTGACTCCCCTATAGATCCTATATAGCCTAGATTAAGGCTTTCATATGTATAAAACTTCCTGTATATAGAAAATAAAATTAGTAAAGAGCACTAACCAAATATAGATGTAGCATGAGGTTTTGGATACTAACCTTAACACCATTCTACACATGTAGATCAGTGATTTAGTTTTCATTTTTCACACTCTTATGTACTATAATATGATTTATTTATTATTTGATATTAATTATGTATCATTAATACCAATTTTATTTGTGACCAAATTCCCAACATCAAAAAAATCACCCCATCAAATTTAATGCAAGGTCTACATATTAGAATCATTATCCAATCCTTATATTTGTAACCTAGTCACCTTATACCATACATTTTACTTTTGCACACATTATCTCATTATTACTATGCTTATCCAAAAATAATCCCTATCACTTAACAAACCTCCCTAAGATTGTTTGAAACAAAAAACATAATTAAATCATTTCCATAGTCAAATCATAGTATACTCATTCCCATAATCAAAGAATTCAAATATTCAATCCATAATCAAATAACATAAACAATCCAACCTCATCTTGAACATATCCCACCTAAACACTTTATTGAGCTTGTCCTAATCTAGTAAAGTTAGTTTTGGCTAAGGTCCAACATAACCTAATCAAATTGTCACATCTCCTTAGCTAGTCTTACCTATCACCCATCAAACCAAGTAAAGACCATGATCTCATATTTTTTCATTGTTTAAATAAAACATAGGGATATCATACCCTAACCCTATCTCAAATAGGAAACACATCACTTCTTAATATAAAATTTTCTCAAAAACACCTCACCACTCATATAATCCTATGTCACATTCCCTAATCACATATCAAAAATCCTATTTTTATGGAAATTAATCTAAATATCCTATTTCATATCATATATAATCCATATTTATCTCATCAAACTTCAACACCATGCTTTTTTAAACTCAACAACACCTAAGGATTGAAAAAAAAGACACACCAATAAACTAGGCACTATTTTATAGGGTGGTAATCATCATGATAATGATTAAGATAAGGTTATTGACATATATGGACAAAAAAAAGATATGCAATAAGGATTTTTTAATTATGAATGGGGTATAACAAAATTACATAAATATGTATATATATATATATATATATATATATATATATATATATATATATATATATATATATGAGAATAGGGATGAATAATTGGTTTAGATTATTGAGTTAGGATCTTGACTCCCTTCTAATTTTGACCAAGATAATCTCAAGTACATTATTTGAAGCTCTAAAAGGCCAAGGCCTAAACCAAAACATAACCACTTTAAATAATAATAATAATAATAACCATAAATATCAACCATGTATATTATTAAAAAAGTAAATCTACCTTGGAAGACCAAGTGAAACATTACCACAAATAATCCTTACTTGAACACCTTAACCAAATCACCCAACAAGGGGCCTCCCTTGTGTCTCAAATATATCTTGAAAAAAATAGACACTAAAATCCAAAAATTCCATACAAAACTAATCCAAATATCATAAAACAAGATCAAAGTAAGCCTAAAAAACATACATCATCATTTATCACTTAATCTAATCTAGCATTTGCCCAAGAAAGGAATGTAATGAAATATGTTATACAAGGAATATGTGTAAGGTCACACATCAAGATGTAAAAATTTGAATATATATGTTCCTACCCGCTTTACATAAACATATTATATTCTCATTTCCCACCTCATTTTGAATCTCCTAAATTTGGTAAATATAAAGGAAATAGAAATCCTAGAGAACACATCAATGAAATTGTCATGTCTTGTTAAGAAATGATGTACAATGATGCCTATATGCTTATGTTTTTTCCTTTTAGTCTTGAAGAAGCATTATAATGGTTTATGAACCTACCTAAAGGATCAATTAAATCATTTTGGGATTTAACCAAGAAATGTTATAAACATATCTCATATAATGTGGACCACGATATCAAATTATTAGATATATTCAATGCTAAAAAAAGAAATGGATAAATATTTTTGTCATTCTATAATTATGGATAATTATTTTATAATACTACCCCTATCTAGTCCTTATAAAAAATTTATACTATCTTCATTTCCAATCTAAATCAAGAACTATCTCTTTAATTGTAGTTACATTGTGTTAATACATTTGATGAAAATGTGGGAAAAGGCATCAAAATTGAAAATTCCCCCATTACCAAGGGGATAATAATTTTTTTTAATATTGATCAAAATCAAACTCATCACCCATTAAAAATTCCAAAGTTCTTCAACAAGAATAATAATGTCATTGGTGATGGAGTGACCTATGTCAAGTCTAAACCATCCAAGGTTCAAATTGTGATACATATTAAAGTGCACTAAATATCACTGGACCTAGATGTAAGCCCAATAAAGTTTTTATAAATCACTGATATACTAACCTTGGTGATCCTATATAAAATTACATGAAGAAACTTAGCACCACCAGTATTATTGTGCTTCTTGAAACCAAACCACTTGATGAAACTCAACACAAGATTTCATGTTATATGGGTAATGAGTATTGTGAATATAACATACTCAAAGTATATGACACTCATAAGTGTATTAAACTTGAAAACTATATCCAATAATTGATTGGCAAAGGTGAAATGTAGGTTTAATGAGAGGAATCACCTTCCAAAAATTAGTAGTATGGTATTTATCGGGATCTATTTCAAAATTTGATAAAAATAGAAGACTATAAACCAAGACTAAGTTCAAGCTTCCACTTCCAAATGTATATAATAAAGTATGAATCCAAATAATTATGACTCACTCATTATCATCATTAACCATTGTAAAAAAACAACCATAATTAATATAAAGTCAAAATCACCTAAACATTCTCCTACTCAAAATCAACTTGTCATGAATATCAAAGGTCATTTTTCATATTATGTTGTAACCATGAATTATCCTAAAGTCACTATATTTGGGGCACCTAAACAAATTCCCATCAAGATTTAGCTCCAAAATTCAATGTCAAAATAACTCCTTTGACTAATATATAATGTTAAGATGTCATCATCTAATAACTTGAGAAGAATCCAAACCAAATATACATTATGGATATTCTAAAATAATCTTCCACCTATAGTGAAATTATTAAAAGGACGTTCCATGAGTCAAGAGTTTTCACTAATACTGAACCTAGTTAGTTTAAATAATTTATGGGGAACCTCTTATTTACCCAATAGATTAACTTTGATCCTCAAGACATTTATCCACTTAATCCTAATAATAACAATCCATTATATATAATATTGTCACTATAAACCAAAAAATCAAAATTATGATTACAGATGGTGGTTTTTTTTTTTAATTTCTAAAATATCAATTTAATCAAAATTGTGTTATTCAAAATCCTCACTTGGACCAAAAATTATCACAACAAATGCATGTGATTATATCAAAATATAGTCATATGACACTATTTATCTTCCCATCATGGTGGGACTTGTTACACATCAAATATTAATTCATGTGTTATATATTTAATTTCAAAAAAACATTATTTTAGGTTGCTCATGTATACATTAAATTCTATCCATACCATCCATAATCTACCATTGTGTTAAATTTCTACATTATAGAATGAAGGTAACAATTCTTGGTAATTTTCAACCTTTCCAATACTTTCAATTACTAAAGGACTTTTCCAAGATGTTATTTATTTTCCAATTATTGAGCTTACCCATTGATAATTAAAATTCCAAATAATATATCCATTTAGAGGATATTTCATTTATTTCCTCTAATCCACCTATATTGTCCTACATTAAAATAATTTCTAAAGGACGTGGAGAATATGAATACCATAGCTTCCATGTTAGTGAACTCCTAGTATCACCCCATAGTTATGGGTTTATTACCATCAAAAAATTTAGGAATATCTCTTATAATTGTAGCATGATAGTATTCATTTAATCTAGCCTCCTATCTATAAAAAAATAAAGTGATTACATAACTTGTGGTTTTTTGAAGAAGGTCATGCATCATGTTTTCAACATCCTAAATATCTAAAGGCTAATTACATGTGAAAAAATGAATTATAAATCAAAAGGACTTGGATTTAATGATAAGGGAGTTTTATAACTAAATTTTAATAACTATTATCATTTATATCATGTTTTAGGGTAAAATCCACTAGGTGATGACTCCTATGATGTCATCTTTAACACCTCCTCAATCTCTAAGGAATATTTGTATTATAAAGATAATAAAATGGTGTCAATCCATATCCTCTATGAAGACCTTGATAGCACTAAAGTATTCACTAAACATCTATTTCCAACATCAATCTTGACATCCATCATCCTGACCTTATTGATAGGGACTAATGAAAGGAACTATCTTTTGACTTATTTTAGAATGATAAAGTAATTATAGAGTTTTAAAAAAATTATGATCATTTACCCTCAGGAGATCAAAAAAATGGATTCAAATTTAATATGGATGTGTGTGATTACTTTGAGGGAATGGGTATAATTCCCTAGTCATAACAAATAATAAATAATAAAAAGGCCAAAATAATAAAAAAAATATAATCCTCTAATGAAAAATTATCTAAGATGTTATTGGACAAAAAAAATAGAATAAAAATAAAGACATGATTGTTGGTGATTTTTTTTAAGGTGTCACTAGATGGGGAATTATTATTGTCCCCTTAACATGACACTAACACATCTGAAAACCCATAGATCACATGGTTACATGAATATTTATCTTAAGGAACATCAAAAATATAAATATATGTGCACAAAATTTATAAATATAATTTATACACTAAAATAAAATAATATTCCTCTTATCTCAAATCATATGAATGATCAATTGCCATCATTAGTTGAACAAACCATTGATGTAAATATTAGAACATATGGTAACCTAAGATGATCCAACTTGGAACCACCCTCACTCCAAAATAATAAGGTATCCTAATAACATTTCTCAAATAATTCAATAATATATTTAGTTTCTCTTATATGGTTATTCTAGGATTATATTCTGCCTTGATATTCAATCATCTTTTGGTCCATCCAAATTCAAGACTGATCAAGAATAATTTTTTAATGTGGATCCAAAGGTTACACTCCACATCAAGGAAGAATTACATAAAATTCTAGAATTTAGATTCAACTATCTTATTAATTACTCAGATTGGATGTCAAATATTGTTCTTGTCATCAATCCATAGGGTGGAATTTGTATTTTCATTTATTTTAGACACATAAATACATCTTTCTCAAACTATTACTTCCCTCTTCCAAATATAGACATGATAATTGATTCAATCATAGTCTATGAGATTTTATCCCTCGTTAGTTGATTCTTGGGAAAAAATTAGATATAGATCACACAAAAAGATCAACATAAAAAAAATTCACTATGGGGAACCTTTTGCTATCAAGTCATGCCATTCAAGTTGAATAATTTTGGTGAAACTTATCAATGAGATAGATTGTAATATTTTATGATATGATGCATGAAATTGTTGAATCTGATTTTGATGACATTCTAGACAAATATATAACATGAGAAGAGCATCATTCATTTATTAAGATGATATTCTAAAGACTAATAGAGTATAAAGTTTAATTAAATCTCAATAAGTTTGTTTTTGGTAGCATAATAAGAAAAATCTTATGATTCATTATATCTAGGTAGGGCATCAAAGTCATCTCTAAAATATTTGAAGATATCACATAAATTCCTTTTACATAAAACCTCAATAATATAAAAAGTCTATAGGGAAAGATGCAAGCCATTCATTGTTTTATATCCCAACTATCCATGAAATGTCAACTATTTACTCATATTTTAAATAAATGGAATGAATATCACTAGAGTATAAAATTTTAGAAATATTTTGAGTTTTTTAAATAATACTTGTTGAATATTATAGTCCTATCCCCACCAACACCAAGACAACCTTTGCTCCTTTATATCTCATCAACTCAATGTGCAATAGGAACCCTCTTGGCTTAGCATGATGAATATGGAAAAGAAAGGGCCATCTATTATCTCAAAATAATTCTAGTATACTATGAGCTTAATTTTTATTCTATTGAAAAGGCATGTATAGTATCCACCTTTACCTCTCAAAAATATTTTTAGTACATGTTAAACAATAAGACTAATTTCATTTCCAATATTGATCCTTTGAAATATGTGTTTTCTAAATCAAATATGACTAGAAGAATGGCCAATTGGATCATGCTTCTAAATAAATAAGACATAGTATGTAAATTGAAATTTAATTAAAGATAATTCATACTTAATCAGTTGGTAGTAGTTATAGTATATAAAACTCAACCATTAACCACATATTTATCAAATGAATCAATCCTTCTCATTTATGATTCACACATGTGGAAGCTTTATTTTGATGGTTGCTTCACTACTCATGGATGAAGAGAATGTATACTTATAATCACAGCTCAATTTTATATCATTCTAAAATATTTTAGAACCACCTTCCATTATACCAATAAATTTTAAAAATATGAGGTACTAATTGTAGGATTTTAACTTTATTATTAATAGAACATCTACCTTCTCTAAGTCTATAGTGATTCATAGCTTATAATCAACTAGGTCAATGATGATTTTCAAACAAAGGATGATAAGTTAGCTATTTAATAACATATGATTTATAATTTAAGACATAATTCCATTATATGAAATTTGAAAATTTTCCCTAAGCCTATAATTAAAACCATTAATTTGATGGCTAAATTAGTTTTTTTCTTGAGATGTCTTAGGATTTGAAACAACATCAGATCTTAGTTTAAAAACTTCTAATCCAATATTATCAAGTTTTTACATAAAAACTGTATGTTAAATCACTAGTCCTAGTCTTTGGTATCAATACATTTATAATTACCTTCATGATAATACCCTTACCCTATATCTTGGTTAACATATTCATATATTATTGATTCATAAAACCTCTCATTTCCCCATTCTTAGTAGAATGATTTATTAATGAGGATATGATATAACCATTTTGAGATATTTGACCTTAGATGTGGAATACTAAGTGGTAAAGTAGGTACATAATGATATTTATGGTGCATATATTAGTGGGATATTCCTAGCAAAAAATATACTCTAAGACGGTTATTACTAACTAATTATGGATCATGATGCTTGTCAATATGTTAATAAATGTGCAACATGTCAGAAACATGAATATATCATTCATGCTCCATCCTAATCATTTCATACTATAACTACTCTATGGTCTTTTCCCACATAGATATTTGACCTTATTGGAAAGATTAACCCCTCTTCTTCATATGATCATAAAAATATTATTACAACTACTTAGTATTTTCCCAAATGGGTGGAATCCATGCCACTTAGTTATGTTACAAGTAAGTAAATATCTATACTCATTCTTAATCATATCATTTATTGATATGGTATCCCTTCTATCATATATATAAAAATGGAAAATACAAAACAAATAAGTAAAATATTTGTGTAAATAATTCTATATCTAATAAAAGTGGTCCACACTATAGTACCCCTAGGTTAATGGCCAAACAAAGGTGACTAACCCAACCATTATAAAAATTATCAAATATATCATCAATTATGTTGGCCATTATTAACATCTTCAACTTCATCCTACACTATGGGCTTATCGAACAAGCATACATACTCTAAGTAGAATAACTCTATATTCATTAGTATTTGGTTCCAGATCTATCTTGTTAATTAAGGTCAAATTAACTTTTTTGGGTGTATCCCTCTAAGGCCTCATCAATGAATAATCATATAGGGTTACATTATTTTAGAAAATATAACTCCTTGATGAACATTACATCAATTCCCTTCATCACCATAAAGTCCTATCAAAATTGATTTTACAATCAATATAACAAGAAAGTTCAACCAAGAGAATTTGAAATTGGAAACCTAGTCCTTAAAAAAAATGAAATACATATAAATGTTGATTGTGAGAATAATGGAAAGTTAAATCATATTTGGATTTGTCCTTATGTCATTATCAACAAATTTAGTTTATGATCATAAAAATTGGTCAATCAATAAGGTTGATAGTTAGATGATTAAATGGACATCATACACTTGTAGAGGTTCTATACCTAAATCAGGTCCCTGCTCTGACATCACTACATATACATATTAAAAAAACTATAAATCATATATATATATATATATATATATATATATATATATATAATATTAACATTGGAGACATGTATTCATCACTTTATTTATCCAGGGTGCCAATGAACATTTTTTTATTATTAGATTATTTTTATTGTATTTTATATTTATGTGTGTGTGTATACACACACATAAATATAAAATACAATAAAAATAATCTAATAATAAAAAATTGTTCATTGGCACCCTGGATAAATAAAGTGATGAATACATGTCTCCAATGTTAATATTGATATTCATTCATCTAAAATAATCTCACAAAATTGACCTCATATACTTGGGGGTAGTTCACTCATCCCATTATTTACTCTTTCTAGCACATGTCACTTATAATATCATATTCATTATTCCATCCATCCCATTTGACCTTGGTCTCAGGATGTGTACAAAAACAAGTGTTTCAAAAACATATTTGACATGAAATCAACTCTTCAACTTAAGGACATCAATGAAATACACTAAGTATGAACATAATATCCTTGGATAACAATATGGATCTTGCTTTTCATTATTCCCTTGTCTATAATCCCCTATCATTATTTCACTTTCATCCTTTATCAAGTCCTAGTCTAGTAAATACTAAGTATATATATTTATTTTCTAAAGTTTCCTTTGTTTATATTCTTCCCAGATAATAATTGTATAATTTCCTATCCCAAAATTTGGTACCATTTTATCTAGATTCATTCATTTCCTTATAATATGTGACTATTCATCAAGTCACTACATGTAAATTTACATCTCACCCTATTGATTATATCTTAAATTACGTTCAATAATTAAATAGGTTAATTTTAATAATTAATTTTACATTCCTTTGTCCCCAAGGTTGATTACATGACAAAGGATAATTATAATTGTCATCATCAGTACAAATATACATATGTGTTTATGTTGTTTGTGATTTATTTTCTATGTGTTTTCATTGTATGTATGGTATCATGTGTGTTTATTCATTATATATAGTTTGTCCCATATTGTATATTATGTTTATTTTATTAAATATTGTATTATATATTATTGCATTGGCATGAAGTAACAGTGTCATATTGGTCTATAAAATACCAATGGTGCATCTCACTCAATGTTACTTGCATGTTTGCTTTATCATTTTACATCAGTATACTATATTATGGTAATAATTCATCATGGTTATGAATATATAATGGTGCATAATACATAATGATACATTAAAAGGGATTTCACAATATAAATCACTTAAGATATCTCAATGAAATAATACACATTATCATGTCTAGAGCCATACATATCTTATCATCATATCACATCTTCAAATCACACATATCATTATATCTACCTAATCAATGTCATATCTTCATTATATTTATTCATATAACATCAAACACCATAAACCACATCATCTAACTACATATCACATGCTAGTCTAACATCAGCATATAAATAAATACATCATATCTCTATCATGAAAGAATAACATGACCAACATCATCATTTAAACTAAAATCATCATACCAACATAAATATAAACGATAAATACATTAACAAGAGACCTAAATATTAGTTAGAACATCAATATAAACTACCACATATCACATAACATTGAATCTAATCTATAAACATCCACAAATATCTGTAAACCATAATGCATAAACAAATTCAAATTGGTCATGTACATCAAGAGTCCACATCAAAAATGTGTGTGTGTGTGTGTGTGTGTGTGTATGTGTGTGTGTGTGTGTGTGTGTGTGTGTGTGTGTGTGTGTGTGTGTGTGTGTGTGTGTGTGTGTGTGTGTGTGCGTTTGTGTGTGTGTGTGTGTGTGTGTGTCTATGTGAATAATACAATGTACATAGTGCATCAATGAGTCACATCTAACTTTAGCTATCCTTAGGTGGTGGTGGTCTTGATAGTTTATGAATAGATTTAGTATAATATTTAGACCTAAAAGAGACCATTTTATAACTATTGTCTCTATAATATAGATCCTTCTATCATAATATCATGATCTTCTCATAAAATTTTCAAAAATAATTTAACTTTGACATAGCTCTAGTTAGCTATCTACCCAATTTCCCTTGTCCCTATGAAATAAAACCTATTGAGTGGCATCCCTATTTGAATAAATTATTTTTAATGTGGCCATAATATGGGTGATCTCACTCTGTAAAGAATATATATCAGTCTACCTCTATAACATCTCTATCCATGGTATAAACCTAGAATGTAAGACCAACTATTTATATAGCCTAAACAATAATCTCATCTTTTAGATCACTAAATAGAGCCTCATCCTTGATCGACATGGTATCAAAAGGAGTAACCCCATTTATATGTGATGTTTCTACAAAATATTTAATCCCCATAACCCTATCCTCTATGCCTACTAAGATATATAACTCATCCAAGATTGTACCTCTATCTATCATAGCTATCACTTGTCTAAGGTATAACCCTAGAAACTTAAGAATGTGCTATATCTCACACACCTCTCATATCCATCACCCATCCTCATCCTATATAAACCTCAATTCACCCACACCCTAATCCATCATCTTCATTTGTATCCTCATTTATCCACATCCATCCATGTAAGGATCCTATCTCTATCTCCATCCTTCCCTAGTCATATGATTTATGCTATCATAATTTGTCTCTTCTTCCATCCCTATCCCCAATCCATAAAAATTGTGCTACATGGACATGTATACCTCATCCATATCCATCTCCATATATCCTCCCATATTAATTTATCATCCTCCTCCTTGGTTGGATCTGTATATTAAGTCTATGTCTATATCCAAAAATCTACATCACATCTATAATCCTATCTTCTAATCTTCATGTGAAACCCACTAGTTTTATCCCTCTCATTGGGGATCTCTATGTCCCCCAAGTATCAAAATATCTTATTAACCCATTAACTGAAACCACTCATTGGTAATCCCAAGGTATATCTAACACTACATCAAAGTTGAATTTTTTTGTCTCATTAACCACCATCATCCCCCATATTTCCCTATTTAGTCACTTGATCAAAAGGATGAGGAAGATGTGGTACTCCCTATTATATCTTGAACTATCTCAACACCCTATCTAATTGATATCTCTTTATGAAAATATCTTGTGTCATGTTGATATACCATTTCATAACAATGAATCTCATTTATGTTTCATCCTCTACCCATCCCCATTATATCTACCTATAAGTCATCTAAGTGATATGATCCACACTCATATCATTTAATGCCTATCTATATAATAATAGGTCCCCATCATGTCTAGTTTATGAATCCATCACAATATCCCAACCATAGATCACTATCTCATTTACCTCCCTATGGTGATGTGTCCACACCATCCACTTAATATATATATATATATATATACATATATATATATATATATATATATATATGTATGTATGTATGTATGTATGTATGTATGTATATGTATGTACACACACACACACACACATATACATACATACATATATATATATGTCTGTACATGTGTGTGTGTGTGTGTATACATATATATATATATATACACACATTTATGTATATATATATAATGTATATATATGTATATATATATATATATACATATATATATATATATATATATAATAATAGGTCCCCGTCATGTCTAGTTTATGAATCCATCACAATATCCCAACCATAGATCACTATCTCATTTACCTCCCTATGTTGATGTGTCCACACCATCCACTTAATATATATATGTGTGTGTGTGTGTGTGTGTGTGTGTGTGTGTGTGTGTGTGTGTGTGTGTGTGTGTGTGTGTATACATACACACACACATATATATATACATACACACACACATATATATATGTATGTATACATATACATATATATATATATATATATATATATATATATATATATATATATATATATATATACATATATATGTGTGTATATATATGTATATGTATATGTATATGTATATATGTGTGTGTGTGTGTGTGTGTGTGTGTGTGTGTTGATATATATATATATATATATATATATATATGGTCCCATGACTAGATCATTAAGAGAATGGTTTCATTAATACTACTTCCTACTCCATAAGTGGCTAAATGTAGTTCTTTCTGTAACTAAGACAAAACTATTTCACCCCATGAAAATAATCATCCCAACTCCACTATATTAACCACTATGTCCCCTAGACCAATGTGAAATAACCACCCACTCTTGTTAGGTATAAAAAATCCACTAAAAATAGCCATGAGAATCAAATATATGATATATGGTCCATTATTGTAGGCAAAACGTTATGTCATTTGACCTTCTAACCACCATACTATCACCATTTCATGCCTGAATAAAAATAAATATAAGATCCTCTAATAATAATATGGTATATGTACCAAACCTTATCCAACATTATTATCATGTCACGTGTAACAAAGTGAAACGTGTTTGTCTCATTGTGCCACCTCTTCACTAGTGTTACAATCAGGGCCCTTTTCATCCTAATAAATGGCATCTATGATAGATAGTATAGTCCCACTAACTCCATCACATCAAAATACTCAATAATTAGCTTATGAACCCATTAGAAAACTATTTATTGACATTCAATCATGACATAATGGGTAACCTCTCTTGTAATCATCACAATTCAATCTATTAGTCTATCTAATTTACTAACTTACCTAATCATTCATATAACACTTATATATCATTTTAATTTTATTATCCATTCTCTAACTACTTCCTCACCTCTTATTTTGATAAAAATAACACTATTCCCAATGTAGAATTATTTCTTTCAAAGAGAAATTTTCTTCTAAATTAACTATAACATATTTTTTTACCAAATGTAAACACAAATTTATCAATGGTGAATCCACTAATCACCACATGAATCTAATTTTTGATCGATGTGGATTCAAGTTTGACTTATTTTTTAATCCACCTCACATGTCATGAATACACATCTAGCATTTAATTTTTTTCCCATTATAAAAACATGGGTTCACATTATACATTTTTGTGAACGTAATTAAAGGAATCATGAATTTGTGTCTACTATTCTCAAATCTTATAGTCTATTTACAAATACGATTTCCTCAAAAATCTATTAAAATACCATAAAATCTCATAAATTTGTAACTTTTCATCATGAAATCATGATTTATGACTGTGAAGTCAAATTTCATGGTATATAATTTAGTATGAAGGAAAATTATCCTCATAAAATCACTATTACGCTAACTTTAAGCCTTATTAATTCTATTAAATGCAAAATTATAGAACTTTAGGGTACTCAAAAGGTTTTTTTGGTCCTCAAGTCTCTAATTTTTTTACTCTTTCTTCTTAGTGGTAATGGTGTAGAATGTGATCCATCTCTATGTATCTCCATTTATTAATATATAGATCAATTTTGTAATATGTTATGGTGAAAATTACTATATTTTACCTTTATTGTCTCCTATGTAACCCTGCATTCAACCCATTTGAACGTTTTATCACTTAGAAGTGCACACTATCAAGAACATATGCCTGTTATCACTCTTGTTGATATAATGGAAACTCCCTAATGTGTGGCTGACCTTATGTTGGATATAATATATATATTAAGTGATTTATACCTTTTTTACACTCACCTACTTATCTCTAAACTCTCTAATTTTTTGTTTTTTTAATAGAAAAATGGTAGAAGGAGCAATGCTAAAGCTAAAAATGGAAATAAAAATAAAAATTAGCGTGATGCATAAATGTTAAGTTAATTTTTGCCTATAATTTACATAAATTTTAATATATATACCTTAATTAATTCAATTTATATTCATAAAATGACACTTGCATTAGTATTTCACATATAGGTCTAGACAAACACTCAAACTAGCTTAGAAGGAATGAACAATGATTGAATTGACTTCCAATTTAGGTATAAATAAGACTTAGACACTTTATATGACTTTAAAAAGTTATTAATTTATATATAAATGTGATTTATTTAGACATAAACATAGGAAAATTAGTCATTCACTAAGTTATCTCAATAAACATTAAGAACACACTTCATGAATAACTTGATAATAGAGGAAAAATCAGCTATGTATTGCTTAAAGGTGAGGTAATATAATTTTTTGGTATAATTTATGTAATAAAAAATCTTAATATACATGATATATTAACAATTAATATACATATATAATAAATAAGTAAGGGAAGAGACAATCAACTAGTGATGAGTCTCATGCTAACTCTAGTTCACTCTTACTTCAACCAAATCCAAATCAACCTTAAATTCAAACACCACTTCCCAAATTTTAATGTAGTAATTTTGGATTTTAAAAATTATTTATTATAATATGGTTTATTATTTGAGATAACCTATTCTTTCATGTTTGAATGTTGTTAAAAAGTTAAAGGTATTATGCATGCTTGAATGGTCTTCAACTTGAAGAAATCTTGATCTTCACTTTAATTAACTCCTTTTGATATTACACTTAAGTCCTTTTCATATTTTATGCATATTTAATTTTTACTTTAGTTACATGTATTAAAACTTTTATTTTGACTTGACCTATCTTGACTTGCAACTTGGAGTTTGATTTGACCTTCTTAACGTGCATCTTGCATGTACATTTATTCTTATTTTTTACTTGAATTTTTATAAATTTATCCTAAGGGGGAAAATAAGGAGAGATAGGATCATGTTTATGTTTTATAAAACTCCATGAAATATACTTATCAATAATTTTATGATGATAATAACATCTCTCCATACATGTTCTTCTAAGAAATGCCAATTTTCTATATCTTGACAAGCTTCTTGAATGCACTATGAGAATCGAGAACTTGATGAATTTGAATTTTTTAAATATATGAGTGTAAAAATAATTTTAAAATAATTAACATGGTTTCATAAAACTTTCAACAAATTTTTATCTCCAAACTCTATGTACAATTTAAAAAATTCCTTTTGTGCTCTTTAGGCCTAGAAAAAACTCTAATTTGGATTAGGGGGTCTAAAATGAGTTATAAGAATTAATAAACACTCATAATATTCTAATTGGATAGGTATAAATGGTTAATACATATATATGTATTAAAATATCTAAAACTCTTCACCAAACACCCAAACAAAAATTCACAAAAAAGTGTTTGCTCGCTACCTGCACAATGACCTGGAGATGTTTTTCAATGACTTGAGTATATTTTGAATTTGTTTTAATTTAATTATAAGTTATTGAGACCTTTATATTTATTATACACACTTTGAAATCATTTTTTACATTTTAAGGACTTGAAACACTCATTTCTAACTCCATTTGTGAGCAAATTTATGGAAAAACCTTGATTTCCTTTATGAACAGACCTATGTTTTGTTATTTTATCTCTAATTATATATATTATGTATATTAACATAATTTTAAACTTTAAATTACATTATTAAATACCTCAAACTCATTTTTTATGAGATTTCATTTAATAAAATTCAAAATATGCACTTTTTAGTATTTCTTAACTTGCATAATTTCATTTCTGAATGCCTATAGGTCTAATTTGTGCCAATTTTTTAAGTTTTTTTAGGAATAATACCTATATATTATTAAATTATGACTTATAAAAACCCATATCACCATAAAAAACATTTTATACACTCAAACAATTAGGTAAATCTCTCAAAAAAGTCTTTTCTAACTCTCTCTTGCTTGCTTAAAACCATGAACCCTATATATTTGTATTTATCCATTAATTTCCTTGATATTTTGATTTAATAACATGTATTAAGGTAATTTATTCTGAATAATATCTCAAAAAAATTATTTTTAAAAAAATAAATCAAAAATGCAAACATACTACCTAAAACTGAGCCATTGGGGTTTAAGAAGGGTTTTAGAGCACCTTTCCTTCTCTACAATTATTCGCAAAGTGAATAAATTATAACATGAATCTAATGAATGTAATTATTATGGAATAAGGGATCATAAATAACCCTAATAACTTTGAAACTAACTCTTCTTCTCACTCATGGATCGAGAATTTGAAAATTGCCTTTAGTAGCTTACTACTAGCTAATTAGAGGAATAAAAGAAACCTCTATCAAAAGTTGGTTCTATGAGCTATTACTAAGAATGGTTTTCACATGATGGAGGTTATATGATGGTTTTAAAACATTTTTTAATATTCAATCCATGAATTGGGTCTTGTTGAAAACCTTCACATAGTCAACTTTGACCAATGGTGGTAAAATTGTCAACATAACCCATTTTAACCATCATTTTATCTCATTTCTCCATTTTATTCTAATTTTGTCCCATAAATCCTATTTTACATATTTATTTCAAACTATTAGCACATACTAATCAAATACTAATAAAAATATAATTTCATGTCCATATTTTTAATTCTTCTTACTAATCCATTTCCTATCACTATCTCTATTAGTCTCCTTGGAGAAAATCTAAGGAGCTCTCTTGTCATATTGTCCTAATATTTTTCATTTTTTGGGAAAAATACATTAGTCTAAGGTCCCTATGTACTATGTAGGCATTATTCAGTCATATGTGATGTTTGAGGACATCTTATTAACACTATCCCAATCTCTTATATTCTTCCTTGGCCACTCTCATTCTAATTAGTTTTTCCAAAGTTTTTTAACATCGTTATCTTTTTTTAATATGTCATACTAATTTTGTGACAATTATCACTCTTGAGATACAATCTATCAATTGCATCCAATATTACCACTTCTAATCCCATAAACATGATGTCACTCTGGGTAACTAAAGTATGTGGTTACTTCATCCATCATCAATTTAACCTTTCAAGACATGTTAATCACCATCAATTCACTTGTTATTCTAATAACCATTCAAAACTTTATCTTTAATGCATATTTTCTAGGGATACATAGCAATTTCCTCACACTCATCCAATCAATTTAGTCATTGATTTTATCTCTCTTTGTCATGCATCTTTACCATAAATATGTTTAAATCTTGTGACACCCATGCAATGATGCCAATCTAAGCCTAAAATTATCCTTAGAATGTGTCCTTGCCTAGAATACCTAATAATTTCATTTCCTTATTTATCAATCCAATTAATGTTATGACTTTCCCCTTTCATACATCATTTACTAGGGCACATTTAGGGTTATAATTGTCTCATTAGTTTTCTTTGATATTTGTTGACATCATCAAATCACTTAATTAATTATAATTATAGCTCAATAAACTTTGTGCATTCATCACTTACAATCATATCCAACCAACTATCCCATTTATCATGTCAATTCCAACCCCAATTTATTTTATCCATGCATCCCACACTAATTTCTTGTTGAGTGGCCACTTGTGTCATTCCTCCCTGCATGACCCTTCAATGGGGTATCACCCATGTTAACTCTTAATAACTCAATAACTCGCCTAATTTTTCACTATTTTAAATACAATTACTTCCTCTAGTCATAATAACCTTTCAAAGAGGGGTACAATGTATACATAAAAAATTAACCCACTGTATTATCTACTAGTAATTTATGTTATTTATGAATAATTAATATCATACTCCTAATTTTATCACTATTGTAACATCCACATAACAATTTATACATCAGACCAACCTTAATCCTCATCTGATATCAATTAATCACCTATTATCATCATGTTATCACATATTTTGGATTATTATTAATCCTACACAATACTTTCAAATTTTAAATTCATTTCTTTCTAACCTCCACTACCTCCATTATTTTTCCTACAAATCACTTTTCTGATCACCATATAATCCTAACTGGTTATCCCTAATGAGATCTATAATTTTTTAAGATGCCTAGATCCCCTCACTAATAATTCTTTAGGATATTTAAATTCCTATAAAATTCCTACACCTTTAGATCATCTTCCACCATCGCTTATTTTCAGCAATTCATCTTCTCCACCACCTTCTATATAATCGCATTCACTCCCATGTAAATTCAAGGAATAAGCCAATAATTTTATGTTAACACCTTGTCTCAAAATCATCCTTCATAACCATTATTACCACATATCAATATATTATCAATTAATTCCAACATATCAAACATCTATCAAACTCATCTATTGTCATGTGGGCTCATCAACTATTGGGTTTTCTATCAACTTTTCCTTAGGGTATTGAAGTGTCTAGTTACCAATAAGATAATGCACCAGCATTTTATGCAAGATAGAATTATTATGAGCTCACTTGAAGAATGCATAAAAAACCTTGTTCCTATGGGTTATGTTGCATAGTAACATACTGGTCATATAATGGTGTGTATTCATATATCTAATTACTGATTACACATAAAATAAAATACATAGTTGTGGACCTTCTTTTAGCTATGTATACAAAAATTATTATGAAGATAACTACCATGAGATTCAATGTTTTGACTATGAAATTTCATATAACGTAGATTCTATTAATTATAGTTGATTAAAAACCACATATTACATAATAAATATATTGATAACTCATTATTTCAACTTTACTTTTCAACTATATATACAAACATTATTATGAAGATAACTACCAAGAGATTCAAAGTTTTGATTATTCAAGTTCATATAATGTAGATTCTATTCATTATAGTTGAATACAAACCACATCTTACATAACAAACATATTGATAGCTCATTATTTCAACTTAAATAATAACTTTAGCATAACATCAAAATTAATAGTAACTTCCATGATTTCACTATTACCATAATAAATCATTACATAATACCAATGTTTACCAAAATTACAAATATCTACATAGGGTTATTTATACTTGTTTTCCCTAACCAAGATATTGCATTATTTTTGACACTTTGGTAACTAGCCAACGATCTTTAGTAGACTGAGATTCATGGAAATCATTTACTTGTTTTTCCCTAAGGACCCTAACCTTAGTACCCATATATTATTTTTCAATCTCGGAGCCTTGTTGCCAAATGTCCTCCTTATAAGTTGGTGTAATAATCATGTATGATTAAATTCCATTCTATCCTCAAAAATTACTCCTTAACTAGTTTTTGCTTCCTTCTTACTCCACAAGTCTTTTGATAATATACTAATTCCTTCACTCTTGGGTCTTCCATTTTGTATGCCTCATATTTAACTGAGTCTTCTCACACTATGGTATTCCATGCTATTATCATTCATGCCATGGTCTTCCTACACCAAGCTGGTTCCATGACATGGTCTTCCTACACCACGTTGGTTCTGCACTAAAATACAAAATACTTAGTCAAAATTAGGAGTCCACACTATGTTATTAGTCCATCTCAGACTAAACACTAGTCCCAAACTCAACACAAAATTTAGGGCCAACCTATTCAATCTACTTCCTGACACCTTCCCAAGGTGATAAGGTGTTGAGAAACTTTGTTTTTATTTCTTCAATCATTGATTTATATTTTTGTAGTCACCTTGGGTTGATCAAGACACTGACATTATTGACCAATTGGTCTGGGGATGTGGAAAAATCCTTTTAGACCTATTCAAGTGTAGTTACCTAATTCACAAACTATCTTTAGAGTGCCAAAAAATTGGAATTTATTTGTTGTTGATTCACATTTATTATTTCTTCCATGGTTTCAAAATCCTTAAATGCCTTAGTATGCTTGTTATGATATATTATTAATAGGGAAAAACCTACCAATTATTGTTGTTGAGACTCCTCTACATGATGTTAGGTCTTCAAAATTTTACTAGGTTGTGCCAATTTCTCAAAAATCCCATCAAGGATGGGGATCACTTCCCTAACCCTTTATAATGTGCACCCACTGACATTCACTACTTGAGTGTACTATTTAGTTGTCAATAATGTTTCATTTCTAGGTATGGGATACTCCTTAAACTACTTTAATAGGAGATTTACAAGGTTCTACAATTTATCAATAAATTCTCCCTCTAAAGGGACCCCATATGCAAATGCTAGTTCTTAACTCAAAATAACTGTACTAAAATTTAAAGTTTTAACTTTTGTTATAATGACTTATTCTAATTATTGTTTCATCATGTCACTTCTTCTTCAAGTGTATTTTGAGTAGAAACTTCTTTATCATAAATGTCCCCCACTTGGCCATGTTTTTTCTTTGAATTATATATGTTATAATCTGAAAGCACATTCTACTATGCAACTTCAAAGGACATTTAAAAAAATGTAGTGCTAGTTTTTAGAAGAGAAGGCTATTAGGGATTAACCCTAATAAGAGTGAGAAATATATTTATTTCAAAATTTAAAACTAGGATATCATGGGTTATTTCAAAATGTCATTATTCATTATAAATTTCCAATGAAAATGACATATAACACCTGTTATCTATAGTTGCATCTTATGGATGAAAATGGGAATATAAATACAAAAATCTACTAGGAACACCTATCTGGTATTGGATGTGCAAGTTGGTGGTTCTATTGATCAAAGGTGGTTAAACTTTAGAGTTAGTTGATTGCTTCCCTTTGAGGGGATCCCACTCAAAGATCGTGACATTTGTATCTGATGCCAATGAAGTGCTACCAATGTCCATGCCACTCATTTATTATACATCAAAACCATCCCTCTCATTTCCAAGTGGATTTTATAGATCCAATTACACTTATTTAAGGGTGGTCTCATCCACTTGTGTTACGGAGGGTGTTTTGTTTGAGTCTAATTCCTCTAGTTCTTTCTTGTAACTTTCAAGCTCTTCCTATTCTAGTAGAGTGGTTTATAGTGACGGGACTAAACTCTCTAATTGTATTACTAGTTTAACTTATTTAGATCAAGCCATTAGTGATGATTCACTAGGTAGGGACACCCTTGGTGGTGGTTCTTGGGTAGTATTTTACCTTTTTAGTGGTTTTGGTCATGAACTTGTGCTTGTATCATGCCCTATATGCTTCTTCTTATCATGTGGTAGTACTAAAGGAAGCTTTTATATTTCATGTTATGTTCCTCTTGAATCTTTATTCTTAGGTGAAAATATATAAAATAAATAATGAATTATTTTCTTGACCATGGTTTGGTGAAACTTGATGTTATTTATTTTGGTCTCATGCTTTTCTCTATATGTTTTCTTTCTAGGATGATATTACATATTTTGAAGAGTGTGAATCTTCAAGTCAATTCATTCTACTTCAAGTGTGATGGGTTGTACATAATATATGTATTTCATTTACTTGATAAATTACCATGATATAAAATCATAGGGTAGCTTCAACAAAGCAAATAACTCTCTAAAGGGGGCCATCTTGATACACACCAGAGAAAAATGTTACTTGATGTTAAATTTGGCTTGTTTGCCAAAATGGATAGGTAAGTCCTTTGGAATGCACCATTAAATTCCAAAGGTTTCCTTCACTCCATCATACCATGAATTTATCATTATTTTGAAATTCAAATTGATATAAATGGGCCACCGCTTCAATTCTCTAAAGGTGTAATCAGGTACACCAATTTCATCAAACACCATCAAGAAAAGAAATACACCCTATAGGAACTTATGGCTAGGTATTTGGTGGGTCTTATCTACATCTATTACAATTTTGATAGAAAAATATATTACTTAGTTTTAATTTACCCCTTGGTTACCTAGTGGGTGACAATAAATGTGGGACATGTACACCTCTTTCCATCAATTAGTGATGATAACTTTGGTCATAATGATGTGTATTGCTACTTAGAGGGTTGGGTATTATAAGTTCTTAATTTGTATGACATGGACCTAACTCTAGTGTTATAGTTCCATGGTAGTTTTCTTTATTTAATCCAAGTCCTCCAAATCAAATTTAAGGTCCATGCTGAAACAATTTAACCCTAACACCTTATTGATTCTTTTAGTTGTAATCTTCATGTAGTGCACAAAAAAATAGATTTGGTCACCATGGATATGTAAATAAAAAAATTTATTGCCTCTACTAATTTTATATAATATGGGAGGTTAAAAATATATTAGAACACTAAAAATTCTAATGCATTGAAGATTTTTAAATCATACACCAATTTACTCATGGTGTTTTGACACTCAACCCGATAATTGTTATAAAAATCAGCATCATTTCTAGGTTGGTAGTGTTTATAGTCAAAAATGGTATATGTGGGTACATTTGATACCTAATTATCTATGCATATCATTATTCTTAGGTATTTCATCTCTTCTATCATCAAAATTAGAGGCGAGGGTACTTGGGCTTTATTTATAGTTTATTGTGTCATTATTGATCCTTCACCTTCAATGTACTCAATCTATTCCTTTGGTGTTTCCTCTTTGATTACTATTTATTCACCTCAAACTAAGCTCCTCTTCCTCTGGAATGGATGGTAGTGGATCACTTCTCTTAATATTTTTATTAATATGCATTACCCTTCATGGATCTCAAAGATCGAGGTGAAACCATCCAATATTCCTAAAAGAATACATGTTTTTTGTGGAAGTGTCTCATCTCTCCTAATCAATCATCATTAATGGTGGATGCCAACCTATAACACCTCTAATAAAAAAAGTCCTCTACATGGTTTTAGTTTATCTATCTTTGGCTTGATCCCTCAAATAAGATCCTTCTTAATAATCAATAAATGGGAAATCAATACTCTCCACTTTGTCCTAGAATCATATAAACACATTTGTTCACTCTTTGACTCTATAAAATAACTTTTAAGTCAAAGATAAAGTTTATAATGAGCCCTTAAATGCTTTTTTAAATATTTGATAAGGTAACTTGCGTTTACTACCCACCTCTCTTTGACCATCACTTCTCATAATCAATGAAATTTAATGTTATCCTTTCTTTGACTATCACTTCTCACCATAAATGTGATTAATAGTCTCATCATGACATTATATTTACATGCTTATCCTAGCCATTATTTATTTATATGAATGGCACATCTTGTCCCACACTTTTCTTAGAGTGCATGATAGTTATAAAACCATTTGAATATTCATACCATTGGCAAGAATATTTATACATAGACCTATTTAATTTTGTGCACATTCCTATAGACCTTTTATTAATACATGTAACACCCATTATCGCACACTAAATGTACATCATAGTACTCCAAAAAACATAAGTAGTAAGTTATAAAAATAAATTAATAACAGAAAGCATGCACAACTAAGTAAATGGTTTATTATAAACAAGAAGTCCTAAACTAATGGCATATGGGTTATTGATAAAATTGAAACTAAACTTTAAGTGGATAAATATGGCCATAGATGACTACCATTGTAATGCATATGAATAAATTGGCAATCCAGTCATTGTAAATCACATGCATCTTTATGAAAAATACTATGAATAACAAAAGGACCATACTAATGAACATAAAGATTCTTATAGTGGCATATAAACTTGGAGTCATAGAGTAAAACTTTCATTATTAGGGTAAATGTCTTATTATTAAGTTAGTGATCATGCCATGCCTTTTGTTTTCATTTCTCCACATTTTGACTCTAATGATCAAGGAAATGTGTTTGATCCAACTGTAAAAAAGAATTCAAACATGCTTTATATGATGATTCATCTTCTAATTGTCTAATGAGTGAAATGTGAAGAGAAGGTACCAAGAATTCAATTGAAAGAATTTATTTAGTTACAAACACTAGAATGAAAAGGGTACTTTTATTGAGTCACTTGTAAGTTATATATTATACCTAAAGTAATATAGATACCTAATCATCATATTCAGTGCATCTAATGTTACAAAGTTTTGTAAGTGGTGTTCCCAAGATTTTATTATATACTTTAGTTGTGCCATTGGCCTAGAGATGACATAGTGTTATCTTGTGATGGGAAATCATGAATTAAACAAGTAATACACAAATAGTCTCATTGATTAAGTGTGTACCATGCTCACTTGTAAAACTTAATGGAAAACCAAATTGGGTTATAATATGTTCTTGTATGAAACATGTGATGGTCGCTATAGTAAAATCCATTATTGATGCAACCTGAACCTAAATCTTGAGATAATTAGTTGTTATGATATAGTGGGAACCTATATGTCACCCATCTAGGTTGATAGGGTTGATAAAATCAATAGCCCATATCTCAAATGGTTCTTCAGACAAAATAGGATGCAATGTCATGAGATCTTCACAATTTTCTTTTCCCATGTGCTGGCAAATATCACATTTTTTAACATTTAACTTGACATATGTAGGACACCATAATCCAACTAATAATACTTTACACATAGTATCTTCAGTAGCATGGTGTCTACCAATAATTCACTCATGTAATTTATGGAGTAATTTTGGATGCTCATGTTTCATGACACAACATCAAAGGATTTCATCTCGTCCAATCTTGTATAGGTCCCATCCAATGAGCTAGGATAGTGTGACATGGATGGATAGTTACTTCTTAGACTACAAACTCAAATGATCTAGTATTTTACCAATAGTTAACAAAAATTCTATATCTTTTAACTCTTCAAAAACATGTGAATTGTGAAATAGTTATACATCAGGTAAGTCATCCTCAATGGCATACACCGGATCCTTGTAATCAATTCTTAGAAGATGGTCAAGACTATAATTGATCTTACTTAGTTTGGCCATGCCAAAGATTTGGAATTCTTGGAATAAAGGAATATAGTGATGGATGTGTCCATGTAACATACATTTATTAACTATATATTTAAAATCTTCATGGTTTGTATAATTCATAAAAGGAGTCACCAATAGGTAATATCAAAAAAATTTTGAAGAACAAACCATGAGTAGTGATTTGTAATCTATTTTGGTATAGTTTCTCTTAGCCATAGTAAGCTTTCTACTTTCAAAGTAGATGGGGTGATAAAGGTAACCTTATCTAGGCTATTCAAGTATCATACCAATGACCATACCAAAAACATCAACATGGATATGGAATGGTTTAGTATAATTAGGAAATTAGAGAATTGGTGTAGTGATTAGCTTGTCTTTTAAGGCTTAAAAGGCTTCTTGGCAAGAACAGGTCCAAATAAAGTGTTCATTGTGTTTCAAGACTTCCTCTAATGGTGAGACAATCCTTATATCATCTAAGATGAATTTATGATAGTATCTATTATGACATAGAAAAGTGTGAACCATATGTTGGGATGTGGATGTTGGTAGATAGAGGATGACAACTAGCTTAGTGGGCTACACCAAAAGCCCACCTTGACATATAATGTGACCAAGGAGAACTTTCAATAAATTTCTTTAAATTGAGAAAAAAATTATGCAATGAACAATGCTCAAGCATAAGTTATAAATTATAATAGTGGTCTTTCACTAGGTCATAGACTATCCAATCATCCAAATAAACGTGAAGGAATTTATGGATGAAGTCTTTAAAGGCCTCAATGAATATTTGGGAGAATACAATGGGTACAATTTTTTAACCCAAATGGCATGATGGAATATGAAAAAAACCCCCACTCAGTATAAAATATAGTCTTATGTCAAATCTTCCTCTATGATTGTACCTAATGGTACTTAGAAAATCCATCTGTGAAAGTGTAAATTTCACACCCTATGACTCCTTCAAGGATTTATTTTATGAATAGAATAAAAAATGATTAGTAACACATGATTCATTAATTATTTGATAATCAAAACAAATTACAATGTACCCATCTTTATTTATGATTATTACCATGGGGTTGACCCACTCAGACTCATTAATTAGATATATAACTACAGTGTGCAACATAGTGTCAATTTATTCTTTCAACCATGCATGTAAATTTAGATTCTCTTATATGGTAATTTCTTGACTAGATGAGAAACTTCAAGTAGTTTGATATGTATTTTTACTAAAAATGGATAAACACCTTTCATTTCACTATAATTCCTAGGGAAAACATCTTGTTAATATTTTACGAACTCACATACTTTTGAAATATTAGTATCAAACTAGTTACCTAGAGTAATTATCTTTTGTTCTTCCTCCATGATAATGTTACACTAGATGTTTTGAAGAGGTTCTAAGTATGTGTGGTTTTTATTAGGACTAATATCATGAAAAATTCAAGTGCCATAGTCTGTTGGGACATACAAATGATTTGTCAATGGGTCAAGTGATTCAGACCCTTCTCCTTCATCAATATGAAACACTAATTTTTTGCTTTCCTTTGTAAATTTCTTCATGACATGCCTGATTGAGTATAGGTTATAGTGAAGGGATGGATTGCATAGATGGAACATTAAAAATAACAAAAACTTTTTCTACTAAACCATGTATATGTCTTAGTTGATCCTTGACAAAACTGGCATCACCAACTACTTGATGCATGGCTTGGAGTATGATACACAAGTCCATCCTTGGGGATGATTAATAAAATGTTGAGACCATGTTATTTTTTAACAAATTACATGAATAGGTATCTAAATGTCATTTTTCATGAACATACAATGATCTATCCCAATTTCATAAAGTTCCATAAAATGTATGTACCCATAGGTACTCTCACAAGAAGGATTATTCAACCAACTACATGGTTTCACAAGATTTTAGGTATGGTGATAGTGCTCAAATTCCACTATATCTGATCATACCCTAAATGTAGTTATCATGATGAAATTGATGATGTAAATTACATCATACTTGATCCTAATGAAGGATACAATCATAGTAAATTAGCCATTATCTTGTGGTTATGCCATAAAAAATGTGAACCAATGAATGCATATGATCAATATAAGAGTCATAAAAGGCTTCTAGTCATTGGATGAAGTCATAAACTTCCATTTCCCTATGAAACCATGGATCCTCATCAAGCCTTTTTAGTGTTGCATCCATAATTTGTCTTGACATGACCTATTTGATAATAATACGAACAAATATATGGCACTTGTGATATTAGCATAGAATGCCTTCACAAGTACCAATGGTACCACACACACTTATAGTGAGGACATAGTCACCATGGTCCCAATAATTATAATCATTAATTATAGTATCAAAAAGGAACTAAGTTTATTTCCATCAGAGGATGACATCAGGAGTAGGATCATGATGCTCACCATCTCTACTTGTGATTTTGTAGATATGATTCATATCCTCATTCACACTAATAGGTTCTACATATGAGGGCTCATGTGTTTGGTCTAATAGGATGATGACTCACTACTTAGTATTTTTAAAACTAATATATCAATTTTAAAATCTTAAAAAAAATTCATAGCACTAGCGATGACCCAATAGGGATGGAAAATTGTTATCTTTAGGTAACTCAATAACTTAAAATTCAGCCTTGAAATGTACCCCAAGGATATTTATAAGTGTATTTTTAATAATTCCAATTGGTAAAGCATGGGTTTTATTAGACATAAATAATAGATGAGGCATTGGTTGTAACATTGGGATATCCATTTTTCATCATGCATTATTTAGGAGGACATTGACTTTAGTATCAGTGTCAATTAGAATGCCTTAGATCACCCAAATATCGATGGTAGCATTATCTAGTATTTATTTATCCTCTTAAGGGCTAGAAGGAACATGAATATCTTGTTGTTGAGAATATTTTAATAAATGATCTTACGTTGGCCTTGGTGCCTGATGTTTAAGTCAATTACTCAACTACGGGACAATATCTTCTTCTACTATGCACTTGAAAATTTCTTCAAAATAATCCCATGTTGTGTTTTGAGGTTCCATGGATTTTTATAAATCAAAATTTTTGGTGGCTTATTCATCCATAAGAAATTGAATTTCCACCTGTAGTTCCCATACCAAGGTCATCTTATCTTGGAGTACATATTTATATTACTAGGCATCATGATACTTCATTGCATGAGGCTCTTCAGGCTATATCTTCTTAATATGTGGAATAGACATAGACTGGGACTATCCTCTACTACATGTGGTGATATTAACTTGTTGAGCCATTGGAGCACTACAATGTGGTTTCTAGTATGGTTTCTCAATGTAAATCATACTAGATCCTTTTTCATTTCTTTCTTTTATGATGGATATGTACAAATCAAGACATTCCTTTAATCAATGCTCCTTTTTACACAAAAACACATTTTGGATAGATTTGATAATATCATTGATAGTGATCTAGAGATCCAAAATTACAGAATGTTCATGGTGACAAAGTTAACCTCCTTATCCACATCCTTAGTCTCATCTATGATAAACACCATTATCTTAATTGTTTGAGATAGACGTTTGACACATACCAGACATGAGTGACTCATGTATATCACTAATCAGGTGGTAGTCATTTGTGTCATGGGTATATGCATTTCATATGTTATAGTAATCAGACACTTTAGAATGTGTAACCCATTATAATAGAGGATACGATTAGACATCATTCTCTTTATGGGACATTTTGTAAGACTACATAAGTAAAACATATACGTTCTTTTAAGCCAAGTTACTTATATTATGACCTTCAAACTCACAATCAGTATGCCAAAGACCACTATGAGTGTGATAAGCATTTTTTATAATCATATTTTCTAACTATGTTATCATTAACGCTATTTTGAGCTTCTGTAAAAGGATTGATTCTAGTGTTAATGATACTAATAACTTTAGCATAGAGGGAAGCTTCCAAGTCCTTGTGTGGGATGGTAAAGGTCCTGTTGATGCAGTGGATTTGCACCCATGGTAAGAGGCCAAGCTCCTACCTTTTCCATATGCAATAATGGAAACTCCCCTCTCACCTATGGGACTGGCAAAGCTAGAGGGGAGAGGCTCTAGATGAGGGCTAGCTCCCTCTGATGTATATTTTAGGCCCTGGTTTCTCTTACTACTAACAAACAAATGTAAAAAGGTGGGGGATGAAAAGGGAGAGAGGGATGTTGAAAATAGAACCTAAGCCCAAAAATGAAAAGGTGATACACCAATTTTTTTTGATGCACTCAGACCTGAACATACACTTTTCACCAAGAAGAAATGCCCATACACTTCATCTAAAGTGAGAAACTCTTCTGCCATAGTCAGCTAGGGGTCCACGGAAGTATAGGGAGGAAGGAACTAGCAAATGTGTTTTGGGACACACTTTGATAGCCTATTCACAGGCACTTATATTCTTTCTATAGACACTTCTGGTAGACATGTAGAAAGGAGACTTCACAATGCACTGGACATATTATAATTGATCTATGAAAATCATGAGAGATAATGACAAAATATAAAAGAATAAAAATAGACATATACTTTAAAGTGTAAGTTTAGATGGAGGTAAAAATGCTAAGTCCTGATTCAAGGTAAAAATCTGGCAGCTCTGCCTTACAGGCTTGAGAGAATTTTTGGGTAGAGTTTTACCTTAAGGATGAGAGTGGATCCTTCTCAAATGAGAATTTTTACAATATATAGAGAGAGGAAGAGAACTCGATGCTTCCTGGGAAAGATTTTGGCACACTTTTTGCAATCTATCCATGTGCATTCTGAACCTTGGGAATAGGAATCCACTATTACTAATGTCATTCTTCTAGAAGAGGCCTACTATAACCATGCTATAAAATTGCCAAAATTAAATTTGGCATTCAAACATTAATGTAAGAACATCGTCGTGCCTTTTTTCTGAAAATAGACTATAGTTTATCCCCTCATCAATGGCAACTAGAGAAAATAGGTTGCACCACTCATCTGACAATAAATCTCCTTCCCTTTGCCACTTGGATGCTTTGTCTTTTATACTCCTTGTCTTCTTCCTACTCTTTTATCCCTCAGGGGTGATCTTCTAGTGAGTCACTGTGTTCTTTGGGCTCTTTTCATGGTTGGCACGTAGGTAGTTCAAAAGCAAATGGCTATTTCACTATGTTAATTTTGACGTTCGTGCAGCCATCACCCAATAACTAGTCCATCTCCTTAAATTTGATGGCTTTTGGGACATCACCATCCTTGGAAAAATCTATTGGGTCCTTTGGCAGGCTTCTCTATGGGTTTTTTGCTTCGGGATTTTCCTGTGAACAAAAAGTCTACAATAATTGTCTCGGTCTTTGTCCCTTCATTTTTGGCTCTTTCTTTTGACCCCTTTCTGTGGCTTCTATGCTTCGGGCCCTTTGGCTTTCCTGTCAGGTGGTGGCCTTCCTCCAAATTCCTTCAGGATTTTTATCTGAAGGAATTCCTTCAGACAAAAAATCTAAAGAAATTTAGAGCCTTGAGTCTTTTCCACATTCCGTAAAACCTTCAGCTACCTTTGAAAACTCTCTCTACCCTTTGTAAGGGCTTTTGGACCTTGAACTACCCTCCACAAGGGCTTTTAGACCTTCAACTATGGGATGCTCCTTTGAACCAAGTTGTTGAATTGACCCATTAAACCAAAAATGGTCTAACGCTTCAATGGTTCAATTGATTCAACATTGCATGCTGAGCCCATTGAACCAAATCATTAAACTGACTCATTGAACTAGTTTAATGGTTCAACATTATGCTTTGAGCCTATTGAACTAAGTGATTGGACCAAGTGGTTAAACCAAGTGATGAACCATTTGTTTGAACCTATCGATGAACCTAAATGTTGAACCAATGGTTGAACCTAAAGAGTTGAACCAAGCCGATGAACTTACCAATTGAACCAGTGATAGTGTTGAACTTGAAGCTAAAGCATTGAACTTGAGCGATGAACCAAAACTTGATGGACTTGTACAACCCAAAATTGACAAGATCTAAATAGCAAGGGAAGAAGGGGACCAATTTTGGTCTGTTGGGCAAAAAATGGTCAACAAATTGGTGACTCCCAGGGGAAGCATGCCTGTTATGCTTAGAGACTAGTTGCCTTATAGTCCATTATGCACAAAGTCAGAATGTAGCTTTGAAGAAAGGTTATAAATAGCCCTAAAGATTCAAGAATCAAACATGAAGCTTTTTACTCCAGATGAAAGGGAAGACACACGCAAGACTAAAAACACTACTTGTGCAAACTGCACATAGGGAAAGTAGGAAAGAAACTAAAAGAAAACTACTATATACAGCTAACTAGGAATGTTTGCCTCCCTCCTGGATCAAAGGGAAAATTTCTTAAGTCCCCTTCTTGGCAAGAATACTTATGGTTCTAGACAAGTGGCTAAATGAAAAGGAGAGATAGTGACCTACTCATCTTGACTGTCACCTGAGTTGGTTTGTACCTAAGTGGATTACATTCAAACATGCTTCCAACATATACATACTTTGTTTTTTCTTAGAAGCTTGCCTCTTGTTGTTTCTTCAAGCTGGTGTACCTCATCAAGAAATCAATCACTGCTAGCTCATTACCATAATCCCCTTGATATGCATCATTGACTGGCTTGTTTTCTTCAGCCTCATGCTCGAGTTCCATGGTATGACCATCCTCCTTGATAATTTCAAAGAAGGTATCTTCAAATTAATTAAACTATTAAAGGGGTAAATGTAAAAGCTTACATCCCCTTTGCATACTTATTTGAGTCCCAATGCTACCTTCTCCACTCTTATCCAGCTCATAGCCTCCTTGAAGAATAGTGCAGCCTACCTCAATGACTTTAAATGAATCATTCAAAATATGAAAAAGAGATTGTCCATGCTCCTCCATGTCACCTAAGGTGATCTCCTCCTCATCCATACTCATGAAGTCTCCCTGGTCAGTCATAAACTGAGCATAATCTATATCAGGCAAGGCCTGATAGCTTTTTGGAGGTGTGTGGATGGAGTGTATTCAGACATGGAATCGGCTATGTGGTCTAAAATGTCCATCACATGTTCACTGAGGAGACCTACTCTAGACTCCAATTCTACAATCTGCCTATCCATATCTTCCTAGAAAAGCCTTTCTTGGAAGTCATAATTATCATCAAGAGCAAGAGCAGCCCCATCTTCTTCAAGCTTTTGAGCAAAACCTTTCTCTTCCTCTTCCTTTTTGCCCCAAGATTCCACTGTCTACTTCCAACTCATGATCTTGGGACTGGAATCTTTCTCCTATGAACATGCAACAACTTTATCCTCTTCAAGGTCTTGAGTTGGTTCATGATGTTCCCTATTCCAACTCAAAATTTGGAAATCATATTGAAAGAGTTGAGGAGGTTGGGGAAGATTTGGGAGGGTCTACTCATGTATAGGAAGAGTTGTCTAAAAAGAGGTGTGCTAAAAATCTAGGCACAAGGGATTTAGGGTAGGATCGATTGATGCATCGAATGAGTCAAAATGAGCAAGTGTCATCTGATAGAAAGGATTTGGCACACAAGAGGGAGTTTTCTCTAGAATAGGAGAGGGCAGACCTTGGGCCAAGATTTCTTGATTTTTGTCCCTCCACTTTACCAACACTTCAGCAATATTGAAATTATCTTGTGGATTGGTAGAGGGGGTGTCTTTTGGCATCAGATCCTCTACAAAGTCTAAAAACTCCATCTCTCTTTCTCCAAGTAGTCTCATCTTCTTTTCTAATTCTTTAATCCACTTGGCCAGATCATCCTCATTTTGTACCTCTTGGACATTGTGGGAATCATCATAGAGATGGGGAGTGCATGAAGATTGCCACGAAATACAAGGAGCTTCATAAGGAAGGGTGGAAGGGACTTGAAACTGACTAACCTAATTTTTTACCTCACACTCTTGGACAATGTCTTTCTCCTCCTTTCTATTTCATGACTCAACCACTTTATTCTAGCTCAAGCTATTCAAATTGGGCATCTCCTTTGAGGGTGATGGGGCCATAATATGAGAGGGTAGTGAAGATTTAGATTCCACTTCCCTCACTACCAAAATGGACTACTACATTTGAAGGTTTGCTAATTTGATCTATCTATCAAGATTAGCCTTAGATATAAGATTTGTTGTTTCAAAACTCTCCTCAACATGATTAGGGAAAGGACTTTAACAGATTTAACTTGGCTCATAAGTAGGGGTTGTATATGATTGATATGATACTTGGGCAGCGAGTATGCAAGTTGATAGACTTGGTAAGGCTACCTCTCATTAATACTCAGATTCTCTTCCAAAGATAAAATCAAACCACTCACATCCAACATCTCACTTGTAAGCCTGTGCCAATTGGCTCTTTTAATAGGAGCCCATTCATTCTTACCCTGATACAGTGCATTCCTCACTTGATGGATGATGTGATCAATAATTTATTGGCCACATCCCCTTCTAGTGTCAAGATCTATTACATATTTTTTATATCCCAACAATGCTCATTTGAAGGTGGAAATGGGTTGATTGGCAAAGAGACTAGGTTGAGTGGGAGAAGTGACATATTGAGAAGACTGGGCATAAGGCTGATATAGCTTATGATAGGGCTAAGACTAGTCATATTGGACCTGATAAGGATCAACATAAGGTAGGTGATGATCATAACCATGCTGGCCAAGGAAAATAGGGTCCATAGCTCTAAACTATGGGATTACACAAACCCAAATATTATTTCTTCATGGTATGGTACCAAAACCGTTTAGCCAATTGATTTAACTTGGAGTCACCATTGGTGTTGATGTAAAAGCCTCCAAAGGCTAGTTAGTCAAAGAATACACCAAATTTTTTTTAACTCTATGGACACAACTTGTCATAGTTGGTCCCACTGGGCATGCAAAAGATTGTTGATGCAGTGGATTTACACCTAGGGTAGGAGGCTGAGATCTTACCTTTTCCACATGCAACAATGGACACTCCCATCTCACCTATGGGACTGGCAAAGCTGGAGGGGAGAGTCTCTACATGAGGGGTAGCTCCCTTTGATGTATCTTTTAGGCCCTAGATTCTCTTACTGCTAACAAACAAATGTAAAAAGGGGGTGATGAAAAGGGAGAGAGATGTTAAAAATAGAACCTAAGCCTAAAAATGAAAAGGTGATACACCAAAAAAGTTTGATCCACTCAGACCCAAACATACACTTTTCACCAGGAAGAAACACTCATACACTTCATTTAAAGTGAGAAGCTCTTCTACCACAATCAACTAGGGGCCTGTGGAAGTACAGGGAGGAAGGAACTAGCAAAGGTGTTTTGGGACACACTTTGATAGCCTATTCACATGCACCTATATTCTTTTTGTAGACACTTCTAGTAGACCTGTAGAAAGGAGATTTCACAATGCACTGGACATACTATAATTGATCTATGAAAAGCATGAGGGACAATGACTTAACACAAAAGAATAAAAATAGACATATACTCTAAAGTGCAAGTCCAGATGGAGTTAAAAATTCTAAGTCTTGATTCAAGGTAAAAATCTAGTAGCTCTACCTTACAAGCCCGAGAGATTTTTTGGGCAGAGTTTTGCCTTAAGGCTGAGAGTGCTTCTTAGGAAAGATTTTGGTGCTCTTTTTATAATCTGGCCATGTGCATTCTAAACCTAGGAAGAGGAAGCCACTGTTACTGATGTCATTCTTCTAGAAGAGGCTTGCTAGAACCATGTTGTACAATTACTAAAATTGATTTTGGTGTCCAAACATTAATGTAAGAACATGGTCATCAATGCCAACTAGAGAAAATAGGCTACGTCACTCATCTATAAATAACTCACCTTCCCTTTCCACTTGGATGCTTTGTCTTTTTTGCTCCTTATCTTCTTGCTCTTTTAGCCCTTAGGGGCAATCTTCTGGGGGGTTACTACATTCCTTAGGCTCTTTTCATGGTTGGCACTTAAGCAGTTTAAAAACAAATAGCTATTTCACTGCATTAATTTTTATGTTCACGTAGCCATCACCCAATGACTAGTCTGTCTCCTTAAATTTGATAGCTTTTAGGACGTCACCATCCTTGGCAAAAAAATTTGGGTCCTTTGGCAGGCTTCTCTATGGTTTTTTTACTTTGGGCTTTTCTTGCAGACAAAAAGTTTGTAGGAATTGTCGTAGTCTTTGTCCCTTCATTTCTGGCTCTTTCTTTTGGTCCCTTTTTGTGGCTTCTGTGCTTCAGGCACTTTGGCTTTCCTATTGGGTGGTGGCCTTCCTTTGAATTCCTTTGGGAATTCTTTTAGACAAAAAGTTCAAAGAAATTTAGAGCCTTGAGTCTTTTCCACATTCTTTAAAACCTTTAGCTACCTTTGAAAACTCTCTTTGCCCTCCGTAAGGGCTTTTGGACCTTGAACTACCCTCCACAAGGGCTTTTGGACCTTTAGCTATGGGACGCTCCTTTGAACCAAGCCTTTAAACTGACCCATTGAACTAAAAATGGTCCAATAGTTCAATGGTTCAATTTATTCAACACTATGCACCGAGCCTATTGAACCAACTCATTGAATCGACTCATTGAACCAGTTCAATAGTTCAACACTGTGCGTTGAGCCTGTTTGGACCAAGTAGTTGAACCAAGTGATGAACCATTTATTTGAACCTACCGATGAACCTTAACATTAAACTAATAGTTGAACCTGAAGCATTGAACCAAGCTGATGAACTTGTCGATTAAACTAGTGATAGTGTTGAACTTGACGTTGAACCATTGAACTTGAGCGATCAACCAAAACTCGATGGACTTGTGCAACCTGAAATTGATTGGCTAAAAATATCAAGGGAAGAAGGGGACTAATTTTGGCCTGTTGGGCAAAAAATGGTCAATAGGTCCTTTGAAATAGAATTCATCTAAAGGGATGTAGCAAGCCTCCCATGAACCATTAGGCATGTTGAGTACCATTAATCTAAAATAAGATCTTATACAAGAGTGTTTTAAAATGTGTATCATACTCTCATATAGTTTTAGTTACATCTTATTTTCTATCCATTAGTGCATCAATAATTTGTTGAAATTTTGGAATATTAAACTCCTAAATAAATTCTATCTTGATTTTTTCATAGTCAATTAATTCCTATTATGGGTCATACTTCCTATACCACTTGTGTTCTCTTCTCAAAAGTGTGGTTGTAAATTGTGTCAATTTTAGCTCAAAAGAGGTTATACCATGCACCCTATAAATGAGTTCAAATATATGAACATATTTTGAAACACCATCCATGCCTTGATATTTAGGTAAATGAACCATCACTTCATGATACAAAGTTGTTACTTGAGGTACTTGTAATGGTTACTACTCAGAACTCCTAAGTCTTGTTCCTAGGGGTGGAATTCCACCACTTCTTCCTATTTTACCTCCTAGTCCACCTTTTGCACCTCTAATAGTAACACCTAACACATTTGGCATAGTATTAGGTTGATTTATAATAATTGGACTAGTTCTATGCCCATTACTCATGTCGGGTTCACTAGGCATACCAAGTTGGGCCATAAAATTACTTTGAAGAGGAATATAAAGCGTCAATTCACTATGAGTTAAAACATTATCAATAATATGTTCACATAGAAGTTCAGTCTCTAAATATACACTATCTATATCTTAGTTATGTATAATTAAATAATCTAGCTCAAATTCACAATCTGACACTATGGTTAAGGAACTAGGTTGGTTTAAATATGGGTCTTCAGTATCCACTATCTTTCTAGTTTATCCCATGTATGATAAATCTAGTATTGGTCATGGTCCAAAAGTTGGGTAGTCATCCTTATGCTCTTCCACTTCCCTATGGATCCTAAAAACACTTCCTAAGTCCTCCCTTCCTCTTCCTACTTTGCTTCCACATATAATCCTTTATCGAGCTTCATCATATTTATGCTTTTGGAACTCCTACAAATTGGCTACCATTTCAAACCAACAATCCTTCACCAACACCCTTAAATTTCCCTCTCAACTATGTTTCTCATGTAAGTATGGGTTTATCCCTCCATGGGTAGACTTTCATGTCTAAAATCAATAAATATTTTCTATTCTTCTAGTGGAAAATGTCTAACTAGTGGAAAATGTCTAATATACCAACCACATGGTTCTTAGAGAAACTTGAACTTTGATTCTTTAAGATAAGAATAAATGGTTACATCATACTATAAGATTTATCTATTCAACACCCCTCTCCAAAATATATTAATATATCATGTCCACGATGCTCCAAAATGTGCTATATCCCTCTGACACTCTATCATCCAAACTTGCATCCTCCCAAAATTTCTTGAATAGTCTTTAGCATAGGTTTAGAGCCAAGCGGATGATGCCTCACGTGATCGACTAGAGCCTTGGCTTGGCTACGAGTTAGAACCATTCAGGGCAAGAAAGAACATCCTCACAAGCTCAAACAAGCAGATAAGAACAGAAGAGATGAAGAACACAAGCAGATCCTAAAACCCTAGGAGTAAATTATTAGGATTATAGTGGCTTATGCCTTAGAATATGTGTAGAGGAAGATTGGCTTTTGAGTCGGGTCCTAGAAGAAGTAGTCTATGGATGGTTTCGGGTTAGTTATAGTGCTCAAGAAGTTTGTGTTAGGTTTTTTACAAGGCCTGGTGCTAAGGAGCAAGCTCTCCTCACTTCACGAGTCCAGTGATAAACTGGGCCCGCTTAGCCAAAATATACTTCCCCTAGAGATTAGACTCTGCCAGAGAATGGAGTGGGCTTTCCCCTTGGTGATGAAATCGAAGTAAGATCACCGGGATGGGTAAGGTATCCACTGGGGGATGAAATCCCAGTTGGGCCTTGTCTCAGGTAAGTTAAGATGTTTGTTTTGTGCAAGTGCTTTGGTCATGTAACATCAAGTGGACTAGATTAATTCAATATGTCGTTATTAATTACTAAGTGTGGTCTAAGAAATGCAAGCAAACAGAAATGAATGCAAAGTGTTTTAAACCCAAGTCAAAATGTTTGTTCGTATGAAGATGAATGGATAAAGAGTCGAAGAATATGAGTTTTGACTAGTCTAGAAGTGCAAGAAAGAAAAGAAAAGTTCTTTTTAGTCCTACTTATGATGTCATTTAGAAGAGACGAAAGAGGTGAAAAGGAAGGAACCTAATGCACCTATATGAATGAAAGAAAGAAAGAACCCAAGGAAGGCCCTAGGGTCCCATCGGGCATGCCAAAATGTTTCTACGCTAAATCACTTTCTACATTCAAAGAAGAATTAAGAAACTAAAAGAAATGGTCAAGGCTAGAAGATACCTGGATATGATTGTGCACACCAAAATCAGACGTTGGAAGGTACTCCTCTTTGGTTGTGGAGGAATGACACCTGTAAATAAGAAAAGACTGAAACACGAAAAATGTTAGACAAGAAGATGGTGGGTTGTCAAGCAAATGCTTGATCCCTGAAGTACGAAGACTTCCTTAAGGGATATCAACCCACTGATAAAAAGCATAATTTTTGACTGAAATATAAATAGTGAAAGACAAAATGAAAGAAATAAAGATAGAAAATAAAATGTGTACCTGATATGCAGCAAATTGCTCTGCACAGTCACCAGTGTCGGTCTCTGTGTCGGTGTCGGTCAGGGAAGGATGCCGACGTCGGTTAAAGTGCTGGCATCGGTCAGGGTAATGACTAGTGTCAGTCGAGGCAATAGTTTTGGACGAGGTCTGGTCAGGTTTGGATAGAGTTTTTGGATTGCAGAAAGGTTAGATGTTTTTGTCTGAGGGTTTGGGAAGTCGGTTTAAGAGTCAGAGGGATTTGTTTGAGGATTTTGGACAGGGATCTGGGCAGAGTTACAGATTGTATTTTCTGTGGAGGGTGAATAGTGGTGATACGGGTGGAAGTAAGGTCGGGGATATGGTCTAACTAAGTCAGGGTGGTAATGTCAATTAAAAATAGTAACCAAGAACAAAATGAAAGCACAGAGAATACTTACCTGTTACATGCTAGTGGGAGACATAATTGTTATTGTTGCTATGTTGAAGAAGTTTGATGTATCAGACCAATGCAAAGTCCTTGTAATAGAGAGAGAGAACACCAGAGATGATTACAGATGACTAGATGCCCAAAATTGGTTGATTGTTTGGTGCTGGGTGTGGATCGAAGAAATGTTTTGATGCTGAAGGTCTGATAACCGGTTTGCCAAATTGATTGGCAACCGAATAACGAATAATGGATTGAGAAACAAATTAACAGATGTAGTTTAAGGCTAATCGATGCTGGCAGGAATGCCAACGTCAGCCGAAAAGGTGACTGATGTCGGTAATGTCGATCGAGTAGTGACCGGTGTTGGTAGATGCAGAATGGGGATAGAGGCTAATTTTAGCCTTCTACTCATTCCGACATGCTGCCAGGGGCAAGGCTTGTGGGAAAATGGTCAACAAGGGTTAAGGGGAGGATGACAAGGGTTAGACACAATTTTGGTGTCTACATTTGCCCCTTTTTGTCTTGTTGGTTCTTCTGGACGAACTGTAAGACAAAAGTAGGAGGTGGTTGCCCCAGGTGTGGGATAAGGTTGATTCTGTCTTGTTGGTTGTTCAAATGAATTACAAGACAAAAATAGGAGGCAAATTGCCCCGATTATGGATGAGGTATTCCCCCTTAAAGCAGGAGTCGAGGGAAGGGAACTGGGAATCGGGTGCTGATTTGACAAAGAGTGGATGAAAAATAGGGGTGAGGGTGAGGGTGAACACTGCAAAAGTCGTGATTGCGTGCATACCACTACACAAGATGGTCAAGACAAAGTGTCACAGGTCAAGGGTCAAGGAGTGCCAAAATTGAAGTAATCGGGCCCCAGCATTTAGTCGTCTACTGATTGGGTTATTCAATCTAAGCTGAAGCTCCAAATGGTCATCGTGTTCTAGGTATCCCAGGCTCAGGAAGTGCTCTTAGAAACATGAAAATGTCACAAATAGTGAAGATCAACCAGCTTGTGATCCTATACTTGTGAGGGTCCAAAAATAGTCTTGCACAATTTTGCTAACCAGTCATGAGGTAGCATACAGGCAAAAACAACCAAGGCAACATTGTCTTGGAAGTGGTCGAAGTCGGAGGAGATAGGCATGATCTCCAATGGTCATTGGTCGAGGGGGAAGAATGGAAAAAAGGATATGGCGGAGCTATCCTTAGAAGACGTTATGTGATCTGAGTGCTACCTACATAGCCCTTGTGTGAAGGGCCTCAGGCCAATGTAGTTCTCCCTAGAAGGGAGGAAGGGTCAAAGGGATGGAATTGGTCTTGGTCGAGGGCAAGGTCATGGTCAAAAGGAGGAAAGAAGGTTTGTCCATCAGAGAGACAAACAAATGAGGGTGGTTGAGCTAACCCCAGATGATGTCGTATCATCTGAGTGCTGCCTACATAGCCCAAGTCTTAGGGCCTTAGACCAATGTAGTTCAGACAAGTTGAGAAGATTGGTCGATGATTGGCGTGGTCAAAGTGGTTGAAATGATGAGGAGAAAGAGATGTTATAGCCTTTTCCAAATGGTGTATTCTGCAATATTGGTTGAGGAATCTTTCATCCCTAGCAATTTTCCATATTCGTGATGGATGTATGGTAAAGATGAATTGGGTCTATTTACGCTTCAACAAGTATTGGTTTATGCTTAACATAAATTGTGTCTGGTCGATAGTTTCCATGTGTATTGGTGTCCATAGAAACTAGTGTGAATAGGCTATGGGAGTGGCCTGAAAAGAGAGTTGAGTTGGGTTGATTGACAAGTGATGAAGGTGAATGTGACCAAAGTGCAGAAGAAGTGAAAAGCATATTTCTCTTTCATTGATAAGGACCAAAATGACAACATAGATAGGGGTTATTAGAACCAAGAGCCCCATTCATGCATGATGTCGTTGACCAGATGTTGTGTTAGAATGTTAATCAAATCACTTTGACATTAAAGTGAGCTCAAAGTCCCTTGAGCAGGGGATAGGAGGAGGAAATAGGGTAACCTATTTTAAGAGAAGAGATAACTTTACCCCTTTTTATAGGAGACCCTGAGACAACTATAAGTCAAGTCCATGAATCATTTTATTTTTTTTTAGGTGCAGACTGATCAATGCGAGAAGTCTGCATAGAGATGTCATTTGCTTGGTGGTCAGTTGTGAAGCTGATCGATGCAGAAAGCTTCTAAGATAATGTTGTTTATTGCCAGATTAGTCATAGCCATCCTTCGAGGGAGTGGTCTAGAATTTTTGCTTAATATAAGGGCTTTTGAATAGATGTCCTTCGAGGGAGCAGTCTATTAGCTAAAACAATGATAATACAACTGTCCTTTGAGGGAGTAGTCTACCTTTTGATTTTGATATTGATATGGTGACCATGGATATTTTGACATCTTGATTGGTTTTGACAGAAATGTGAGTCATGGACAAGATTATGGAAGGTCAAGGGCTCCCTTTTATTAGGACAAAGCATCCATACATCATAAAAGGGTTATAGAGGAATTGTTAAGAGAAATAGGGATGAAAGGAATTAGGACTAAGAGGATGGGGAATGCTCAAGGGATGAGCTCAAGTTAAATGACAAGTGTACAAGTACTCGACTAACAGTAGAATGGTCACAGATGCAATGCATTAAGAGGCTCAGGTTCTGGTCATCCATCAAGAGAGGACAGACGATAAGTCCCTGATCCATACTTGTGCATGATAATGAAAGGTCCGAGCCAATTAGGAGCAAACTTGCCTCATTTACTTCACTCCATATTGGTCACGTGTTGATTCTCTTTGAGGATGAGGTCTCCGATGTTGAAATCTCGTTCTCGCATATTTTTGTCATAGGCTCGCTTGATGCAATGTTGATAGACATGGAGATGATTAAGGGCAGCAAGACGGTGCTCGTCAAGTAACTCAAGTTGAGTTAAGCGATCTTGATGAAAGTCATCATTGGAAAGGATGTCATGTAGAGAAATGTGGAGAGATGGGATTTGTACTTCGAGAGGTAGGACAGCCTCTATTCTGTACATAAGAGAGAAAGGGGTAGCACCCGTAGAAGTTCGGATGCTAGTGCGGTAGGCCCATAAAGTGAAGGGAATGTGAATGTGCCAGTCTCTTCCTATGTCACTGACCACCTTCATGAGAATTTTAGTGAAAATTTTGTTGGAAGCCTCAGCCTGCCCATTTGCTTGTGGGTAGTAAGGCAAAGAGAAACTGAGTTTGATGCCAAATTAGTTGCATAGCTGTTAGACAGTCTTGTTTTTAAAGGACTTGCCATTATTAGTGATGATCTTATGAGGGACACTGAAACGATAGATGATGTGGGTGCTGATGAAGTCGATGATCTTGTCAGCTTTTATGGAGACGAGAGGAATGGCTTCCACCCACTTGGTGAAATATTTAGTGGCTGTGATGATGGATTGATGATGAAGAGATGAATGAGGGTTAATCTCATCGATGAGATCTAAACCCCACTGAGAAAAAGGCTAGAAATCCTGAGTGATTTATAAGGCGTGGCTGGGGAGATGAAGCAAGTTAGAGTGTTGCTAACACTTGATGCAACACCGAACATAGTCGCTACAGTCTTGATGAAGGGTAGGCCAATAATAGCCCAGATGAAGGATGTGCTTGGCAACCGAATTCCCACTGAAATGTCCACCACAAATCCTGTCGTGGACATGCTTAATGGCCTGAGATGCTTCAGTGGAGGTGAGACAGTGAAGAAGGAGGCCGTTGAAGCCTCGCTTATAGAGAAGACCCCCTAGCATGGTATAGCGAGCGGTACACTTGATAAAAGCTCACCATGCATTATTAGAGAGGTTGGGAGGAATGACAGAAAAAGATAAGAAGTCCACAAGTTGCTTATACCAAGCATCTCATGGGCTAGGGTCTATAGTGTTGACATGGTTAATGTGAGGAGAGAGATAGGAAGGCAATGGTACACAATGCACCGTGACAAAATGTCTAGATGCAGATGAGGAAGATGGGATATGCAAAGCGAGAGAAGCCATGGTGTCAACAAACTTATTCATGGATTGAGGAATAGTTTGCAGGAGGTAATGGTCAAAAGATGTAAGGAGAATGTCAGCACAGTTTTTGTACCTTTGCAAAATTTCATTTTTACAGAGGTATGAACCATTGATTTGATTGACGATGAGCTGCGAGTCACTAAAGATGTTGATGGACTTGATGCTAAGAGAGAGGGTAGTCTGAAGTCCCAAAATTAAGGCCTCGTACTCAGCCATATTATTGGTACAATCAAAGTTGAGCTTAAAAGACAGAGGCATGGGCTCCCCTTCAAGTGGGATGAGAATGACCCCAGCACCCCCATCAAGTTGACATTTAGAGCTGTCAAAGAACATAGTCATATGATAGACGATGTCATCGGTGGAAAGTGTAGCGATAGATTCATCAAGAAACTCACACTGCGAAGGTTGATTGTCAGGGAGAAGGGCATCTACTAGTTGGTTAGCGATGGTTTGCCCCTTGATAGATTTTTGCTAGATGAATTCGAAGTTAAACTCAGCAAGCAGCATGAGCCACCGAGCCATACGTTGATTCTGATATGGCTTGGAGTGCATATACTTGAGAGGGTCAGTGTGGGTGATGAAAAAGGTCTTGTGATTAAGAAGATAGTGGCAGAGCTTGGTAGCAGTAAAGACTAATGCCAAATAGAGTTTCTCGATATGAGTATATCGAGTTTCATAGTTGACCAGTGTTTGGCTGATATAATAAACTGCTTGCTCACGGTGATGCTCATCTCGGTGCGTGATCATGGCACCTAACAAACAATTAGTGGCTGAGATATAAATGTAGAAGGGTTGGTCATCTTTAGGTGGAATGAGGACTGGTGGAGAGACCAGATAGTGTTTAAGGGCTTCAAAAGCCTCCTGACAGTCTTTATCCCATGTAAAGGAGACATCCTTCTTAAGGAGATGATGAAAAGGTTGGCAGCGGTCAGAAAGTTGTGAGATGAAATGGCAAATGGACTGGAGCTTCCCTTGCAAACTACAAAGCTACCTGAGATTGGTCAGGGGCAGCATTTTGAGGATAACACGAATCTTGGTGGGATCTATCTCGATGCCATGGAAAGAAACGATGAAGTCAAGAAGCTTGCCAGAGAGGACCCTAAAGACACATTTTTTGGGGTTAAGACAAACATTGTATTGAAGAAGGTGAGAGAAGATGATCTTGAGAATGGTTAGATGGTCACGACGAAGCTTGGACTTGCCGAGCAAGTCATCCACATAGTCTTCCATGATTTTATGGAGGAGATCATGGAAAATGTAGATCATGCCATGCTGATAAGTGAATGGCATTGATTTCAAAGATAGGAGGTGAAGGAGATAAAGGGGTTGTAACTTGTTGATGAGATGTTGATGGGTTTGAAGAGGTTGGAGGGTTATGAGAAGGAGTCAAGGGTCGATTAAGAGTGTCCTCAAAGAGAAGAGTGTCTTTCTCCAGATAGCAGTGAATGACAGCCTTGAGGGCATAGCAAGTCTCGGTATCGTGTCCTGGCGTATGATGGTATAAGCAAATCTTCGTGTCGTCGAACTAGGAGGGCTTAGACCCAAGGGGTTGGAGCCTGATGGGTGGAAGAGTTATGCTGGAAGTCTAAAAAAGTCGGTGTAAGATCAAAGAGTATGAGCCCACTAAAGGGTCTGTGCTCGTCGATGTGTGCGATACTGGTAACTTTTTCTTGGGCAGAGTTAGAGGAGGTTTCCATACCACCTTCTTGGTTGATGGTGCAGTGATAGGTAGAGACAGTACATTCTTCATGAGAGGTACCACCTTTTTGGGAGAGGGTAGGCTAGCGGTAGGCAAAGGAAGCAAAGGAGGCAATCAATTTTGATTAGAGGTCAGAGTAGGAAGGACTCTGGTCAGGGTCGAAGGATGAGGGTCCAAAATGGAGGGTAATGGTGATGGAAGAGGAGGTGTTAGCCTCTGTGGTTTGGTAGTCTTCTTTGATTTGGGTTGAATACTACTATTGGTCGAAGTCTGGTCTAAGTCCACCTTCACTTGTGAGTGAGTGAGGGTAGAAACAGGGCGAACGCCGAGTGACTTGATAAGTTTAGACGGGGTAGATGAGGGTTTTGGTCCTGATGTGGTTGATTGAGGTATAGACAGTCTAGAAGTGGAAGTCTAGTTTTTGTTGATAGTCTTGGGAGGTTCTACCATGGGAGGATTAGCAGCATGAGATGAGAGGGCACGAGCATGTTGAAGAGCTGTGAGACGCTCCCACAATCCCTGATGCTCCACTTTCCTAGAAGGGAGAAGTTCAAATTTCTCCACTAGTCAGGAAAATGGCTGAGAAGATGTGGGATGAGCTTTGGGTTCTTGAGAAGACGTTAATGGTTATGGGACTGAAGGTGTGGTAGTCTCGGCCCCAAGGCATGATGAAGTCATGATAGGTTCGTCCTTGGTTGGAGATGAAGGAGAGATAAGTTCTTCCCTGGGTGGAGAATAAATCGGAGAATGAAGCTCCTCAAGCAGGTAAAGGGCAGGGATGATGGTGTCCTCCACTTGCGGTCAAGGAGTAGGAAGGGTTGGGTCCTCCATAGGTAGTAAGAAGGAGGATGGTGAAACCGGTGGTGCTGGTAAGGTCGAGGTGTCCTCCAAGATGAGAGAGGTTGACAGAGAACTAACCAGAGAAAGAGGTTCATCCACATTTGATGGACTGATGGATGGACTCACCTCTTGAGGTTGGTTAGAAATGAAGGGTGAAACCGTATTGACTATTCGAATGTTGTGTTCATGAGTGTTTTCAATCAAGGTCTGGACATTGTTTTGAGTTGGTGGATGATTAGGGAATGGTCTTTTTAAAGATGTCGATACCTTGATTAGGGGGTGCATTGGGATTGTCTAGGATGAGGTCACCCTTTTCAAGCATGTTTTGGACTATGTTTTTAAGGGTTTTACAGTTGCCCATGTCATAACCTTTAACACGGTGGTAGTTACATAAGTCAATTTCCCTATACCATGCAGGGATGGCACGTGAGGGATCAAATTGTGGAGGTCATCAGATCTGAGGGAGATTGAGGACCCCTTGTTTGATGAGTTTTTCTAGCATAGATGCGTATGATTCTCTGAGTGGAGTAAACTATCACTGTATGTATCTCTACTGAAATTGGCAGGTGACACTCTCAGATGTGGATGGCTCAGGATAGTTAGTTGAAGGTGAAGAGGAAGAAGATCTAACGACCACAACATTTTCTGAAGCTTTAGATTTAGGATTGGATGAGGAAGGTTTAGAAGAGCGGTCATTGGTCTTGGAGTTGGGATTCTTGCTCCGTAACTTGACTTTATTCTCCTCAATGGCACGTAACTCAAGTTTGCAGGCCATCATGAAGGCTTCATCAAAAGTGTAGAAGGTTTGAACCCTTAATGTGGAAGAAATATGTCTAGCCCAGGCTTGGGAGAAAATTTCAATAAGTTCGGGTTGGGGTAAGGAAAAAGAGAGTTGATTGATGAGGCCCCTCCATCGAGCGACAAAATTAGCAATGGATTCATCCTCGAATTGGCGGATAGAATAGAGGTTTATGATTGAGACCTTCTTGGTGATGTTGATAGAGAAATGATTAAGGAAGAGCTGGCCTAGCTGAGTGAACGTGAAGAGGGAATGGCTGGTAAGGGAGCTGTACCAGTCAAGCACAGCACCTGAGAGAGACATAGGAAACATGCGTAAAAGCAATGCATCATCGTGGGTGATAAGGTAATAGGCATGTCTGAATGCTCGTAAGTGCTATTGTGGGTCTTCCTTGCTTTGAAAATGATAAAACTTAGGAAGTCCCCACTAGCTAGGATATGGTCTGATTGGGACAGAAGGATGAATGGGCTGATTGCAAATTTATTCATATGAGAGAGTATTGCGTGAGCTGGAAACAGAGGTCTCTAGGCTGGACATCTTGTCCATCAGCATTTTGATGATATCTATTGACGGATTGGTGGGTGGAGTGCTCCCTAGATTGTAAGGTTCTTGAAAGAGGCTAAAAGAGGTATACGACATAGTTGGTTATACCAATAAGGGCGCAACGTATGGATGACTAGTCATAGGGATAAAAGAGGAGACTAAGGATGGTTGGGTAGAAGGCATGGCTAGGTTCAATGTTGTCATGGGAGGTTGGTTAGTGGTAACATGGGCCAATGGATAGGTAGCCACCCTAGTGTTGATAGGAGCAAGGGTAGGTGGAATAGAGACGACCAGATTCTGAAAGGGGGTAGAAAGTGGTTGAGTGGGCTGAGGTTGATAGGGGGACAAAACCCTGGTGGAAGTGGGCCCAACGATGGAGGGAGAGGCCACACATAGATGGTTGGTAAAAGACTGTTCATTGGTAGAGGCAATAGCCTGGGTGTCTAAAGGTTGAACTACGGATGCTGTTGATATGGCCGTAGTTTCGAGAAGAAAGGTCGGCATTCCGTACATTGGATTGCCCAAGGAGTCTCGCATTTAGCTATTCGTGAGATAGTGCTGCAAGGCTTTGACGTTGAGGTCCAAGAATCATGAAAAATCTTGGTCCCCTTTTAGGACAATAAGAGTTTGGGTCGGGGATGGTCTAGTAGGAGTTCTTTCAGTCTCTGAGTTGAACTCCATTTTAGGGCTGGTTATGGACGGGGTAGATGGAAGTGGATGATGCCTCGCATGATCAACTAGAGCCTTGGCTTGGCTACAAGTTAGAACCATTCAAGGCAAGAAATAATGTCCTCACAATCTCAAACAAGCAGATAAGAACAGAAGAGATAAAGAACACAAGCAGATCCTAAAACCCTAGGAGTAAATTATTAGGATTATAGTGGCTTATGCCTTAGAATATGTGTAGAGGAAGATTGGCTTTTGAGTCGGGTCCTGTAAGAAGTAGTCTATGGATGGTTTTGGGTTAGTTATGGTGCTCAAGAAGTTTGTGTTAGGTTTCGTACAAGGCCTAGTGTTAAGGAGCAAGCTCCCCTCACTTCACGAGTCCAGTGATAAACTGGGCCCACTTAGCCAAAATATACTTCCCCTAGAGATTAGACTCCGCCAGAGAATGGAGTGGGCTTTCCCCTTGGTGATGAAATCTAAGTAAGATCACTGAGACAGGTAAGGTACCTGCTGGGGGATGAAATCCCAGTCGGGCCTTGTCTTAGGTAAGTTAAGATGTTTGTTTTGTGCAAGTGGTTTGGTCGTGTAACATCAAGTGGACTAGATTAATTCAATATGCGGTTATTAATTACTAAGTGTGGTCTAAGAAATGCAAGCAAATAGAAATGAATGCAAAGTGTTTTAAACCAAAGTCAAAATGTTTGTTCATTTGAAGATGAATGGAGAAAGAGTCAAAGAATATGAGTTTTGACTAGTCTAGAAGTGCAAGAAAGAAAAGAAAAGTTCTTTTTAGTCCTACTTATGATGTCATTTAGAAGAGATGAAAGAGGAAAAAAGAAAGGAACCTAATGCACCTATATGAACAAAAGAAAGAAAGAACCCAAAGAAGGCCTTAGGGTCCCACCGGGCGTGCCAGAATGTTTCTACGCTAAATCGCTTTCTACATTCAAAGAAGAATTAAGAAACTAAAAGAAATGGTCAAGGCTAGAAGATACCTGGATATGATCATGCGCACCAAAATTAGATGTTGGAAGGTACTCCTCTTTGGCTATGGAGGAATGACACCTGCAAATAATAAAAGACTGAAACATGAAAAATGTTAGACAAGGAGACGGTGGGCTGTCAAGCAAATGCTTGATCCCTGAAGTACGAAGACTTCCTTAAGGGATATCAACCCACTGATAAAAATTAAAATTTTTGACTGAAATATAAATAGTGAAAGATAAAATGAAAGAAATAAAGATATAAAATAAAATGTGTACTTGATATGTAGCAAATTGCTCTACACAGTCGCTGGTGTCGGTCTCTGTGCCAGCGTCGGTCAAGGAAGGATGCCGATGTCGGTTAAAGTGGTGGCGTCGGTCAAGGTAATGATCGGTGTCGGTAAGGCAGTAGTTTTGGATAGGGTCTGGTCGGGTTTGGACAGAGTTTTTGGATTGCAGAAAGGTTAGATGTTTTTATCTGAGGGTTTGGGAAGCCGGTTTAGGAGTCAGAGGGATTTGTTTGAGGATTTTTGATAGGGATCTGGGTAGAGTTACAGACTGTATTTTCTGTAGAGGGTGAATAGTGGTGATATGGGTGGAAGTAAGGTCAGGGCTATGGTCTAACTAAGTCGGGGTGGTAATGTCAATTAAAAATAGTAACCAAGAACAAAATGAAAGCACAGAGAAAATACTTACCTGTTACACGCTAGTGGGAGACATAATTGTTGTTGTCACTATGTTGAAGAAGTTTGATGTAGCAGATCGATGCAGAGTCCTTGTACTAGAGAGAGAGAACACCAGAGATGATTGCAGATGACTGGATGCCAAAAATTGGTTGATTGTTTAGTGCTGGGTGTGGATCGAAGAAATGTTTGATGTCGAAGGTCTGATAACTAGTTTCCAAATTGATTGGCAACCGAATAACGAATAACAGATTGAGAAACGAATTAACAGACGTAGTTTAAGGCTGACCGATGCTGGCAGGAATGCCGATGTTGGCCGAAAAGGTGACCGACATCGGTGACGTCGATTGAGTAGTGACCGGTCTCGACAGATGCAGAATGGGGACAGAGGCTAATTTTAGCCTTTTATTCATTCTAACATGCTGCCAGGGGCAAGGCTTGTGGGAAAATGGTCGACAGGGGTTAAGGGGAGGACGATAAGGGTTAGACACAATTTTGGTGTCTACAATAACATCCCCCCTAAATTGGTCATCATATTGATGAAATTATTATATATTAAATATGACTAAAAATACAAATATTTCAATAGAATAAATCCATCAAATAAATGAGGAAAAATCCTTCAAAACTCTTCAAGATCCTCCCAAGAGGCACTATCTTCATAATATTGGCTACATTAGACCTTACATTGGGATACCTCTAAATTATTCAAGTCAATATTATGTGTATCAAGTATTCTAATTAGTTTTATTATTACCTCTCCTGGATTCAGAACCTCTAATTAATTCCAATATAATACATGAGAGGGGTTAGATACATACTTTTTCATATAAGATACATGAAATAAATTATGAATTTGAGTTAAATCTAGTATAAAGTAAAGTTTTCATGCTATAATATTTATCACTTACAGAACCTCAAAGGGTCCCAAATATCTAGGTGTTAATTTGGATGATTTTGCAAACTTGATGAACATCTTTTGAGTCTTGACTTACAGTAAAACCTTATCTCCAACTAAGAACTACCTTCATATTATTTTCAAATAAACATAGATTTTATTCCTATTATTTTCTTCATCTAAAATTTACGTAATTAAATTGACCTATTATTACATATCAATAATCATATCAGGTCCACAAATCACTCTATCCTATAATTTATCCCAACTATAGGTGTTCTACACCTTTTTCCTTATAACACTTTAAATGGAGCCATTTTCAATGCTACCTAAATTGAATTTTTACAATAAAAATCAACTAATGGAATGTATTCATCCCACTTTTATTTTTGATCCATCCAATACATTCTTAGAAAGTCCTCCAAGACCTAATTTGCACTTTTCATTTACCCATTTGTTTTTGGATTGTAGGTTGTACTAAATTTCAATAATGTGCCCAAAGTTGCATTAAAGGTTTCACAAAATCTTAAGGCCATACAAGGGTCTCTGTTTGAAATATTTTTCTATGAAATGTAGTCTACTTTATTTAAAAACCCTCTTTTCTAGAACTAGTGCATCATTAGTAAAATTTCTATGAATGAAATGTGTCTCCTTGGTGAGTTTATAAAACACTAATAAAATCATATAATTTTAGTTTATTAACATAGGTAGACCTTAGAAAATTGATATTATGATGACTATGCACTTCAATTATGGTATATCATCTGGGTACACCCAGATGATAAGATGAATGCATTTAATATTTACTCACTAACATTCCTGAAATCTATCCACAAAATCAATTACACTTTCTTGATTCCTTTC